>JANAVB010000599.1:259380-688014 GCA_029216955.1 Iris pallida | reverse complement strand
TATAGGGCCTTAGAGGCGGTGGGGCAGCCGGAAAAGGCGGGGGCAGGGCGGTGAGTCGGTCGGGGCAGTCGTCGGGTCAGCGGGGGTGTGGTGAGGGAGGAGAGAGAGTGAGTGACTGGTCGGGGGGGTTGGCAGGTTAGCACAAAAGTCCCCCAAGTTTTAGGAATTGCATAATCGATTATTAGCGAGATAATACAAAACAGGATTTGCAAATCCTAATTAAAACATTTCTTTCTATTACAAAACTGATATACTAACTATTCTAAAAATTGCAAAACATTATTAAAACAATTCAGAAAATTGCAAAATGATGTTTTCTATTTTAAAACTCATAAAAATTCATTTAAAAAATTCTAGAAAATTTCTAAAATCATATTTCATTATTTTAAAACCAATAATGATATTAATAATTAATTAACACTAGTTTAATAAATTTGAAAATCAGGGGTTGACAACACTTGACTCTCTCCTCTCTATATATATATATTTTTTTTTCTCTCTCTCTCTCTCCTCTCTCTCTCTCTATATATATATTATATATATATATATATATATATATATATATATATATATAATGAGATGAATTTATGTCACAGGTAGAGGGGTAATTGAAATTGGAATTAAGTGAACATGATATTCATTATGTCCAAATTATTAAAATTATCAAAATAACTTACTTTGATATGGTGATAGTTAAATTAAGTATTTTGCAAGTTCCCATATACCACGGTAACTTTACATCTATGAATTTCTAACTCCCTTGCATATAAATGCAATGTTACAAGGAGTCTAACATGGTTTCTCAAGTCATGTCATATGGAAGTAGGTTAATATCTTTGTTCTACTAATAATTTCATTTTGATACTTGGGATAGTGATTGCAAGCCGCAAGGATCAAGGAACTGCTTGCTTAATTTAAATGCATGATTGCTTGCTTGCTTGTAGGTAAGAAGGAATATTATTAAGGATTTTTATTTTTTAACTTGTGTGGGTTTTCCGGTGTTGAGAGTTGCTCCACCGAAGGGGTCGGCGAACCCGATATATACTTGCGTGGTTCCGGTGTTGAGAGTTGCTCCACCGAAGGGGTCAGCGAACCCGGAATTTATTTTATCATACATTGTCTCTTGCAAAATTTTCGGAGTCTCAAAAAAACAAAGGAGACTCTGCCGAAATTTTTGGAAATTTCAAGAGATAGTCAATTTTCGACTTTCTGAAAAATCGGGATATTCTCTAATACCTAAAGTCATTTAGGAAAAATTCTTAGAAAACAACTAGGAAGCATTGGACGGGAGAGAACAACCTGGATATTCCTAAATAGTCCCATAGCATAATAAAATTAAAAAGCTGATCAGTAAATTTCTACTCATTCGTAAGGCCATGCGAATGGAGTTTGTGAGGCTTAGCTCACGTATTTTCGTTTGCTCAAGGGAGGCAAACTAAGCCCAAGGGAGGCTCTTGTTTTCGTTTGCTCAAGGGAGGCAAACTAAGCCCAAGGGAGGCTCCAGATTATTACATCTATTACGACAGTAACATCGAATAGATGATTGTTAAGCCCAAGGGAGGCTCCAGGCCGGATACTAAGCACCGTGTCGCCGAATTCACAGCCTGATCCCAGGTTAACGGGATTGTTGATGTAAAATCATTTAGAAGAATATTCAGGGGTTGTTCTCCAATACTGTATTGCATGTTAGGTTTATTTCTTTTTTTTATATCATTACCTGCCATCACGCCTATTTGGATAAGAGGAACAGAACACTCACATGTTAATAAAATGCTTCATTAAATATGGCTACTTGACAAGAACTATTTGTCTCATTTTATTCCATATTTCTTTTGTTTTCACCATTCTTGGCCGAGGGCTTGCTTGTCGTTTCTAAACGACCTAGTATTTGTTCACTAGGAGAAGAAGAAGACAATCCTGCCGAGGCGTTGCTACTGTACGTCGAGGAATAGTGACCTGAAGACTTTCAGTTTATGACTAGTGCTGTCGTAGTTACTTTTGTAAATTACTTTTGTAATAAACCTGTAAGACAATGTACTGTTAGATAAGTTTCCTGTATTAGAATTACCATGTATAATGCAATGTAAATTTCCTTGTATTTTCCATTCTGCTGATTTACGGGCGACAATCGCGATTTCGGCGCGTAGCCTGGGGATGTGTTTTGACATCACCGTTCAAGTTGGGAAGCGGGACGTGACACGAAGCCCCCGAATGGTATTCAAATTTCTAGATCTGCTTATCTTTGGACGACTGTTGGCAAGGAAAATGGCATCTTCAAGTCTGCTCAAATATCAGAAGAAAATGCCTCATCAAAGGGCTCTTGGTTTTTCTATTTGTTCCAAGTATGTAATCTTCAATTTATTGAGTCTAGGAGAATGTGTACGTTGAGTCGCACTATGTCATCTCAACCCTTAGACATATCTCCCCAAGCTCCACCAAGCCAAACAAAGCCTAAAGGCCATTCTGCCACCTAGGATGCAGAGTTCGGGTTGAACTCTGCCCCCTGATTTTCAGCACCCTAATTTTTAGGGCCTGCTTGGTACAAGCTGTCCAACGTTCAAAAATTTGAATTCTTGGGACAAAATTCGGGCCGAACTCTGCCTCCCCAGAGTAGTATAAATAGAGCTTGAATTCTCTCATTTCATATTATCTCTCACCTTCAAATATTCAAGCTTTCTAAGCTCTACTACTTCAAGCCTCATTCTTCTATATCTTCTAAGCCACAACTCTCCTTAGCCCAAGGTGCTCAGTGCAATATTAGCTAGAAGTTGTGTGCAAGAGTGAAAGAAAAGTCACTTGGACAATTCTAAGTTTCGCCCCCTACAAATCTGTAAGAAGTTAGCATGCTCTTCTGAGTAAAGGAACGTGGTTGTACACTATTTCACAAATAGTGGATTTCAATCCTGAGCTAGAGTTCTCAGGCCTGGACTAGTCCTACACGAGGGAAACAAGATTAAAAATCGATGTATTTGCGTATATTCTCTTGATCTTTATTTACTTTCGTATTTCTCTCTGATTTATTTACTATCTTGATAAGTTGTTTTGTGGAGGTGATATAGAGTTATTTTTTATTTGGTAATTATTGACACAAACTCTATTCACCCCCCTCTAGAGTTGCCTTCACGTTATTTCAATGTACACCTCAAAAAAAATATTGTTACAAAATTAGAATAATTTAAATTATTTTAAAATATTTTAAATAATATTTGAACATATTTAAATTAGGATTTGTTATGGAAATAATTTTGGATATGCGTTTTGTTAGATAATACCTTAGTTTAAATAAAAAATATATATTAAATATATTTTAAATTTTGTTATATGTTTAGATAGTTAAAAGGATTGTATTATTTTTATTTTTATTCTTTTATGTGAAAAATATACATATGATAGTCAGAATGTTTTTAATTTTTATCATTTATTAATTAATGGAGGATATAAGACGGCTATTTTTTCCATGCCTAATTATAATGGCTTTTTCTAAGGGCACTACCACTTTTACTTGCGGCTAGCCCTTACTTGGGGGCAGCCCAAGAAGGTAAAACTTTTGCTGGGGGCTGCCCACAAGTTGCTTGGGACTAGCCCAAACCCTCATTTTTATTTTATTTCCCCATTTTCTTTCTCTCTTCCAAAATCTCTCCCAAACCCTAAAACCCCACTCTCTTCTCCACCACTCCATTCCAAATTCTTCCACCACTCCATTCCAAGAGATAACACGAAAGTCGAAACCATCATCGGAGTCTAGGTATGTTCTTCCCTAATTTCTTCTAGATTTTTCTAAAAAAATTCAAATTCAAAGATTCTTTGTTGATTCTCGAAAAAGTTTTGATAAATTAGGTTTAGAATCACTTTAGGGTTCATGAATGAATTTTTTGAACACGATAATTCGCACACATTACTTGAAATTCTAACCCTAGAACACGACAAACGAGCGTGTTGTGGCCGTTCGGCTGCTACAGTCGAGGGTAACAAAATCAGGACTGCTAGGGTCATGGCAGTCCTACTGTAAAATAGGACTGCCAGACTCCCTGCAGACCTCTTTCACAAGTGGACTGCAGGGAGTCTGGCAGTCCTACTTTATAGTAGGACTGCCATGACCCTGGCAGTCCTGATTCAATCTAACATTAGGACATGGTTGTTAGCAAATATGTTATCCTAATTCAAGCCTGGGGGTGACATTAGGACTTCTTAACATTATGTTTTCCTGTTGTCTATTTTTATTTCTATTATTTAATAACTGTATGTTGTCCTGCAGTCCTCCGGCCGCTCCCAAGAGAATACGGCCCACCATGTCAAGGCGCAAGGAACGCACTGAGGGACGTCCTCTCGAGAGACCGATTAGAATCTCCAAATCGGCTCCAGAAAGGAAAGTCACTAGAGCGACTGGCCGGTCTCAAACACAGCCACCGGCTTCCCCTGCTCGGTCGAAGCAACGAGCTCCTTCTAGTCCACCGGATTCTTCTGACGACGACGACGACGTGCCTATTGGCCGACTTCTATCACGTGACGGTTCTGGTGCTTTTCAGGAGCCCGGTCCTTCTCAGGAGCTTGTCTGTCCGCCAGGTTGCTCAATGTTGGCTTCGTTTGAGAACCACATTGCTTATGAAATATGGAAGAATCCGGTATGTACATTAAGTTTGTAAGCTTCTATTTATTATACTATATATATATTTATATGTATTTCATAATTGCTATGTTTAGGGCTTCTATTTATTATATTATTTTCCTGTTGTCCGACATACATAGGATATATCGTATGCTTAGGGCTGTGAGCCACGGGAAGAAAATTATGGCCTAGCAGTTTGACAGCTTATCGGAGGCCGTCCATAGCAAGGTCATACCGAGTAGCTTGCACAATTTGGCTCGGTACGCCTATAGGACAATGGACAGTGCCCTCATATTCGCCTTTGTGGAGAGATGGCATCCGAAGACCAATACATTTCATCTCCCAGCAGAGGAGTTGACCATTACACTTGACAACGTCCATCAGATACTGGACCTTCCAGTTACCGGGCGCGTCATGACCAAGGAAATGTACAACAATAAGAAATCAATTAAATGGTATGAAAAGATCGTAAAATTTGTCTCATATCACCTTGGAGTTGAGGCTACCAGTTTTACAACCCTGCCCGGCTTCAAGAAGTCCTACAAAATTCCTCTATCATTTTTGGTGGAGAACTTCATGGAGATGGAGGACGATGATGATGATGAGACTGTTGACATGGTGCCCGTGCGTACATCCTCTTCATCCTAGGACCAGTCGGCATTCCGGACAAGTCTGGAACCTCGATACATGCTAGGTACATTCTGAATTTATCTAAAGTGGATGACGTCATTGACATATCCTGGGGAAGCGGTATACTAGCCAATCTTTACCGCGAGCTTGGTATCGCATCCTGTGTCGGAACTAAGACAATGGTCGGATGCCAGACTCTGCTCCATGTAAGAAAACTTCTAACAATTTAATCTCGTATACGAAATTTTGTTGTTTAATTTTTAACTATTCATTTATAAATTGTATAGGCATGGATATACAAGCACTTTTCGATGCTCAGGCGGGGTGAGCTGAATCCAGGGTATGGCGACCACCTTCCTAGACTGTGTCGATGGAGGCCAACGCAGCTGGAAACAAAAAATTCTCAAACACTGGCTTTCATTCGTGAACTACTAGATAATTTGATGCCAAAAGAGGTACCAAATTTTGACTTACTTTTTCATGTTAATTTGTTTTGTTGTTAACTATTTCAAGTTAATTTGTTTTGTTGTAAACTTTTTTCCTACAGATATTTTGGCATCCATACCGGGATTTATGTGAGGAGAATCGCCATGTGGAACCAGTCGCTTTATTTCATGGCATGATCACATGCTATAAAATCACGAAGTCGTACATGCCGGATCGAGTACTTTGTTAGTTTGACTTCGTGCAAACTGTGCCGAAGCGTACACTAAGGATGCTGGAGCCTCCGCGCGAACCCAACCATTGAATTACAAACCGGCAAAATTCGACTGGGTGATCGATTTCTACTCCGAGTGGCAACGACATGTGCTTGGGGAAGATGAAAGACAACCGGTCAAGGAGATGGCCGACTGCAGTGAGGACTACATGCCGTACTTCCTGTAGGTCGGACATCCTAAGTTGTCGAACCCTACAAAGCCGGGTCCCGTGGCCGTGGGAGCTCTGGGACCTCTTCCTTCAAAAAATATCTTGTATGCTTCATTGGTGAAGATGGTGAATTCCGTATTTGTAGTCATCCTAAGATTTCCATGTTTGTAGACTTAATTCACTGATACTTTCATTTACAGTCTAAAAGGGTGAAAGAATTGGCCAAATCACTCCGGAGAGGTTGCCAAAGCGAGGACTGTGTTGCAATCGCCACCGAGATGAAGTGCATCGACGACGAGATCGAGTTCCCCTTTATGCATAATATAGAGGCGCATACGAAGGCCCGACATGATATGTAGTTGGATGTTTAAATCATTTTGTATTTGGATGTTATTGGATATGTTGTTATTTTGGATGTAAGTTGGATATGATTGTCGTAATTTGGATATGTAATAGTAGATATGTTGTTGTTATTTGGATCTTATTTTGATGTGGACATGTTATTGTTATTTGGTTGTCGTAATTTGGAGAGTTTTTGTGTGTGTGTCAAACTCTCTTCACAGAGAGTTTGTATCAGGACTGCCAGGGGACTGGCAGTCCTGGTACAAACTCTCTCAGAAGAGAGTTTGTATGTTAAACTCTCTTCACAGAGAGTTTCATTTAGGACTGCCAGTACCCTAGCAATCCTACATTAGTACAGGACTGCCAGGGGGCTGGCAGTACTGATATAAACTCTCTGTGAAGAGATTCACATAGAGTTTCATTTAGGACTGCCAGCACCCTGGCAGTCCTACATTAGTGTAGGACTGCCAGGGGCTGGCAGTCCTGATACAAACTCTCTTTACAGAGAGTTTGTATGTCAAACTCTCTTCACAGAGAGTTTTATTTAGGACTGCCAGCACCCTGGCAATCCGTGTAGGACTGCTAGGGGGCTGGCAGTCCTGATACAAACTCTTTGTGAAAAGAGTTTGTATGTCAAACTCTCTTCACAGAAAGTTTTATTTAGGACTACCAGCACCCTGGCAGTCCTACCTAGCAGTCCTACATTAGTGTAGGACTGCCTGGGTGCTGGCAGTCCTGATACAAACTCTCTGTGAAGAGAGTTTGTATGTCAAACTCTTTTCACAGAGAGTTTTATTTAGGACTGCCAGCATCCTGGCAGTCCTACATTAGTATAGGACTGCCAGGGTGCTGGCAGTCTTGATACAAAATCTGATACTTTAATAAATTGATATATTTTGACACAGATACTTTCATAAATCTTGCACACAGGTAAACACATATAACACAGATAGCACACGGGTAAAAGTGAAAAACATATACTGGACTTCATATTTCATAATTTACTGTATACAAAAGTGGTCCTCCATATACATAATGCCAATCTGTAAATATATCCATACTCAGTCGATTTCGACGTCGTAGTGGTCAACAGGTAAGTCTCTTGGTTCCTCAATCTTCAACAACTTCTTATAATAGTTGATTTGATCAACGAAAGGTGTGGTCCAGGCGATGACTTCGACCGGTACTTTTTTGTACCAAACTGATGAAGGTGGAGGAATCGGAGAATGATCGATCATCTTTAGTATGACAAAGTGTTTCCCGATTTGACCTATTGTACATAGGTCAGAATGTTCGTGCTCCGCCGGAGGAGCACACATCGGAAAGAATGTATTGCTAATACTCGGCGAGATAAGTACAACGGGTATCATGTACCTATTAGCAAATAAATAACCGGCAGACGGGACAGACATGTAGTGGTCTTCCCCGGTCACACTGTCGGTACAAGGGATACTTAACAATAAACTTGCAACTGTTTTTTCGCTTAGGATGCGGGAGTAGAATGAAAGACGAGTCTCTAACTCCTCGTACAGCTCCTGCCTCACTTGTCTCCATCCGTCTTTGTCAGAATAACCAAGATGTCTTGCAAGCACATGGAAACCGCAATGGCCATCACCCGGGACATCGACAATAGACCAAATGTAACTGCGAATCTCAGGTTGAAATTTGTCAATATACAAACTCAGTGTTTGGCTTGCAGCGGTATCTTCTCTTGGGAGTCCATTTTTCGACAAATGACAAGCTTGCCCTTCCGTGTAGGCGGAGGTTGCTGTAAGCTTCGTTCAACATGCTCAAAGGACGATGGATCTCTCTTATTTGACTCCAGCCTTCTCTTCTGTAAATTAGTCAATCTGGTTTGATGCCTACCTTTAGGATTGGAAATAACGAACGACTCATGCATTCTAGTAGTCACTGGGCATGCAATTTCTTGGATTTTAAGCTCAATGGACTCCCGCTCCGCTCCTACTGAGGCACACCACCTTGCATGGAGAAGTTTCACTTGTGGCAAAGAGAAGAAATCATCGTCCCTCTTCACCACGGGCATTATAGACAACTGCCTCCAACGTTCATCGACAGTATTTACTGGAATAGGAATGGATTTACGACGATATTCATTAATCTGATGTGCACAAGGGAGGTCCAGTGTATGTCGATGTACACACCCGCAAACCTCGGGATCAAACCCGACAAACTTTGACCTATCAATCTCATCAAATATTAATGCCAACGCCTTATGAGATACCACACGCATTAAAGCATCCAAGAGTGTTTCCTTTTTATGCTCATGCTTGACTATATTTAAGCTCATCTCAAATGATGCTTTAATTTCGTTCACCGTCTGGTCTACCGATAGATGCATAGCTTGCCAAACCGAGACAAAGTTGCCGAGAGATGATCTTAGATGTCTCTTCAATACCGAGTGTGCTCCTTCGACATGGTTGGTAGTTGTCATGCCGTAATGTTTCACCACATTCGTCCATGCTAAGACGAATTATTCTTTGTGCAGTTCAAGCCATGTATCTTTGATGTAAGAAATGCAAGCCGGCTCACTCGCCTCCCACTTTTGATTGAACAAGAACCATGCGGCGTCATAACTGGCAATCGTAGAGGCTCGTCATACACAATTCCAGTCATTGTAGAATTCGTCAAAAATTTGCATGTCAAGTTTACCATCCACCTTCCGAAACTTCAACTTACATTGGGATTGAATATTACGATTGACATGCCAAGTGCATAGCAATGTATCCGCTTGAGGAAAAATAATGCGAATAACATTAATTAGGGCATACTCTCTGTCGGTAACAAGAACAGACGGCTCTCTATGACCGGTGTAAAGTATTTTCAGTTTCTCCAACGCCCATGTGTAGTCTTCAAGTTTTTCACTCTTCATGAAGCAAAAAGCAACTGGAAATGTTTTCCAAGTAGAGGTGAACCCGACAACATGAAAGAGAGGCATCTTGAACTTATTGGTCTTGTACATGCAATCAAGGACTAACACGTCGATAAAAGACCTGGCCAGATTGGTGCAATTGGGATGAGCCCAAAAGAGTGAAATGACTTCATTACTCTGTGGATGTGTTCTATGGAACTCAACATAATGATTATCTGCAAGCAACTTAAGCACTTCTTGCATTGCCATTCTTGATTTCGTCCGAATAGCGTTCGAAGTAGATAGGGCGTTGCATATTGACTTCATTGTAGACTTGTTCTTCTCATCTTCATGTCGTATAACGAAATATATTTGTCTTGGTGCAACTCCGGAAGTGGACAAGTCTTCGACTATCTTTTTCTCTGTATTGTTCAACCGTCCGACATACGGATGACCCAATAGTGTTTCAGCAATCTCATGGTTGTGGATTCCATTCTTGACTTCGACTGTCCACTTTCCTTCTTCTTCGTTTCTAATATGGATCGTGAATGGACAACCACATTTTCTCATTCCAACATTTTTTGGGAGCTTTACTCTGGATATATGTATCTTTCTTATGGCTTCTGAACACACCACCTCTTTCACATCCAACAGTCACAATTTGTCGTCCCGGACGATTTCGGGCCAATCTGGTTATCACAAGAACTATGTTGTTTTCTCGTCCAACTTTTCGGCACCAATGTACCGCACCGTCGCTTGATTCAAACCAAAGATTGGTCCAGAATAAATGGCCTACATCGACTGCAATTGGAGCAGGTACCGCAATATAGGAAGATGATAAGACCTACAATAGAACTTAAAGTTAATAAAACTAAACAACTACACAAATCAAATGTGAAAATTTCTGCAAATAAATAAGACTGCAGGGAGTGAGGCAGTCCTTACAATATTTAGGACCGCCACAAGCCTGACAGTCCTTACAATATGAAGGATTGCCACCTCTCTGACAGTCCTATCCTAAGATGTGGACTGTCAGAGGGGTAGCAGTCCTCTGTGTCACAGACCCGACTTTCACCCGATAAAAAGTTAAAATTTAGTTACCAAGAGGGCTTCCGAAGCGTCAATGTGTTCTTCGGACGTAGTGGGAAGAGTCTACTACATTTGATGACCCGGATTCTTCCATGTTCATTTTTTCTACATTAAACACATATAATTCAACTTTTATATGTAAAATTCATGTTAAAAACATTAAACATATATTAATTCGATGACTTACCAATAAAAGGAAGAAGTCAATGACACTATTATTAGAAATTTTACCAACAATCTTAACAAAATGTAGGTTGAAAAAAATTTTTGGGGTTAAATTCTTTGACCTAGAAATGTTGGTTGAGGAAGAGAAGAAAATAGTTGAGGGATAGAAGAAAAGAGTAGAGGGAGAGAGAAAAAGAAAAGAAAAATTGGTATTTATACCTTTGCTTGGATTAGTCCCAAGTAAAAAAAGGCTTTTTATATGGGCACAACCAAATATGATCATGACTAGTCCGGATTGTGGCTAGCCCAAATTTTTTTGTTTTTCACAAGGCTAGCCCAAATTTTTTATCATGGCTATCCCAAATTCCCCCCCCCCCCCCCCCAAACCCATTTTTTTTCTTCATTTGCAAAATTCCTTCTCTCTCTTCCAAAATCCTCACCATCTCTTCTTCTTCTTCTTCCTCTTCTCCTCCACCTCTCCTCAATTCCCAACATCTTCCTCTTCTCATCCATAACTCCTAAATTTTCAACATCTTCCACTTCTCCTCCACCATCCTCCTCTTTTAAAGAAATTAATTCAAGCACACAAATTCTTTCTCAATTTATTTCGAAATCCTAGAAATTAACTTGAAAAATTCAAGCATCAATTACATTGTTTATTTCAATTATTTGTAGCCCATTTGAATGAATTAAACTACATACGGAGTAGGAAATTACCCATTTAAATTAAACCCAAGTATGAACGAACGAAAAAACTCCGCATCGATAAGGACTGCCCAATTTTCTGGCAGTCCTACAAACTAAATGGATTGCCAGAAGAATGGGCAGTCCAACTCACAACATGTGTAACTTTGGACTGCCCATTCTTCTGGCAGTCCAACATACAGACTGGACTGCTAGATAGTTGGGCAGTCCAAAGTTACACATGTTGTGAGTTGGACTGCCCATTCTTCTGGCAGTCCAACATACAGACTGGACTGCCAGATAGTTGGGCAGTCCAAAGTTACACATGTTGTGAGTTGGACTGCCCATTCTTCTGGCAGTCCAACATACAGTAAGGACTGCCAGAAAAATGGGCAGTCCTTTGTTTCACATGTTGTGACTTAGGACTGTCCAGTTTTCTGGCAGTCCATTCAGTTTATAGGACTGTCAGAAAATTGGGCAGTCCTTGTTTACACTAGTTGAACAACAATATTATGATTTCCACAAATATTAGGGTTTGTGCATTATGAGGAACCTTTGGGTGCCATCAAAATTGGAAATGAGAAGAAAATTAGGGTTTAATTTTTGGATGTTTTCTTCTCATTTTTTTCTTCTCCGTCGATTGAAAATTAAAATTCGAAATGGGAAGAAAAGTAGGATTTAAACCCCCATTATACTTGGAGACAGTGAGAATGAGTTGAAAAATAAAATTAGGGTTTAAATCCCATCAGAATTCTCATTTTTGTTGTTTTTGTTCTTCTTCTTCTTCCTATTCTTCTTTTTCTTGTTCTTGTTCTTGTTCTTGTTCTTCTTGGATGAGTTGAGGAAGAAGAACAAAATTAGAAAAACTGGCTTTTATACCAAAGAGTGGGATAGCCATGATAACTTTTTCCAATGGCAAACTTGTAGATAAAAAAAAAAAAGGGCTAGCCTTGATAACAATTGGATATGCCGATATAAAAAGCCTAAAAAATGGTTTGTTATAAAGGCACTTCACTTTTTGATCAGGGCTAGTCCATTTTAAACTTTGTATTATTTACAAGTTTGCCATTGAAAAAATTGATCAGGGCTATCCCACTCTTTGGTATAAAAGTCACTTTTTTCTATTTTTTCCCTCTTCTTCCTTCTCAAGGACTGCCCAATTTTCTGGCAGTCCTACAAACCGAATGGACTGCCAGAAAACTGGACAGTCCTAAGTCACAGCATGTGAAACAAAGGACTGCCCATTTTTCTGGCAGTCCTGAATACAGTAAGGACTGTCAGAAAAATGGGCAGTCCTTTGTTTCACATGCTGTGACTTAGGACTGCCCAGTTTTCTGGCAGTCCATTCGGTTTGTAGGACTGCCAGAAAATTGGGCAGTCCTTGTCGACACAGAGTTTTATCGTTCGTGCATACTTGTGTTTAATTTAAATGGATAATTTCCCACTCCGAATGTAGTTTAATTCAAATGGGCTACAGACAATTGAAATAAACAATGTAATGGATGCTTAAATTTTTCAATTTAATTTCTAGGATTTTGGAAACAAATAGAGAAAGAATTTGGGTGTCATCGATCTTCTTGAGAAGGAAATTTGGAAGAGAAGAGGAAGAAGAGAAAATTTTTAGGGGGAAGAAATTTCTAGGAATTTTTAAATTAACTTCTTGCTTGGGGATGGAGAAATGGTGGAGGAGAAGAGGAAGAAGAAGAAGAGAGGAGTTAGGGTTTAGGAAGAGAGAGAAAATTTTTTACAAATGAGAGAAAAAAATTGGGTTTGGGGGAATTTCACTTTGGGACAGCCCTAAATCAAAAAAATGGGATGTCCCGAGTAAAATCCAAAAAAATCTGGGCTAGTCCTAATCCGGACTAGCCCTGATCAAAAAAATGAAGTGCCTTTATAAGTAACCAAAATAATTGATGACAAACTTGTAATATTTTGTAATATTTTTGGGCAAGTCCCAAGTAAAACTGGTAGTGCCCTTAGAAAAAAAAAAACCATGAGTAGAAAGAGATAAAGCCTCAAATCAAATATATATATAGAGAGAGAGAAAGAGAGAAAGAGCATAATCATCATCAAGCTTCGGAATGGCCGGGAACGAGCAGGGGCAGCAGCAGCAGGAGTTCTACTTGCGCTACTACGTGGGCCACAAGGGGAAGTTTGGGCACGAGTTCCTGGAGTTCGAGTTCCGTCCCGACGGGAAGCTCCGCTACGCCAACAACTCCAACTACAAGAACGACACCATGATCCGGAAGGAGGTCTTCCACACCCCGGCAGTCCTCCGCGAGTGCCAGAGGATCATCTCCGACAGCGAGGTGCGACTAGTGTTTCCTCCCCTCCCCCTCCCTAGGTTTAGGGTTTAGGGTTTCCCTGAAGGAAATTAGGATCGGGTAGTTCTAGAAAGTTGATGCTTTTAGGTTTTTTTTTGGGGGGGTCAAAGTTAGGGTTTTGCGATTGGTATGTGGCTATACTCGATCCTTGTTAGGCTCTGTCGATTTGACGGTTAGGGTTTTGTAATCAAGATGGTCGACAACAAGGTACTACCTGTGGCTTCTCCTCCTCCCTAGGGTTAGGGTTTTCCGAAGAAAATTAGGACGGGGAAGTTCTCGAAAGTTGCTAGGTTTAGGGTTTTTTGGGGTAAAAGTTTGGGTTTTGGGTCGGAATGTAGTCATAGTCAGTCGTTAGGTAACCTGCTGATTTTAGGCCTCGTTTGGTTCACGGAAAGGAAATGAATTCCCATGTATTTTCCAGGGGAATGGGAAAGTAGGATTCCTGTCACATTTCCTTTCCCTTGTTTGGTAAAACAAGGAAACTACCTAGGAAAGGAAAGCAAAATATAACAATGTTCCAATAATATCCTTATCTTTTAAAATAAAAATAATATTATAAAAAATAACATTAATGGTAAAATAAACAATGACACATGGTTACTTTTGTCATAACTTTTGTAATAAATGTTGGGAAAGGAGGAGGGAAAATCAATCCCATGGGTCTTGAGTGGAACCATATTCCCACCAATTTTCCCCCTTGTCAGGAAATTGATTCCCAAGTTTGTGGCTACCATACAAAGGAAAGGAACAACTTTCCTTTCTTGATTCCTTAAATCCGTGAACCAAACGAGGCCGGGTCACCGGAAATTAGCGTTTCTTTCTGTCCCCAGGCTAGGTTTTCAAATTACGAATCAATTGATGTGGGCTAGGTAGTACAGACAGGTATGGACACAACCCAGACACTTCAAAATATCTGTATTTACTAATAGAGGTGTAGACATAGCCTGATTTGAGGTTGATTTGTCTGATTGTTTAAAAAAATCTGATTTTGTTCTAATTTCATTGTCTATCCTGATTTTATCATGATTTGCCTGATTTTACTCGACCAGTCCTGATTTCGACCTGATTTCACCATGATCTGCAAACTCAAATTTTTATGACTAATTTGAATCATGCTTAAATTATTCTGATTTCTAGATAGAACATTAAATAAAATAAAGTCCAACAACCATGTCATCCTATTGATTTCCCAATCAACCATGTCATCCTATTAATTTGAATCACATAGATAAAAATTTAGATCGAAGTTGCAGGCTGCTAATACATTATGTGACATAAATACATGCCGGTTGCAATATCTTGCAGCATCTTCCATTGGCACGTTGCAGGAATATGAGTTCCATTGACAATACCAATACAATCATGTATCATATAACTAATCAGATTCATATCTCATAACATATTTATAAAGAGTGAATTCTGAAATTACCATTTTCCTCAATGTTTCAATGGGATTGTCTTTTAACCTTGATGTCACATAGAATAAGACAAAAAGGTAACAGTACATCGCTAATACCAACACTATCAAAGTTGTGCATCACGTATGCCGTATGCACATGATCGTCATGTTTATTGCATATTAATGGAAAATAAAGTTTTTAAACATAGAAATCAATAAACTGGAATCACAACAGGACACAATATGGACATTGCGACAAATAAGCTCCATATTTTCGAAATATAGGTGTTTGATATGGCACCATATTGATTTTTGGAGTGTCCTTCCTATTTACGGACCAAACATGAGCTCTAAGTAAATAAACCTCAACCATGTAAATCAAAATCCTAAATAAAAAGAGTAAAGAGTGAATTATGAAATCAGGCAATTTTGGCTTGATTTTGGTTGGCTAAAAATACTTTTATGAGCTTACAAATCAGGCTCAAATCGAAATCAACTTGAAATCCACTCGATTTTTCACTACACCCAATTTTACTTGATTTGAAAATCGTCATTTTTGACTAAACCCAATTTGAAAGATTTCGGTTGGACTTTGGTGATTCGCAAATTCGTAAATCAAGATTTTGGTTCGACTACATCCAATTTCCATCGATTTCAGAATCACGGAATTTGACTACACCCGATTACAGATGATTTTACAATCGAGCGAAATCATGACGAAATCAAGCTACACGGCTACACCCTTGTTAGGTTTTTCTTATCATCAAATTTAGGGTTTTAGATTGGGATTTTAGAATTGGCTAGAATTAGGTTTTTTGTCAACTCCAGGTTTTTGGAAAGGAATATAAATATAGCTATTCCTCCTTATGGTTTATGATGATTCTAGGGTTGTGGTTTTGGAATCTAGGTTGCACTAGAAGTTTGTTTCTTTGTCAATTTTTGGGATTTTTTACTATAATAATGTTACTGGAGCCTCTAGAGTCTAGAGTTGTGGTTTTAAAAATATTTCATAGAATGGTGTTTTTGAAACTTATTATTATACTAATTTCAAACTTATTATTAAACTAATTTCTTTTCCAATTCACACATTCCAAACAAGGGGCCAGTTTGGTTCCCATTTGAAATGGAAAATATTCTCCATTTCAAATGGCAAATGGTACCTCCATGGGGGATTGGCATTTGCCGTTTCGGGTCATTTTTGTATGGTCAAAATGGTAAAGTTGGAAAGAAAAGAATTTTGTTTACCGTTTGGGATGATATTCTGGTTGAAACGGCAAACTGTCCATCTCAAACGGAACCAAACTATTCCAAGGTTTCAAAGGAGAGTACGTTTTGAAAACAAGATTTTAACTGAAGTTCATTTAAAAAAGAAATTTGATGGCAAAAAGTTGCTAATAAGTTGCAGGCTATGAACATTATTTTAGTGGAGAATCCCAAATTTGGTGTTTATTATTGTTTTTGAGGTTTAAGGTTTTGGATTGGGATGTAGACTGTAGTCTCGTAGATGATGTCTTTTCTTCTTAGGGATCACACGGGGACTTAGGGTTTAAGGGCTCCTTGCTTTAAGTTGTTCTGTTACTAATTTTGGGACTTTGTATGTTTGTGATGGCTTTGGTCTAACCCCAAATTTGGTGTTTATTATTGTTTTTGAGGTTTAAGGTTTTGGATTGGGATGTAGACTGTAGTCACGTAGATGATGTCTTTTCTTCTTAGGGATCACACAGGGACTTAGGGTTTAAGGGCTCCTTGCTTTAAGTTGTTCTGTTACCAATTTTGGGACTTTGTATGTTTGTGATGGCTTTGGTCTAACTTTTGGTCTGGGATTTAGATCATGAAGGAAGATGATAACAACTGGCCAGAGCCGGATCGTGTTGGGAGGCAGGAGCTGGAGATTGTGATGGGGAATGAGCACATCTCCTTCACCACCTCCAAGATTGGATCCCTTGTCGATGTCCAGAGCAGCAAGGATCCGGAAGGACTTCGCATCTTCTACTACCTTGTTCAGGTCCGTACCAGTATCGATATCCTGTTATTATCTGTATATTTTGTCAAATTATAGCTTCTTACTCATTTATTTAATGGATATGATGCTGTCTATGTCACACTGACATGAGTACAACATGAACACAACCCAATATGGACACAGCGATACTGACACAGTGATATAGCACCAATCTTGGAATTTTCTAGTGTATATTGCAGTGTCTGGCCGTGCCCAATGTGTCCGACATGACGTGCCATCGGTACATCATCGAGCTTTTGAACATATTCTTGGAATGTTGTAATGCCGGTCATTTTTCTATGTCAGATGCCATATTTGTTTCATCAGGATGTAAGTATTGGTTGGTATACCATTGTTTTGTATTACACTATTGAAGATATCCTTCTTATTCATATCGATGGCAGATCTATTTCACAGAATTGTAGCTCTTTATAACTTAAAAGCCATAAACTCCTAGGAGGTCAATGAATCTCATAAAGAATCTCGATTTAGCTGTTCATACTTGGGATCTCGTTTCCCCGACGACGGGAGCTCATTTCTCTGGCGGCGGAGCGTGTTTCCACGACGACATGAACGCTTTCCATAATAGGACCATAATTTTAAAAGAGGACATAAATTTTGTGAAGATTGTTGGAAATTTTTTAATACACGTTCATCAAAGTAATAAGAAACTAAGGATTACTTACTTTGAACTGAACTTTATAAATTCTAATAAGTATGAAGATATATATAAATTTTGATAACAATAATTAATAAACATAATTTTTTTATTAGTGCACGCTCCCAATTTTAGACTCTTCTAAGTACCCCGCTCCGCTCATGGCTTCTAAGGTTTATAATCCTCGTATGATTGTATCATGTTCCTCTTTGTTGCCTTACACCCTGCCAAAGTATCACATTCTGCAACGTCTTAATCCTCTCATATGTCACAGAGGAGAACTTGACCCATCTCCATGACATCTGTAAACCCCTTGGAGATTGTTGTCTTTATAGGTAAAGTTTAATGTCATCGTGTAGGGTTATCTTAAATCTCTTTTCACCATTCCTGATAAATATGATTAGAAGTTTGGAATGATTGAAGTTATTCTAAACAAATACCTTGTTCTGAACAACCAAAAAGTTGTGGATTGGTTACTTCCCCCCTTCATGTACCAAAATTGTGGCATTCACGAGGTTGATTTAAGCCAGTATTTTTTTAGACCTCTGGTTGCTTGCATAGAGTGAAAAAAAGGGAAGGCTGGTTAAACATCATAGTAGAAGAGGAAATAGAGAAAGAGGCCATTGTGGTGGGTATGATGTTTTTTTCCCTCTAGGCATTAATTGAAGACCATATAGGTGGAGGGTTAGGTTCGGACTGTTCTCTCGTTCCATCTTCTTTTGACTTGGTAGGAGAAGCACATAGATAATTATGAAGCTTATAATTGTCATGCCAATAATATATCACATTGTTACCAATAATATATCACATTGTTACCACTTGTGTGATTGGATGCTAGAATTATTTACTACCTTTACTATGACATTTGTTATTATTTTAAAACATTTAGATAATCTAATACATAAAGAAAAATTTCAGCGACTATGTACCAATTTTCACCTCATGAAACAATTTCCACCTCATCAAACAATTTCCACCATGAAAGAGTTGGATTAATGTTTGTTATTAGATATTTAAGTGATGAAATTGTCGAGTTGTGGGTTAATTTAATTTTATCTATGTTAACAAACTTTCTAAAACTGAGACAGGACTGATTTCAAACTTGATTTCAGTGGGTCCTGTTTTGACTAGGTTGATTTTGACTCCTCCTGAAAGAAATTGGTTGCAGTAGACTTGATTGTAAGTTTGTACTGTAACAAGTCGAAATAGTACTAGAAACCAGTCATAGTAGCACGGTGATATTTGGCAAGCTTTGGTCTTCCTAGGATCATATTGGTTAATGTTGACCTGATTGGATTCATAACTAACAGTTAATTTTTCTGGCCTGAGGTTGAACACAAGTATTGGCCCATTACTGCACCACTAAACCTGGTTTGGGTGCACTTGAGTTACATCTTCTGAATCCTTACATGATTAGGGGATGAACTATAACAAGTTAGCTGAGAGTTTGAGGTATAAGACAAACAGTCCTTTCATGTAATTCGGTCCTTCATATGAATTGCTTTCCAATATTGGTTGTTTTGCTGGCTGAAATAATTTGGCCGCATGAGATGCTGTTGAAATTTGGGAATTTTGGCTTTAGTTTGGAAAATTAACTTTAAGAACTTATAACTGAAAAGAGGACAAATAATCTCACTATTATATTACAGCTAGACCAGTTAGTCTGGATTAACTTCTTTTGATCAAAATGTAGGCTATCATTTGGCATATTCGTAAGGAATGCCTTTTCTTTTGACGAACTGATAAACTTGGCTTAATATACAAAACCCAAGTGGTAAGAAAAGGGGCCATGTTTCATCTTGTGAGGAGTTAATCCTGGTAGTTTACTTGTCATCACAACCCAACTTGGAGGTTCAACTGGGTCTTTTAACATTATCCTTATTACATTTTTTAGGTGCTGCAACAAAATTGATCATCGTCTTGGAGTAAGAAATAGGACAGATAATATCACTATTATATTACATCTAGACCAGTTAGTCTGGATTAACTATTTTTGAAAAAAAATGTAGGCTATCATTTGGCATAGTCTGGGTCTTTTAACATTATCCTAGGTGCTGCAACAAAATTGATCATCGTCTTGGAGTAAGAAATAGGACAGATAATATCACTATTATATTACATCTACACCAGTTAGTCTGGATTAACTATTTTTGAAAAAAATGTAGGCTATCATTTGGCATAGTCGTAAGGAATGCCTTTTTCTTTTGACGAACTGATGAATTTGGTTTAATATACAAAACTCAAGTGGTAAGAAAAGGGGCCCTGTTTCATCTGGTGAGGAGTTAATCCTGGTAGGTTACTCGTCATCACAACCCAACTTGGAGGTTCAACTGGGTCTTTTAACATTATCCTTATTACATTTTTTTAGTTGCTGCAACAAAATTGATCATCGTTTTGGAGTAAGAAATAGGTCATCTATTATTATGCCACACATTATAGCTGATGTTGCAAGCTAATTTGCTCAAGACCTCTAGATAGGTGGTTGCTAGGTTGGAGTAGCTATGATCCTATGATGTTTCCTTGATGAAAATCATGGAAAAGACCATAGTTTGCATTATCGGCTAATAACGGTCCGATACGTTCGATGCCGATATGATTTGGCATGTTCCGATATGATACCGACGGCTACCGATACTAACCGATACCGACGTTGGGGGTCTCTTCTCCATTCAATTTGGTAGATAAAATTAAATAAAAAGGACCAATTTACAAGGACGTAAAAGCGTAGTAAAGTTGTAAAAGCATTTAAATGAAGAAAATTATATTTATTGCAGGTAAATCAATCAGTAAGGGTGACTATTATTTCATTCAACTTCAAAACAATTTAGAAAAACACAAAATACTTAAAATTATGGCTAAATCTACAAGATTAATTTTCTAAATTTTTAATAATTTTGTTATAATTATTTGCTCTCTGATTCAAAGAAATCTGATACTCCGATCAAAAACTGCCGATAGTGTCGATACGGCTAATCCCGATACTCATAGGAAGGATCCTATACCGATTTCGATACCGAGACTGCGAACTTTGGAATAGACCATTCTCATTCTTATTTGCAGATATTATCATTGTAGTTCTACCAGATCCTTAATATTACACATTCTTCTCTCCCTACTGTTATTTCTCTCCATGTCTGCCTTTTCTTAACACCAGCTCTATTACAACAACAAGAAAAGCCTTCAACTATATCCCAAGGTTCTTAGTATCCAAATCAGTTTCAGACCCCTCCTCTAAGTGTCAGTATTGGCAGTTTTGGCAGCTTCGTTGTTTTTGGACCTTAGTTTTGGGGAAAGCTTAATAGCCGATTTCGGACTGTAGTCGGAGTCGGTTTCAGACTGTAGTTCCGGACTTCTTGGTTTTGGAATGCTGAATAACGATAAATTTTTATTTGAAAAATAGAAAAAAAGATATAATGCATTTAGGCATAAGTTTTTGAATTATTTGTTGTTTATTAGTAGAGTATTGTATTGATGGAACGTGTTCAACATTGTTTGATACATTTAGGCATAAGATTAATATAGTATTTGCTGTTTCGGCAGCTTTGTCGTTTTCGGACCTTAGTTTTGGGGAAAGCTAAATAGCCAATTTCGAACCCTAGTTTTCGAACCTCAGTTTCATGAAAGTTGGAGTCGGTTTCAGACTGTAGTTCCGGAGTTATTGGTTTTGGAAAGCCGAATAGTGATAAATTTTTATTTGAAAAATAGAAAAAGATTTAATACATTTAGTCATAAGTTTGAATTATTTGTTGTTTATTAGTAATAGTGTATTGGTGGAACATATTAAACATTGTTAGAACCTTTCGGTTGTAATATATTTTTATTATTTACATGCTTTGTGACAAAGTACACCAAAAATAGATAGTTTTAAGAATCTAAGATGAATGCATATTGTAAACAGTGTTCTAAAAATCGGCCTAGGCGCCCGCCTAGGCGCCGCCTAGGCGCTAGGCGCCCGCCCACCGCACCGAAAACCCCCTAGGCGGTGGGCTAGGCGGCTAGGCGGGCCCTAGGCGCCCCTAGGCGGGCCTAGGCGGGCCTAGGCGGGTCCTAGGCGGGCCTAGGCGCCCCTAGGCGGCAGGTTTTTTGAATTTTTTGATTTTTTTTTTGATTTTTTTTTGATTTTGTTTATTCTTAGTTGTATTTTGGATATTTGTTTGGGTTTTAAGATAGTATTTGGATTTTTAGAACATTGAAATTTCAAAATTCAAAATTCAAAATTCAAAATTTCAAAAATTTTAAATTTTTTTTTTTTTTTTTCTAGGCGGCCGCCTAGGCGGCGCCTCGGCGCCGCCTAGGCGGGCTAGGCGCTAGGCGGACCTCCGCCGCACCGAGTCCGCCTAGCGCTTTTTACAACATTGATTGTAAATATATGAATATACGATTTTGACAAATGGTAGTAGCTACAATGCGTCGATAAGTCATTATCGCCACAATATTGGTTTTAGAAAGCCGGATAATGAAAATTTTTTATTTGAAAAATAGAAAAAGATTTAATACATTTAGTCATAAGTTTTTGAATTATTTGTTGTTTATTAGTAGTAGTGTATTGATGGAACATATTAAACATTGTTGAACCTTTCGGTTGTAATATATTTTTATTTATTTACATGCTTTGTGACAAAGTACACCAACATTAGATAGTTTTAGATGGGATAGTTTTAAGATGAATGCATATTGTAAATATATGAATATACAATTTTGACAAATGGTAGGCAGCTACAATGCGTCGATAAGTCATTATCGACACAATGTAGGATGTTAGTCTTCGACACAGTCGAATCATTCTGTTGACACTGATTTACTTCTGTATTTCACCAGTAAAGTGAACTCAAATGTTCGATGTCGGGATATCGGCCAACATTTGTCAGTATACATCTGGAATGCCAGAATGATACAATATCGGCCGAAGATACATATGACCAAAATGTTTCAGTATTGGCCGAAGATACCGACCTAAGATACACTATGACCGATATGTATCAGTATTGACCGACACTGCGAACCTTGCGATATTCACCCATTCATATTCCACCTTCATATTCTAAGTAATAGTTAGTTTGGTATTTCACTATTTCTTTTCCAAGAAAAATACAATCAGAGATGTCACCAGAATAGTTGAGTACCCAACTTGACTAAGGAATTTGTTGGGAATCTGTTGTATTGGTACATTTTCTTCCGTTCAATTCTCTTAAGGGCCATGTCCTTTGTAACACTAACAAATACTACACCCTCCTTTAAAATTTCAGTTAAATATTCTTTTTGGATTGCCTATAGTCCCAATGGTTCCTTTAACTAATATCTTATTGTTCCTTACTAAAGCATCTATTGGTTTATGTTACACATGTCCAAATCACCTAAGACGATTTTTTTCAATCTTTCCTCAATTGGTGTTACCTCTTAACTTTTTACGAATATATTCATTTTTATCCCATCTTTTAATGTATTGTCACTCGTCCATCATAGCATTCTCATTTCTGCTACACTATTTTTCTAGACATGTTTCTTAATCGCCTAAACTCTCCGATCCATAAAGCATAGTTGGTCTTAGCCCGTCTTATAGAATTCTTCTTCCAACTTGAAAGATTTCTTTTAATTAGATAGTAATCCAAAAAGCACTCCTCCATTTCGGCCATCCCATTTTAATTCTATGCATGACATCTTTTCAATCTCTCTATCATGATGAATGCTTAATCCAAAATATGAAAACTATTAATCCTAGGTAGTTCTTATCCATCTATGTGTACTCCATTTCGCTTTTGTCGTTTGGTTGAAGTTACATTTCGCTTTTGTCGTTTGCTTGAAGTTAGATTTCATATACTATGATTCTAGAGTTTCTTTCCACACTTATATTTTAGTTTCTAATCCTTCTCTACTCTCATCAACAAACATACACCACACAATACACAATGTAACCTCTTGGACATGTATAGTAATTTCAACCATAACTAGCAAAAATACGTAGACTTAATGCTGATCCATGCTTGAGTTGTTTCAATCCTAGTTCATTTATTTATTGCGATTAAGCTTGCACAATTTCATTAGAAATTGACTGAGCCTTTTTAAGTGGAATGCATATTCCAAGTGGAACACATATATATAGTTCGTGCCTCAAAGCTTGGCAAATTTAATTATAAATTTTGCAATCAGCAACTAAGTCTTCTTTAACAACTAATTTAAGGTTCTATTCTTAAGTCTAGGAAAATTGTGAATAATAATTACTGGGATGCTGAGAAGCATGTATACTGCCAGGTAGGTGCTGAATCTGTGTCGGATTTGAATCCGACATGGTTTCGCATGGGACACTGCCCGATTCGTGTTGGATTCGAATCCAGCTGTGTCTTTCCCCTTCGATTCGTGATGGACGGGTCTGATTGCGCCTTTGATTTTGTCTCTTGCCTATGTTGTGAAAAGCGTACTTAAGCGGCGCTTAAGCGAGATTCAGAATTAGGGCGCCTCACTTAATGAATTTTTGTCCCAAAAAAGCGATCAACGCTTAAGCGTGCTTATGTGTCGCTTAGTAGCGTCTCGCTTAACGATTTTTTGATTTTTTTTAGTAAACTGAATCAAATCTTTTGTTATTTACATAGTTGGATACATGGGAAACTTTAAGTAGGAACTTTAGAGACAACTTTTATGTTTGGTGGTATTTTGATGACTATATAGTATGTATGCATTGTGTGGCTTTTAGTTTGCATTTTGATTCTAGTATTTATATTGTTACTTTGCTTGATTGATAATTGGTATTATTATTCATGCATATACTAGTAGGATTGTATGAAAAAATATTAAAATTTATGTGTATATACTATATAGAGTATTTTACATGTAGGAGGGAAAAAAAGTGAGGCGCTAACTAAGTGCCGCTTAAGTGCCACTAAGCGAGGTGACCTTGTTGCCTCGTCTCGCCTCACACTTAATACAACATAGCCTCCTGCAAGTTTGTACAGTGACCCACCGCTTTGGATGCTCCGCTGGTCTGGAGATGAAGCAGATGAATTTTTTTGGGGGCTGCATGATTTTTTGAGAATGAGGAACCCTAACGAACCCCACAATTTAAGTTGTGGGACTACACCTTAAGTTGTGGATCTGAGTCCTTTGGTCCCTTTTCCTAGTTATATATGTATAATTTTATTAGTTGTGGGTCTGGGCCTTTTTGGGCTCTCCATAGTTGTTATATATATATATATATATATATATATATATATATATATTAACAGAAGATAAAAGAAATCAGAGAAAGGAACACGGCCGCTAAGTTTATATATATATATATATATATTATATATATATATATATATATATATAATAAAATATATATATATATATAAATAAATAAATATAAATATAAACTTAGCGGCTGTGTTCCTTTTTCTGATTTCTTTTATCTTCTGTTCACACACACACGTGTGTGTGAAATATATATATATATATATATATATATATATATATATATATATATTCAGCATGTCGTGTCCTAAATTTTCAAGGTTGCCATGTCGGTATGTCGCATTTTTGTCGTCTCTGTGTCGGTGGAACATAGCTGGGATGTAACAACTTGAAACTTTGACATGCTGCTGATATTGGCTCAGTCACAAATTTATCAACCCTGAGTCAGGATAAATGTCAAATCAAATGTATCCTGTACCTTCATATGTGCCATGTCCCATAATCTTCAGCAGCTATGTACCTTTCGAGGAGACTAGATCTATATTTGACCAGTTGTCAACCTTAGCTGGTGCGTAGTTCCTTGCCAAGGAAGCCACATAATAAAGAGATTTGCCTTAAACTTAGAAGGTTTGTGGGCAAAAGCTAGGTCACTTGTAGTTAGCTAGCTAAATTAACAGTTATTTTGTAACTCGCAAGAAGAATTTAATTCTGAGTTTGTTGAAAACATGAGCATCTAAGTCTGAACAAGCAACCTTTAATGAAGCTTGTTTCGTTGATTATTTTTTGCTCAACTCACCAGGTTCAAGGCATCTAGCTCATCTGTCTTAGGTTTTTTTTTTGTTTGTTTTCAGTCCATGGCACTTCAATCTTTTCAGTTTTTGTTGTGGGACACCTAAGACTTTATGTTACGTAAAAGCATACTTCAATCACACTGATTTAGTCAATGAATGATATCACAACACAATAACTGTAAGACTTCTTTAAGAAATACACCAGCAGATTGTATCAGCTGATGGTCTTAAGTAATTTAAGCATGAGTTGACATTTCATTTCTATTGTGTAAGACACATGCATTCGCAGCTGCATATAATTGGGATGCACTATGTTAGGCTTTTGTATGTAATCTGTAAAGACGGCTGCCTCTTCAGTCACTTGCTATGTTGCATGGACACGGATACAACACGACAGGGAAAAAGTGAAGAACATGGTGACAGGGCCGTTTCTGAGCATGTGCAAGATGTGCGATCGTACCGGTCCCAAAAATCGGAAGGTCTTTTTAATCTCCATATATATTACTAATATGAAATCTTCATTTTTAGATTTAGGTCGTCCTATTTTTTAGAAACTGCAGTAATGCGACCATTAAAATGTTAGAAAAGACCTCTTTTTAGCAGTGTTCTAAATGGCGTCCGCCTAGGCAGCCTAGGCGGCGTCTAGGCAGTAGGCGGTCCCTCTCCGCACCGCTTTTCGGTAGGCGGTGGAGTAGGCGGCCAAAGGAGGTTGGCGACATAGGCGGAGGTGAGGCGGCGTAGGCGGAACAATACTTAACAAAATATTTTGGCCAAAAAGATTTTTAAAGCATTATGGGCCTATGGTTCACTTTTACAAAACTAAAACTTTTATAAATCTTCGTTCTACAACTTAGTTGTGCATTGAACACCGTTAAAATATGCATATTATGCAAAAAAAAAAACAATGGTAAAATAATAAAAAAAATGTTCAAAATGTATCGACCTGACATGTGCACGAAACCTAATTTGGTGTGTCCTAATGTATTTTGGAGTGTCCATGCTTTGTAGGTCACTTATAAATCCAAGCTTTCTCCTTTTTGTATTAGGCCACTGAGGTGACTTGAAGTGCTCTACATTATATTTATGCAATATATAATTGGCACCACTTATTTCATCTCTAACCACTTCCAATAAAGCCAAAATCCGAGCTTTTCACATAGTACATAATTTGGTGTTTAACTATGTTATTGTTAGCATATTGATTCATTATCTTACTTTCTTTTGTGAAGTCTAAAGTCACATCTTTTGTGATACAAATAGCACCGATAATAGGAAAGAGGAAAAGAACTGAATGCAAGTAGTTGCTTTAATGAGACGGATTTGAGGGGAAAAAACACTTCTTGAATATGACACCTGTCGAAGCACTTCCAGCCATGCTGTTCCTTAACTGCCTTGGGAATTAGGCTAGTTCTTATTAAGGAGCTCTTGCTCCTCTTTGCAATAATCAGTTACTAATTATGCTAATTTGTTTAACCTTGTTTAGCATGAATCTGCCACCAATCACAACTTGCAGTAACCGCATGAGGGCTACTCCATCCGTTTAGTATAGGATATCCGTTACTACCATGTCCCTGTATTCTGTTGTGCTTCCGGTGTACATATCAGATTGATTCCTAGAAACCAACAGATTAATATGACCGGCCCTTTTATCTTTTAGTTGCTTCTGGCACCCTTGGCTCGAGTTCTAGTGGAAGGATCGGGGAGTAACGATCCAGGCTTCTCTATGTTTTGTGAGTTGGAATCTTTTGAAAAAACAATAAGTTGGCAGTGCCTTTATCTGTTCCCAGAACATGTTTATTACTTTATTAATAGTATTAGTTAGAAATTTAAGATGGTAGTAGAGTAACATTTGGTAAAGAGGGCTTATGTCATTTCTCCATGCTTTACCATTTCTCACCATGAAAATTGATTTCTATTGAACAAATAAAATGACAGTTGATAAATAAAGTTAACCTATTGGACATGCACAAACTGTTAAAGACCAACTGCAATAATAGTATGGAAGAGAAGTGGAACAAGAAGAATAAGATGGATGCAGGAAGATGAGTAAAGCATTAGTATGGGGAGGAATCAAATTTGATTTGCTGGAGTATCAAGTTGACAGACTGCATATTGGGTAACTTGAGATTACCCTATGGCAAAACAATTTATCTAGTTATTTTTTATTGTTCCTAGTTGTGTTGCTTCTATTCATATCTGGCTATGAAGTAGGCTGCTCCAAAAATCTGAGTGGTGTTGTATTGGACACGTATTAGACAAAACTCGGACACTCCAAAATACACTAGGACACCAGAACAGGTAACGTGTCTGTGTTGCTGTCTCCTTTCTGTATCATATCGTTCCGTGTCTGTGCAACGTAGGTTTCTGGACATTTAAATTTTCTGGTACATTGTATTTGGTAGTCTTTCAGACAACTCATTAGAATTCAACATATAACACTAGTATATTGGTTCTATTAATAGCACTACTAGGTTTCGAATGTGCCCTTATCTTTATAGAGACATATCTGGACTCATTTTGATGATGTTTACAAGATGGAAAATGCTTACAAGATTATAGCCAAATCAGATGTGGTTATTATTTTTTTGTGAATGTAACTCCAAAATTTCCTTAACAGTGATGTTTAAGTACTTGGCTTGTCTTACTAGCCCCTGTTTGCTTGATCTGCTGACTGAAATCCAAATCTCAAATTGTTGTTTCTTGCTTTCAAGCATTTTGGATATGTGGATTGTTTAACTAACAATTTAGATCCTCGACTTTGAGTGGGTTTGCTATTTGACATAGTATGACAGCATGTGAGAGGTTCATGTTGCAAACAACATTATCTTCTGTACAATTAAGCATTAAAGATCAAGTTTTATATATAGCAGCCTAACTTCTAATCTCAACCTTGTGATGGATGCAGGATCTCAAGTGCTTTGTTTTCTCGCTCATCTCGCTTCACTTCAAGATCAAGCCTATCCAATCATAGACTTGGTACCATTGTAACGTTTTGAACTCGAGGCAGATTTCTTTGGGAGCAATCGATCATTTTGTTTGCTGCTTCATTATGAAACGAGGATCGTATCGATCAGATCAAATCTTCATATTGTTAGCTGGGAACTCGATGCTTGTTCATCATGCCATATTTTGATGATCTTTGTCGACCGAGTCTTTTGATAATGTATCTGTTGGAAAGTAGGATGTCTTGTGGAATATCTTAATGTTATCGCCATCTTTTTTATTACCGTCTGTAAGGTGAATACTTGCTGCAATGCTGGGATACAAAAAAAAGGCAAATGGAGACGAGTGCTTGAACAGTTTGCATGTCCAGTGCAGGATATTTTGTCTTGAATACACAGTTACTGTATGTTCTGTAGTGGTACTTGGTTTCTGTGGACTAGTAGATGTGTTCATGGTTGGCTTGCAAGTGCGATGCTAGTTGCTGGTGTGCTAGTTATTCAATTGTGTATTTTGCTTAGAATTGGAAATTTTGTCAGTTTGGTCACTGTTGGAAGTAGTAATGAAGCTTTTGTGCCGAAGCGGCGAAGCCTGAAGCCCATCACTTTGTGAGGGACTTCGGAAGCGATTTTGACTGGCAACCATCGAACAAATCCTTCTTGGGTTGGACTCGAGGAAAACCAAGAGGCCTTGGTTCTCACAAGTACTTCCTTGCAGGATTTATGACTGGATGGTAGGAGAGATTTTATAACTTGCAAGCAAACAATTAATTTAATACATGTGACAAAGGGGATTTGCTTCCCAGTTCACTGTTTTCTACTTCACGTTGGATTTGAAGTACAATTGATTTTGTAAAGGCGTCCTTGGCGAGAACTCCTCCAGTGTAGTTTCCCGTGGAAAAGTTCTCAACCTTTCTTGCACTTCTGTCATTATTTTCTTCCAAAATGCATTTGGATAGCAAAATGAAAAGAAGTGGAAAAGTTTAAACTATATTATAATTAATATTGACTAATTTGTAACTAAATATTCTGAAGTATCATCAATTTGCATCTTGCTTTCTTAAACTATTTTAATAAGTTAATATCATGAACTTTTAAGTTTTTACAAATTATTATCCTCCATTAAACCGCTATCTGAGTGAACAGTCATGTGCATGTGCATATCACATGACAATTATGAACAATTTTGTTTTTCAATTAAAAAAAAATCCTACCTTATTCTTTCATCCCTATACTTAACCCTAATTGTAAATCTAAATCGAACCCTAATTTTTTACCTACCTAAGGAGGGAGATGCTCGAAAAAGGGTCATCCGAGAGAGACGGGGGGGGGGGGGGGGGGGGGGGGGGGGGGGGGTCGTCTAAGAGGTGGGCCGACAATGATGGGATCAACAAGGAGGGATGGACGACCATGTGGTTGTATAGGCGTTAGAAAAGTAAGGATTGGGGTAGAGGTGATAATGGATTGGGTCAGGTCGATTTGATGCCAAAACATGGTCCTAAAGTATTTCAGTCTAAAATTTTATTTTGGCCCGACCCTAACCTTAGAAAACCCAAGACTTAGCATGGTCCTCCTAGTTTTGTGTTGGCTCAAACTATGTTAAAATTTTCCTTAAATGGTCAAAAATGATTTACACTAAAACAAAATAAATTTAACTAATGTTCTTTATTCATATGGTTAAAATGTGTTCATCATCCTCGTTATTGTTCGGGACTACTTGACGACTACGTTTAGTGAAGCGATCGAAGGGGAGTTCAGGACTGCATGACGACTACGCTTAGTGAAGAGGTCAAGGGGGAGGAAGTTTAGTTGTAGGAAGTTTAGTTTTGGTGTAGTTGACTCTGGTTCGTCCGTTTTCAGGTCGCCGAATTTTTACCAAAATAGCCAAGCTTAATCAGGCTTACCCATGAAACTCGGGTAGAACCTGGTCGGGCTAGCCTGAGCTTGACCTGAGTTGGCCCGCAGTTCGATTTATTTTAGTAAATTATATATATATATATAGCTCGATATGTCCCAGGCGGCGCTAGGGTTTCCGATAGGGGAACCCGCACGGAGGCTAAAAGATCACTGGAAGAGGCCTCCCAGGAAACTGATGATCCAGCCTTTCAGGACGAAGGAGGGAGATGGACTACAGTGGAACGACACAGAAGGTCGGGTCCGGCTGCACGAAGAGAGAGATTTGCAAGTGGGGTTCCATTGCCATCTGCTAAACAAGGTGCGTCACGGTTCACGCTGGGGAAACATCAGGAAAATAGGGCATATAACAATGCGTCTCTTCCTACGACAAGGTGGGGGAGGCGAGGTCGAGAGGCCGGACAAGGTGGAGCGGTGAAATGGGGTGTTCCGGCAGAAAAAAATGGGATCGAAGACAATGCAAAAAGGAGACGAGGTACTCAACTAAGTATGCCGTCCCCAGTAACATGGGCAGAGTTATGCAAACCTGCGATTGTTCAGGAGGAGGTCGAATTGTAATACATCGAGCCTAGGTTGATAGATGGCAGGAAAGTAGTAGAGATTACTAGAGACGATATCGAAGAAACTACGGAATACTAAAAAATACCCTAATACTGTACGTAATGGGCAACAAGTTGTATTACGGATAACTAAAGGCGTTCGTTCTTAGGGTGTGGCGGCCTAAAGGGGAGATGAAAATCTTTTCACGAGGAAACAGATTCTACTTCATCAAGTTTGCTCTGAATGAGGACCTGGATCGGGTGCAAGATTCAGAATTGTGCTTAAAAGATGGTTTCCTGAATCTTGCTTCGAAAAAGATCGGCTCACGACAATTTCTTTCTGGATTAGGTTGTCGTGGCTTTCTCCGCAGCTCTGAAGTATCCCATCGATTATGAAAATGGCCAGCATGGTGGGTAACCCTCTGTGAACTGACATCCCTATAGCCAGGCGTAAGAGACTATCCTATGCCTGCAGAGTGTTTGTTGAGAAAGAGGTCGCAAGTGATCTGCCAAGACAAATAAGGCTGTTGCTATCTAATGGCGAGAGGATATGGCAAAGTATAAAGTACGAGTGGGTACCGCCTTCCTGTGAGAAATGTGGCTACTTTGGCCATGTGAAAATCCATTGCCAAGATAAGGAGGATCCAATAATAGCTGCGGCAGACCATACGAAGCAGCAAGGAGAAGGAGAAACAAGAAAGAACCCAAGAGACAAATGACCTAGACGTTACTAGGGTCAAAGAGATGGAAGGAGTCCAAGGAAATAGTGGGCATGAAGAAGTCTTGAGTAGAGGAGGACAGTTGACATCCATGTTAGGGAAGAGACAAGAACTAGAGCAAGGAAATGGGGAGGAAGTACAACGACAAAAGGAGCTTCGGGAAGATAGAGAAGACGGATTAGCCCTAACCCTTCACGATAACGACAGCCAGATGATGGAGGATTATCAACCTACATGCTCTAATATGCAGCCGAGCACTGAAGGAAGTAGGGTTTCCAAAATTGTTCGGGTATATAGTGATCATAGAGGCAAACAAAGCAGGGGCATAGGATTGGGCGATAGTACGATGGAGAGACAACAATATACGAAGGGACTTACTACAAAAAAAAAATCCAAAATGGGGCCTTATGTTGAAGGAAGCAGTAGAGAAACAGGGAGCAGATAAGGCTTTGAATAAGGACTCAAATGCTGGAAAGACTCGCTTGAATCGTCTAAGGGAGAGTCTTCACCAAATATCGGACGGGAACGTAAATTGTTAATGACATTACTATCATGAAACGTTAGAGGGGCCAACTCTGTTGGGGCGTTGGAAAGAGATTCAGCAAGTTATGTGGAAGAACAAGTGCTCTGTTGCTTCTATCATAGAGATCAAGATCAAAGCTTTTGATAGAATCAAGTGCTGTACTCCTAGTAAGTGGGAGTCAGCACACAATCTAAGCCGAGGTGGAGTAGCGAGACTATGGGTCATGTGGGATACGAGAGTATGGCAGGGACAAGTAAGGTTCCTCTCCGACCAATTGCTAGTCATCGACTTCACAAACAAAGGAGGGCCGGTGGTTGCTATAGGGGCAGTGTATGGACACAACGATCGGAGATTGCAAGAAAAACTGTAGGAGGACATCATCAGAGTGGCAATGACGGTGGGGAATCACCTTCCCCTCATCCTGTGCGGCGACTTTAATGCAATGTTAGCGGGAACAGAGAAGCAAGGAGGTCGACCAGTACCTGCAAACATCCTTGAAGACTTCTAGAACTGCCTACTGGGCTTAGGTCTGAGTTGCTTAGAAAGATCGGTTCACGTCTAGTCTTGGAACAATAGCTCTACCAATCATTGCATAATTTGTCAGCTGGATCGAGCGTTGGGTAACAATAAGTGGATAGAAATGTTCCCTACGGCACGGGCGGAGGGTCTTCATAGAGGCAGTAGAAGTCATACTCCTATACTGATTCGTATGGTGGCTCCATCGAACCCTGGCAGACGTCCGTTGAGGTACTGTAACTCTTGGGCGCTGGTTGAAAGCTACAAGGAAGCAGTTGACAAAGGAATGCTGAAGCAAGCAAGCGGGAATCCATAATTTCGTACGTCTAATCCAGATGCTGAAGCACGTGAAGCAAGAGATTCAGTGGTGGAACATACACCGATCGAACTAGCTTCTAGCGGACTAGGAAAAATATCTGCAGGAAATTCAAGACCACCTGCAAGTCTGCCCATTCAACAAAGACCTGGCGTCATAGAGGCGGTACTTCAGGAAGAAGTACGACGACTCAGATTCTAGGAGGAAGTCCACCTGTAGCAGTAAGCCAAATGTGCCTGGATTAAGGACGGGGACAGATGCACTAAGTTCTTCTACGCTACCATAAGAGCTCGACAATATAGGAATACTATGGCTACTTTTGTATACGCAAATGATAACTCTATTACTCAATATTCTCTTATTCAAGAAGAGGCTGTTACGTACTATAAGAATCTATATAATCAGGTTGATTATGTAGAGGAATTCCCAGAAATTATTTGCAAACGTCTATCACAGAGGAGGGCAATGCGGTACTTTGGCGAAGAGTTGCAATTGAAGAAATTGAGCAGATCGTAAAGTTTTTAGACCCGAACAAGTCCCTTGGACCTGATGGGTTCAACGCTGCCTTCTATCAATAGCGCTAGAGTCAGGTTAAAGACATGCTATTCCAAGTGGTGGATGACTTATTAGTGATGGGCCGTCTAATACGACAAATAAATTATACGTTCCTCTCACTGACCCCGAAAAGAAGGAGCTACAGAACTTGGTGATGTTAGACCAATTACTTGTTGTAATTTGCATATAAAATTATAACTCACCTTATGTGTAATAGGATGCAGGAGATAATGAAGGGCCTTATTTTGGCTAATCAGGCAGCATTCATCAAAGGTAGATCGATTGCAGAAAACTGCCTCCTTGCGCATAAGTTGGTTCAAGACTTTAACAAGGATGGAGGGAGGAAAGGGTGCATCAAACTTGATTTGAGGAAGGCTTACGACATGGTGAACAGAAAATTTGTTTGCAAAGTACTAGATAGTATGGGGTTCAACTGATGGTAGGTGGATCGGATAGAGGAGTGCATAGCCACTCCTTTTTCAATCCTTATCAATGGCCTGCCATATGGGTTCTTCGCCAGTAACAGAGGTCTGCGACAGGGAGACTCTCTATCTCCTACTTGTTTATAGTAGTAATGGAATACTTTACCTGCCTGATGGATGTGGCAGTCCATAGGAAGTACATTACACCACTTTTTCATCACATCGCGCCTAATATCTTCTACTTAATTTATGCTGATGATCTTCTAGTATTTATAGAATCATCAGAGAAAGGTATATCCTCCTTGATACAGGTTCAAGAGGAGTTCGAAAAAGTCTCGGGCCTTTCACTAAACAAGGAGAAGTCACAAGTATTTTGTAGCAAGAATTGCCCTCAAAAGGCCTATTGGACGGCGTTGCTTGGAATAGGACAAGGTCAGCTCCTGTCCATTACCTTGGATTAAAATTATCTATTAATTATACAAGCAATATGGAATGCATGGGTCTGGTTAGTTATGTGCAAGACAGACTGGAAGGGTGAAAATTCCAACTTTTATCCTTCTGTGGCCGCATAGAGTTGATTCGATCTACCATCTGGGAGATTACTGCTTACTGGCTACGAGCTATTATAATCCCAATAGGCACTATAAAGGAAATCGAGCGACTGTGCACCAACTTTGTATGGAAATGGGGACTGCATACTATAGCTTGGGAAGAGCTTTGTTAGACGAAGGAGGAAGGCGGCATCGGGCTACGCTCGCTTTCGACCCACCCTCCGGGAAGTTTCCATGCTAAAATTGGCTTGGCGATTCCTAGAAGGAAAATCCCTGTAGGCTGAATGGATGCGGGAAAGGTATGTCAGCAAGAACAACTTCTGGGCAATGGTGGGTAGCAATATTTTTTCATCTTTAAGAAGATTCGATCGCAAAGGCAGACATTGAAGGACTGCATTAGCCGTGTGATATGTGATGGTCGCTCAACGAACCTAGGGATGGATCCTTGGCTCAATAAAAATAGTTTCATAGATAGGCTTGGGTGGCCGATCTATGAACTGATTGGAAGAAACTCCTCCCTGGACACACTAATAGATAACGAAAATTGGAAGCTCTTAGATAGTCATATTGAACAATGGTTCGACGATGAAATTCAGAGTGTCCCAATTGCAGGCGATGAATGCAGTGACCACTGGATTTGAGATGGGGCACCGTCGGGCAATTTACGCAGCGGTTGGCATATGATAGCCTTCAGTTGGTTTTTCCAAAAACGACATGGGCAGAGATGGTTTGAGTGAAGGGAGCAACGAATAAAATAAAGTTGTGCTTGTACAAAGCAGTTCGAGATAGACTCCTTACCAAGGAAAGGCTCATTCGGTTTGGAGTAAAAATACCAAATGCCTGCTGTGATCTATGCGAAGGAGGTGAAGAGACGCATGACCACCTATTCTTCCAGTGTCCATTCTCTAAGAAAGTATGGCAGCATTTTAGGAGGCAGCTGAGATTAGCCAATAGGAGACAGGAAGAATTACTATCTATAGCCGAGGAAATTTTGGGGATGAAAAGCCAAGGACAATAGATATTTAGACAGGTCAGGCTCAGGCTATATATATATATATATATATATATATATATATATATATATATATATATGACTAAAATACCCTTTTTATTCATGTAAGGCGCAAAATACCGAAGCCTTTACAAGTAAGCGCAAAAAAGGAAAGAAACAACAAGAAAGGAGAGTCGGACATGGCAAAAAGATCATAGGCCCAAAAAGATGACTCCTATAGAGAAACCGATCGAGCAGACGCAAAGTCCGAGGAGCTAGGAAAGAAGAGAATTCCAAAAGAGAAGCTGGCCGTGCGAGCAGCAGGATCTGATCTTGCGGCACTGACGGAGGACCTCCCTAATAACCTGGTCAGCTGAGTAGTAGTACCCTTCGTATCTCGCCTTATTCCGATTCTTCCAAAGGACCCACGTAGCGGCCGCCGCGACGATCTGGTGACCATGGAAAGTAGAGGCCCAACCTGCCAAGAGATCGTTGAAGCGCCCACCACCCTGATTCTGTCCTCAACGCTGAGTGAGGTCCCTCCAGACCTTGACCGATAATTCCCTTTGGAAGAAGATATGGTCGAAGATTTCAGTCTGACGCTCCGAGCAGCAATTACACGCAAACGCAAGGCTGAACCCAATGGTGTTGAGATTGTCATCAGTGGGCAGCTTCTTGCAAAATGCTCTCCAAATGAGGAAGGACCATTTATTGGGGATGCAGGTCTACCAAAAGGCCACGATGGTGGGGGATGGCACCCCAATACCCCGAACCACCCTTCTCGCTGAGCTGACCGAGAAGGATCCCGAAGCTTCGACTGACCTCCTTAACTCATTGGGCTCTGTACCAAGCCTAAGATCGTTATTACGGATGCAGTCAACTGCCTCTTCCCCAACCCAATCCCTGATTCGGTTCTAATTCCAGTCATTTCCTGGTTGGTCCCACAAGTCTTGGATCTTGATGTGTCCCGGGGCCGCCGGACGGCTGGGGAGCAAGGTGTCTTCTGCCCAACATTCCAGGAAGGTCAGAGATTCGCTGTTATCCAGTCGAAGCCTTATCAGTGGTTCAACTACGGATTGTCCCGTGAGAATATGCCACCAAGCTGCGGACGATCTGCTGTTGGCGATAGCCAGCGTTGGGTGAACATGTTTGAAGTACCTGGCCTTCATGAATTTAGTCCATAAGTTCTGACTAGAACAAAGCTTCTACCACAGCTTCATAAAGAAGGCGTCCACAATATGGAAGAGTTTGGTGAAACCTAGACCCCCCTCGGTTGTAGGCCTAGCCATGGAGTCCCAACTGGCCCAGTGATGCCTGTCGTGGCCATTGCTGTGACCCAAAAAAATTTAGAGAAGATGCTCTCGAGCGAATATAGAACTTTCTTGGGGGGGGGGGGAGCACGCAGCCAGGGTATAAATGGGGACAGAGGTGAGCACATAATTTATAAGGATCATCTTACCGCCCGGGGATAAAGTAGCATTGTGCCATCCCTCAATTTTCTTCCTGATTATATTAATCGGCCCCTCAAAGATGCTAGCACTAGATTTGCCATATACAATCGGACAACCTAGGTAGTGGAATTGGGGGTGATCGATGGCAAAAGAGGTAATGCTGGACAGGCTGGCCGCTTTATCTCTCTTAATGTTGTGATGGGCGTAGATCACACTCTTGGCGGGGTTGACTGGCCTTCATGAATTTAGTCCATAAGTTCTGACTAGAACGAAGCTTCCACCATAGCTTCATAAGGAAGGCGTCCACAATGTGGGAGAGTTTGGTGAAACCTATACCCCCCTCGGTTGTAGGCCTAGCCATAGAGTCCTAACTGGTCCAGTGATGTCTGTCGTGGCCATTGTTGTGACCCTAAAAGAAATTAGAAAAGATGCTCTCGAGCGAAGATAGAACTTTCTTGGGGGGGGGGGGTGAGCACGTAGCCAGGGTATAAATAGGGACAGAGGTGAGCACATGATTTATAAGGATCATCTTACCGCTCGGGCATAAAGTAGCATTGTGCCATCCCTCAATTTTCTTCCTGATTATATTATTCAGCCCCTTAAAGATGCTAGCACTAGATTTGCCGTATACAATCGGACAACCTAGGTAGTGGAACGGGGGGTGATCGATGGCAAAAGAGGTAATGCTGGACAGGCTGGCCGCTTGATCTCTCTTTAATGTTGGGATGGGTGTAGATCACACTCTTAGCGGGGTTGACTGGCCTTCATGAATTTAGTCCATAAGTTCTAACTAGAACGAAGCTTCCACCACAGCTTCATAGAGAAGGCGTCCATAATGTGGGAGAGTTTGGTGAAACCTACACCCCCTCGGTTGTAGGCCTAGCCATGGAGTCCCAACTGGCCCAGTGATGTTTATCGTGGCCATTGCTGTGATCCCAAAAGAAATTAGAGAAGATGCTCTCGAGCGAAGATAGAACTTTCTTGGGGGGGGGGGAGCACGCAGCCGGGGTATAAATGGGGACAAAGGTGAGCACATGATTTATAAGGATTATCTTACCGCCCGAGGATAAAGTAGCGTTGTGCCATCCCTCAATTTTCTTCCTGATTATATTAATCAGCCCATCAAAGATGCTAGCGCTAGATTTGCCGTATATAATCGGACAATCTAGGTAGTGGAACGGGGGGTGATCGATGGCAAAAGAGGTAATGCTGGACAGGCTGGCCGCTTGATCTCTCTTAATGTTGTGATGGGCGTAGATCACACTCTTGGCGGGGTTGACCTTCTGTCCAGAGCACCTGTTGTATTTGTTGAGCGTGTTGTGGACCACTTCTACCGACCCAATGTCCCCCGAGGAGAAAATAAGGATGTCGTCGGCGTAGGCCAGATGAGTAATAATCGGGCAACCGCTGACAGTGTGGAAGTGTCTGCCGCGATGATGAAGATGGTGGACGATAACGGGTCGCCCTGCCTGATCCCGCGACTGGATTTAAAAAAACCGTCAGCTTGTCCGTTGATGACCGTAGAGAACCAGGAGTTGCTGATCGATCTTCAGACAATGTTGGTCCACATTTCGGAGAATCCGAAGGTCCTGAGCACCCAGATCATGAATTGCCAATCTAGCCTGTTATATGCTTTCTCCATATCCAGTTTGATGGCTATGTTGCCTCCCCTCACTGGGAACTTCATGCAGGTGATGAGCTCCTGAGCCAGCATGATATTGTCTTGGATGTTTCTTCCCTTGACAAATCCACTCTGCTCCTCAGAGATTATCTTAGGGAGAATTTCGGACATGCAGAAGGCGATAATTTTGGAAATGATCTTGTTAGTGAAAGTGCAGAGACTGATAGGGCAAAAATCCTGAAATGTCTCCGGATTATCTTTTTTGGGGATAAGGATCAGGTTGGAGCTCGATATAGCTCTGGGGTAAGTTGCTTCCTAAAAGAAGGCCGTGACAGCTTCATGCATGTCATACTTGATGATCTTCCAACAGCTACGAAAAAATACAGTCAAAAAATTGTCGGGTCCTGGCGTGCTATGCTCACCAAGTGCCCACATCGCTTCTTTTACCTCGCTCTCGGAAGGGAGGACTTCTAGCCTGTTGTTGTCGTCGTCGTTAATGAAGTGAGGTATCTCAGCCAGGATGGAGTTGTGTCTGTATATCGTTTCTTTGGTAAACAACTGGGAGTAAAACTTAGCGGCGGCCACTTGAATCCCTCGTTGGTCATTGATGATGTTCCCTGATTCGGCTATCTGATACAGAGTAAGTTTTTATCTGCGACCATTGAAGCAGTCATGGAAATAGCTCAATTTTTTGTCCCCGTCACTATCCCATCTCAGCCTCGCTTTTTGTTTCCAAAAATTGGTCTCAACTTTCAGCCAAAATTTGAGAATAGCTTTAGTTAGATTAAGGGCCGCCCTGGCCGCAGGCGAACGCTCTATCGTGAATAGAGTTTCGGCACGGGTGACATCATCCTCTGCTATGCGAACGGCCTAAAAAATGTCCCCATATGCCTGTTTACTCCATATCGACAGGACATGTCTCGTGGCCTTGAGCTTGTTGGCCAGTCTTATAAGCGGATTGGAAGAGTCCTCGTGGGCCCAAGCTTCCTCAACCGTGCGCTTAAATTGAGGGTGTTCGCTCCAGAAGTCAAGGAAGCGAAAGGTTTTTCTGATTTGGATGGATTTGCTTTTGACTTCGACTAGAAGGGGGGCGTGGTTTGATTTGGTGGAATTGAGGTGAGATAGTTTAGAGGTGATCCCAGATCCCTTCTATAGAGCGTTAGTGAGTGCCCTATCAAGACGAGAGTATTGCCGTCGGTCGCCTTCCTGCATGTTTCACCAGGTGAAAGCATTGCCGTTAAACTGGAGAGGGGAGAGGTGGACGTTAAAAATAAAATAGTTGAAATATTGCATGGCCGTGAGAGGGGGAGGGCGGCCGCCAGTCTTCTCTTTCCTGCAAGTAATAGCATTAAAGTTCCCAATACAGAGCTAGGGGAGGTTAATGTGGTTGTGGTGGATGTCGATAAGGTCGTTCCAGAGAATTTTACGTTCGACGATATCACAACTGCCGTGGACTACTGACATGATGGCTCGCTTAGGGATCAAAGGGTGTTCCATCCAGCAAGAAAGAGCCTGCTTCGAATCCTGGATGACTCCGATATTGACGTTCTTCGAGCAGAGGATCCAGATGTCATGTCTGCCGGCGATGGCTGTAGTAAAGCCTAACTACAACGGAATGGTTTTGATTTTCTTGGGGGAAATTTTAGGTTCAAGGATGATCAAGATGTCAATCTTGTGAATTTTGTTGAGACTGACAAGACGCCTCATGGTGGGTTTGTTCGCTAGACCTCGAACATTCTAGGAGAGGATGTTTAACATTAAATGATGCTTGGGGGGGTGATTTTTGGTCCGCTTGGCTGCGGACCTGGTGTGCTGTAACGCCCCAGAACCAGAATACTGGAGAGCGGGGGCATACATAGCCAGCTACGTATATTGAAGTGCAACCCACCTTACTATACGGTCACGGCTGTCTAGATACATGAGGATTTAACTACAAGCCAAAAGTCTCCTATGGTCATGAACAAGCCTATTGTCTCAATCACAAGCAAGTAGTAACAGTTATAAGATGTCAGAGCACCAAATATACAATAGTAAGACGTCCCATACATTACATATTCGGATGATCATGAAACTAGTCGTACAAAATGTCAAGACTAGCAAGAGTTTTATTCAATACATGATCAACCCTAGGATTTGTCAATCATGTTACAGCCCGTAGGCAGACAATAAGTAAAGGTGCAACCGAGCTAACACGTGCTCGCAGGCTAAACGCCTCAAAAGAATAATTTTTACAATAAAGTGGGAGGACAAAAAGAAACCCACACATTGCCAGGGTTACGCCTGTTGGTCACCATCTGGCTGAAAGACTGGTAGATCCTCTGGTGCTGCTCCGATATCTGGTCATACAAAACCAGCTGGGTCAGACCCCAGAAAGAGCAAGTGCCACAAAGGAGACTTCACTTAGGAACTAAAACCAGCATATCACAATAGAATATTAGAGATAATAAATAAAGAACTGATAATAATAGAGATAACAACAGTAAACTGAGTACGAAGAAACCATTCAAGTAGCCAGGTCACAATCCTTAAACCAAATAAGGACCGGGGTTGTAACCCTTCACCTGAATAGAGACCCGTCTCAAATACTATTAGTACAGTGAAGACAATAAACGAAGAGAGGACACAGAACTGTTCTGGGAGCCAGGTTACAACCCTTAAACCAAACAAGGACCGGGTTTGTAACCCTTCGCTTGAACAGAACTGGACCCCTGATCTTTATTGCTAAGGCCAGTATAAATAATTATGGTATTAAGGTAAGGTAAAACATGATGAACGTGGCATGGGGTTGAAATAAGACAATAAACGAAGAGAGGAACAGAACTGCTCCGGGAGCCAGGTTACAACCCTTAAACCAAACAAGGACCGGGGTTGTAACCCTTCGCCTGAACAGAACTGGACCCCCGATCGTTATTGTTAAGGCAAGCATCAATAATCATGTCATGTCATAATCTTGCACAGGATCAGGATATGACTAAGCTGGAATAATCTCCATCCAATCAATCACGGTCAAACAAGAGTACGGCTTGATACTTTTAACTAAGTAGGGTTATCACAGGCCTAGTTACTAGCAAGATGCAATGAGATTATCCCAACAGCCACAAGTCCTGCAGACCATCCGGTTATCCAGGTCGAATGTCCGTTTATGAAGAATGTAACACGTGACTGTGTGCTGGAAATGTGCCCTACTCGTCGGCAGGCTACAAGTCCACTTAATGTGCCTAGATAACGGGATTGCCTGTAGCTGAGAATCTCTTCATGTCTACTGAATTATTCTAGTTTATTAGCCTTAGTCAATTGTAGTAGGTATCCCTGACTGTGGTAATCAGGGATCCCTATCCTAGACATGATGCAAGATAGTATTGGTTTATTTGTATAAACACAATCGTCCACGGTGTCCAGGTCGTTCCTACTTGTCATGTCAGATAGCATGTCATGATATGTCATGTCAGTTTACTGGTCAAGAGTGTACCACAGTGGGCCCCTATTGTATTCTATTCTTACATTATCATGAATGAGAAAAACTTGCATAAAATAACTAATAACATATTCTTGAAGCCAAGGAAAAGATCTACAACTTTCATGTTGGGAGTTAGGAGAAATTTTGGCCACAATTCAGCCAAATAGGACTTAAAATAGCCAAAAACAGCCAAAATTGGCACTATGCGGCACTATTCAGCACTATACGGCACTTCCATATGCGGTTGGACACTATGCGACACTATGCAGCACCCTTATACGGTTGGACACTATACGGTACTATGCAGCACCCTTATGCGGCTGGGTACTATGCGGCACTATGTAGCACCCTTATGCGGTTGGACACTATGCGACACTATGTAGCACCCCTATACGGTACTATGCAGCACTCCTATGCGGCTGGACACTATACGGTACTATGCAGCATCCTTATGCAGCTGGGCACTATACAACACCCTTATGCGGCACTATGCAGCATCCTTATGCGGCTGGACACTATGCGGCACTATGCAGCATCCTTATGCGGCTGGACACTATGCGGCACTATGCAGCATCCTTATGCGACTGGACACTATACGGCACTATGCAGCACCCTTATGCGGCTGGATACTATGCGGCACTATGTAACATCTTTATGCGGCACCCTTATGTGGCTGGACACTATGCGATACTATACAGCACCCTTATGCGGCTGGACACTATATGGCACTATTTATCATCCCTGCCAAAATCAGCACAGATGAACATAAAAATGGCCAAAAATGCTTTTGGCCATAACTTCCTCAAAACAAGTCGAAATCCAATTTTTTAAAGGTCTATTTTGGGTAAAATTGAATTTTCTACAACATGGAACAATCAAAACATGAAAATAATGAAGTTTAATATATCAAAATCCAAGAAAACCGAAAATAATATAAACTTAGATCTACAAGAAAATATCTATCAAAATGGAAAAGGCCAAATTCTAAAGTATATTAGAATCTCGCGAGGAAGACAATAGAACAACAAAAATAGAGTTTTTCTATGAAGCAAGTTGTACTTGCCTAAGCTTCTCTTGGTAGGTAGAGAAGTTAAGAGGAAGAAGATGAAGAAATAAATGAAAGTAAAGATAAGAGAGAAAGGGGGTTGGGTTTTAAATAATGATGGTGGTGGTAGGTAGGGGTTTTCTTTTGGTTCATGATGAACCCAAAAGCAAACCAAACCAAGCTAAACCGAACCAAGCTAAGCCATAACCAATGAAGTGCCAAAATAACCATGCCAATGTAACATGCTAAAAATAAAATCATGACTAGCTAACCATGACTAATAAAAATACGGACCCAAAATATGTACACGTATACGAAAATATGTAACATGGATTTCGAGGGTGACATGTGCATAGCTGATGACTCGGGTGCTCCATTCTGTTCAATTTTTTTCAGGAGGAGGTTATCTCGACAAACATTAAGCTGGTAATATCGAGTGCGGACTCCTCATGAGGGGTGGGGGGTAGATCTGTGGCGTGGTTAAGCAATTCTCCAGCCGAGTCCAGGGTGGGCACCTCGGTAGGGATGCGGAGGGTGTCTTCGATGTGGCCTATTGGATCTTCTGAGGTTAGAAATCCAGCAACGATAACCTGTTGTCCCCGAAGAACCTGCTATTGTCCCAAGATGGTAAGGGCTTCAGCACTGGTAATCGTACAGTCTTCAGCACCGATAATTTCATTACTGGAAAGGTGGGCATCTAAGGGCTGTATTGATCTGGGATTTGGGTCTGGGGATTCTCTTCCATGTCCTTCGGGAATGGTTCTCCAGAGCGCTCCGTCTCTGGCTCCGGCTCAGGGGTCGCGGACGATCCTACGTGGAGTGCAATCTCCTAAGTGGCTTCTGCCTCTTCTGTGAGTAAAGTGTTGAACCGATTCGATAGGATAGGTGCTGGGGGCTTGTACGTGATCACGACTCCTCCTGGTGACTTGCCCGGCTCACCTCTGTTGGATTCGAACCTTATGTGGGAGTTTGGTAGAGAAAGTAGGGAAGAGAGCGTTTGAGGCTTAAACTGCATGCTCTTGTTGGCCGTTGTGCTTTTACTGGCAGGTTTTCTCTTGAGCTCTAGGTGTAGGCGGAAATAATATTTTGTGAGGTGCCCTCTCAGGTGGCAGTGATTACAAAAAATAATGTGATTATCGTAAATTAATTGCTGGGTGTGCATCTTGCTGTCTAGCTCAATATGGATGTGGTTGGGAGGCTCGTTGGTGAGATCGAGCTCAACACAGATCCTGGCGTAGTGAGCCTTAGAAAGGTTGCTGGTCTCGGGTGTGGATGCCACGAACGTCTCGAAGGAGTTGGTAATGCGCCTGAGAGCCACGGGGACGAAGCAAACGAGGGGAAGGTTCGGTAGGGTCACCCATGCCGCTACCTTGGCTAGGTCTACTTTGGTGATAAAGTTCGGGGACCATCTGATGATTTTTTTCTGGTGGGAGTCCACCCAGCTAGTACCCTTGGCCCATACGGTTTGGTGGTCAAGCTCGGAGGAGAGGTAAAGTAGAAGATGCCTGGGGTCCAGGGAAGCAACACTGTACACTGTGAAAAGCCCATAATTGGCAATAACCTCCTAAACTCTGCAGAACTTAGGCCAACCGGAGGAGAATTTGAGGACAAAGGTATGGGGGAAAGAGGTGAGAAGCGCGGACAGTTCCAGATTAGAGAAGGGGACCCGGGTCATGACGAAATCCGGAGAATAAGTAACATCAAGGAGAGGAACATCGGGGAACGAAAACCCCTTCATGTCCGCTAAGTCCGGACGGAGCTGCTCAGCGAAGGAGGTAATCGGGGCCGCCGTGGGCAACGGAAAAGACCTGGGAGAAGTGGAAGAGGGCAATGTCGGGGACGAAACTACAGCCGACAAATGGATGAGCTCCACGGAAGGGAAGAGGGCAAACAGATCATCAGGGATAACCTGCCCGTAGAGGAGCGCCAGAGCTAGGATCGGGGGGTATGGACACACACAAAAAGAAGAAAAAATGCTATATTTTCTTTATTGGCGCAAGACACCACAAATCGAGTACGCCTTAGAGATCCTGCGCTAAGGATCCCGGAGTACCAAAAAGAATTCTGGAGAATGAAACGATGGAGATCGAGTGGCAGTTGCTCATTTACTCCGTTGACACTCCGATTACAAAAGTGGAAAAAAACCTAAGAAAATTGCTAACTCTCGGCTCACTGGCAAGAAGTGCAGCAATTTGGCTCTTAAAAATGCTTTCCTTTCTATATTTTGAAGCAGAATGAGACCCTTTTTTATAGTCGTTCTTGAGCTTGAATGATGTTATGCGCCCATATGAGGGAAACATACTGGTTTTCATGTGGGCGCATAGTCCTTCCTTGGGCACATAGGGTGTAGGCGCATGCAGGCTGTGAGATCGTGGGTTGGTCATGGTGTTGACGTGGCCGCATGTTTCGTTGCACGACTGCTCGTGGAGACTGACGTGGACGTATGCTTCGGTGCACGTTTTGATCATAGCTTTGACCAAGTCAGGCTTGGGAGCATAGCCCTGTTTCAGGCTATATACCTTTCTTCACAGGGGTGGCTTGGGCACATAGAGCTTCACAGGATGATGGGCGCATAGAGCTTCACAGGATGATGGGTGCATAGAGCCTCACAGGATGATGGGCGCATAGGAGTTTTACCGGGTGACTTGAACACATAGGAGCTTCACTTGGGCACATATGTCCTCCTTTGGCTTGGGCGTATAAGGCTTTATTTTGCTAAAATTTTATGCTTCTATAAGACCCCCTTTAAAGTTTTTGATACTTGAACAAGTTCGAAATACTTTGAAAGAAGCATGGACTGTCTTCTTGTGATGCAACGGGCGCATAGCACGGCTCTCTCTTTTGGGTGCATAGTATTTTGGCCAGCCTGTCAGAGAGATACGACTGTTGAGATCTTCCTCGAAATATGAACTAACAGATTCATCGGGGTGGAATTTGAAGAGGTCCATCCTTCGTACGTCGTCCACGTCAGCAAGTGGCAGTCGCATAGTGTGTAAGAGGCTGGATCTTTACGTAGGCACATAGGCCATTGTAGGCGCATACTGCGCAATGGGTGCATAGGCGCATGAGAATAGTGGGCGCATAGGAAGTAGCCTGTGCCTATAAATAGGCCCTGAAGGAGAGTAAAAGCTCATTATTCTCCTCTCTTAGAATTTTTCAGAAAACTCTTCATCTTTTTTCTTCGAGAACCATGTCTCCCAAGGTCGCCAAGAGATCCACGAAGGGCAAGGGGGCTGTGCCGAGTGGCACTCCTCCTGCGACAGCGTCTTCGGCAGTCCAAGACCTGATTCTGGGCGAGGGCATGCTTCAAAAATAAAGTCTCAAGCATTACTTTACGACGCTCAGACTTTTCTTCTGCCTGGGCGCATGCGCCTAAGGTAACATACTTCTGTGAGCATCATTATGCACCCACAGAAGTCATGTGCCAACACTGTAGTGTGCTATGCGCCCACATGTTGCCATGTTATGTGCCTACGTGCTATGACATGTTATGCGCCCATGTACTATTCGTGTGTCATGCGCCCACTTGATTTTTGGCACATATCCCTTTGGTCGCATGGCCCTTTGGGTGCATAGCCCTTTGGGCGTATAAGAGTCTTTCAACACTTAGCTTTTTCTACAGTTTTCTGAGTCTGACTTTCTCTTCTGTCCTTGCAGTAAATATGTTTGTCCCGGAGCTTGAGGGAATCCCTTTCGGCTCTGCCTATCAAGCCCTCGATACTAGTCTCATAACGAGTATGATTAGCAAGGTTCAAGCCACGATTAGTCAAAACCAACCTACGGAACGTACACTCGCCATACTTGAACATGATAAGACTATTTCTGAAGCAGATAATAAATAATGAGAAGCTCGGAGGGTCACGCTATTGGAAGAAGCTGTACTTCCTATTCGGTGACAGCATGGGTTTTGAGGATGATGCGACGATATGTCTGGAAGAAACTTTGGTAGTTACGTTGAATGACCAAAGAATAGGGCTGCCATCGATGAAGCGCCAGTACCATCTATCGGCGTTTGCTGATCTGGCTGTACAGAGGCAAATGAAATAGGACCGGACTCCTGAACTGCCTGGGGTTGTTTCTGGCATGATCCAATTCAACTCTGGTGACCGGAAGAAGGACACGTTCAAGTATGTCAAGGGTTCTATTTTCTATTCCAAGAGGGGGCTACAACCGGGTGTTATACTGAATGATGTCCCGACTGATCTGCATCCCTATACTTCTGAAACTCTTTCCAACTTGATGTTGACAAAGAAGGAGTCATATCCGGGAGGGAAGATGCGTATGGAAGGCTGGAGACATTCCGTTCCGTTCTGGAGTGACCTTACTAGATGGGTGCTCTCGATTTATGGGGCCACCCTAAAAATTGTCCGTCTTCTTTATGCCGTCAGGGCCACCCAGTATGGCATCAAGGTCAACTGGCCGATGTTCGTCTCCTAGACAGAGCTGTACAACCATCATACGTGCACCTTCTTTACTCCGGACGGGGAGATGGGTTTAGCTCTTCACGAGATGCAGTCGGTGTCCAAACTTCCCTGGGGGACGGAACCGTATGCAGAGTACGTCCCTAGCGATGCAGAGATCTTGGATTTGGAGAAGGAGAACTCTGATATGATGAATGTGTACAAAGAGTTACTTTGTCACTTTTTTATTTGTCACCAGATTACGAAGAAGGGTAAGACCGAGGGGTCCATCCCGTATACGAGGGCTTGGACCAACTATATTTTTACCAGAGAAGGGGGAAATGGCCCAGTCTCCTTCTCGTCTCCTAAACCCTTGACGTTCTCTGAGATAGATCAGCTGATGACAGATCACGGAGCTATGGATACCGAAGATAAAGATGATCCTGAGGGAAATTCCCTAATTTATTATTTCTTCAGACAAGCCGATTTTAAGATGTCAGAAAAGGCGGTGCTAGCCGTTTTCCTGATGATATGGCTTCGTGACTGCGTAGTCTCTGGCGGTTCAGGGTCTGTTGAGAGAATCAGTCGGGGATGATACTTCCGGCTGTAAGACTGGCCTTTGGACGCCCACTGGCTCTGCTTCCAGCGATGGTCTGTGCCGTCCAACGGGGTTTACAACATTTTGTTGTACACGCAATAACACCCGAGGACAGGAAGGACTTTGCTAGGACTGAGTTACCCTTCCATTATCTGATGGGATGGCTGGTACTGCATTGTCCTAAATTTATGAACGCCGAGCTGATGGCCGATTCTTTGCCGGGAGATGCATTCATTCGGAGGTTCAGAAACACAGATTGGACCGTTACAGGGGTACCTATTTGCAGAAGGGCTCTGAATTTTCTATAGAATTACGAATTCTTCAGAGTATCACCTCCATCTGGTAGTGGTCGTACATGAGACACCCTAGTAGATGAGGAATCACTCACTACTATCCTTTCTATTGGAGCATTTCGTTGGTTCCAATCTATTAGGCCTTCTCATTTGGTATTCAGGAACATGAACCACGCTTTCCTAGAACCTTATTTGTCAAGCCATTTTGTACGGCAGTTTGGTTACAGCCAGCTCCTTTTGGGAAATCTCAGTCCTCATCTCCAGTCGATAGGGAGTCTAATCGACGGGGCACGTGCATGAGGCTACTATAATGCTGGATGTACATGAGCAATTTTTACCTTACCCGAAGATAGACTCGACACCCACATGCTCTTTGTTGCTGCTAAGTTATATATCCAGGTCAATACCTTTCTTTCTGGGTATGACCGTGAGCATAGTTTTATATCGGGGGACCAAGCATTCCCTTACCCTTGCTGATATAGGATGAGCACGTGCAATGGGAAGTAGCAGAAAGGAAGACACGCCCACAATTGAACCAGCTGTAGCGCTGCAACAGAGAGTTGTTGTTGAAGAGCCTATCATTGCAGCGCCTCAGAGAGAGGACATCGAAGAACCTCTTCCTACCGTTCTTCATAAGAGGAAGGCTCCCACCGAGCCGGTGCCATGGCCAAAAAGGACGAAGGTGGTTATTTTTCGGAGGAAGAAGGTTGCGGACGTGGGTGTCGGCCTGTCTCCTTCCAGAAGGTCTTCTTGGCAGACGGCGTTGTAGGTCGTTGCCATTCGGGAGGTAGACCCTTCCCTAGACTCCGTAGCCGTTCTGGTCAAGCCTTTGGAAGCTTTTTCACCTTTGCGTTTGTCTTTTGCACAGGACCCCAAAGTCGCAGCTGAGGTAGGTGCCTCCTCATCTGAGGAGGTAAATGTGACGACAGAGTCCCCTGCTCATCTCGATTGATGGATGAGGGCGGGTCTTCTTCGACTGTAAGACTTGAGCGACGGGGTGATCAGAGCGATGGCCCAGACCTCGACGGCGATCAGAAGATCAGTTTCTTCTACGACATATCTGTGGGGGATATGTCTGTAATAGGAACTACAATAAAAGAGCTGGACGAGAACCAAGTCCAATCAGCTCATCCTCCTACGGGTACGTTGCCTTTGCGCCTCTCTTCGGATGAGATTTTTAGACTTCGATTTTGTGTGCTCCTCGTGAGGCTGACCATTACTGTATTTTCCCTTGCAGATAAGGGGAGAGAACCCTTCATAAAAATAGTCCCCGCCATTGGGGAGGGAACAGAAGTTGTTCCCTTCTCCAATTTTGCTGGCGTGGGGAGAGCTATTAGTGAGCCGATATCGGCTACAGTAGGAGAAGTTGGGCAGCCTGCTGAGGGGGCTGTTGCTGAATCTGCTCCTGTTCCGGCTGAGGTTATGAAGGATATCAGGCCAGATGCCACTCAGGGCTTTGATATTATTTTCCTTGAACAGTCTGAGCCTGTTCTTGGTTTCCCCAAAGTCAAGACTGATGGCGTAGTCCAGGCTGAAGTTGAGCAAGCCGAAGGTACAAATTTACAACTCCATTCACATTTTTCTTCCTTTTTTTGTTACTGATGTATATATATTTTTCTTTATCAGGTTTGGCTTCTTGTCAGGTATTCCTTCCTGGAGCGGAAGAAACTTTCCAAGCTTCCTCCCCGATGACCTCCACGGAAGATGATAAGATGGCCCAGGAAGTCGTTAAATCTTTCTACTTTGTATTAAAAGTGAAGCTTCATGGGGTCTTGAATCGGAATGCTGCCTTCGGCCCTGTGAAAGCTATTATAGAGTGCCAAGTGGGAGCCCTCGAGAGCATTGTCGGCTATGAAGACCGGGCTAATACTCTGAGGAAAGTTTTGAACGACCTGGAGGGTCAGGTAGCTCGATTCCGGGATGCTAAGCAACGGAGCCCGTCATCCCTGTTCCGTGTAGAAGATGAGGCTCTGATCAAGGCTCTCACAGAGGAGAAGGCTACTTTCCTGGAGAGAAAGGACGCCCTCGTTCGGGAGATCGACAAATTGGCTGACCAGTATGGTCAGTTTAACGTTGCAAGTGAGGCGTATGCCGCCTCGAAGAACAAAATGGCTGCACAGATCACTAAGAGGTATAATCATATTGCACAGATCAAGAACGTGATTGCCCAACTGGATGCTGACTTGAGGGCGGCGACATCTAAATAGGAGGAATATTTGGCTCAGGCTGCCATAACTTCCACCACTTTCGCCCATTTAGAAGAACAACTGGCGAAGTTGGAGGAAGAACATCTGAGTCTGACCCTTTTCGATGATGAAGCTGCTTGTCAAGAAGAGGCACGGCTCCGGGCTACCGCGAAGTCTGAGGCAGAAGTCGCGGCTCTAAGAGACAACATAAACCGCCTATGTATCCCGTAGATTTTTGTAACCTTCTTGTCTTTTTTCTTTTCAGCCGTCAAGCTCTTGTACCTTTTTTTTTCTGTCTCTTAATAGACGTAGAGAATAAAGAATCTGTGGTTTTGTGAAATATCGGAACTAGAGGTAATATGGACGTAGCAAGGATATTTCTGGTGGGTATTCTGTTGAGAAATTTTGATGTGGACCTATTATCTGTTTTATATTCAAGTTATTCGAATATAGATAATAAGTTGAACGAAGCTGTTAGTAGAGGTAATATGGACGTAATAGCAGAGGATGTTCTATATCTGACCAGAGGTAATATAGATATGGAAAGATATATAACATTAGGTGGGAGTGGATAATTTAGAGGTAATATGGACATGATTATCCTTGATGAATGCTTTGCTCAGAGGTTATATGGACATGGCAAAACATAATTATTTCACTGGGAAAATAATTATCGAAAAAAATTCAGAGGTAATAGGGACGTGACTTATTTTCGTCAAACCGAGTTTGGACAGAGTCAAAAATGGGAATGATTCCACTGGAGAAATTTTTTAGAGGACCTATTATCCAGGGCGTATTCAAGACTCTTGAAATACGGATAATAGTTAGACGATTTTTTTGAATCATATAAACATCGCACTGTACATTTATATGACTGAACATATATGAACATTACGTAAAAATATTACACATAGTATTTCTTCAGGAACTTGCCGTTGATAGGCATCATGAGCAAGTCACCATCAGACTTGGTTAATCGGTACACATCATTAGAATACACTGATTCTATGATGAAAGGACCTTCCCATTTAGGCTGGAATTTTTCTGTTGTTTTATGCGTCATGACCATTGGTCTTCTCACTGCTAAGACTAGATCACCGACTTGGAAGATTCTTTCCTTCACCTTTTTCTTGAAGGCTCTGGAAAGGCGTGCTTGGTATAGCTCAATGCGCTACTGAGCTAACAAGCATTTTTCGTCTAGCGCTTCAAGCTCCTAGAGTCGCAGACGGTAGCTTTCTTGGTAGTCAACTCGCTGGCTAAGGCAACTCGAAGAGAAGGAATCTGAATTTCTAGGAGAAGAACTGCTTCGCTCCCATAAACTAGAGAGAATGACGTACTGCCTGATGGAGTCCGGACCATTGTACGATAGGCCCATAGACATTCACCGAGCTTCTCATTCCAGTCGTGCTTGTTTGAAGACACGAACTTCTTGAGAAGTTTTATGATAGTTTTATTGAAGGCTTATGCTAGCCCATTAGCCGCTGGATTGTAGGCAGTAGAGGCTACGTTCTGGATTTGATTCCTATCGCAGAACCGATAGAATGCATGGCTTACGAACTGTGAACCATTATCATAGATGATCCTACGAGGTAGGCTGAAGCGATAGATAACGTGATGTTCGATGAAACTGATCATGTTCGATGCCTCCACTTCAGTGAGCGGTATAGCTTTCTCCCATTTGAAGAAGTAATCGGTTATGGCTAGGATGAACCGATGTCCATTGGAGGATGGCAGGCTGATTGGTCCTATGACGTCCATGTCCCAGGTTTCAAACGGCCAAAATGCTGCCGTCGGGTGTAGAAACTCCGAAGGTTGATGAATAAAATCGGCGTGGAACTGACAAGCTCTACACTTTTTCGTATATTTAACAGCATCTGCTACCATTGTGGGCCAGTAATAACCCATTCTTTTGAGGCGATCTTATAATTTAGGACATGGTTGATGTGCACCATAAACTCCGTCACGAGCCTCCCGAAGTGTATGTTTGGCTTATGTGTCTGATAAGCATCGTAACAGTAGCCCATCGTAAGAGCGTCGGTACAGCATCTTGGTAGCTGAGTCATAGTAGAATCTGAGGGATCGCCTCTGGATAGATACTGCATCCTTCGGGTCCTCGAAGAGGATTCTATAGACAGCGTAGTCTATGAAAGGGAATCTCCAGTCTTTAATATCGACGTTTGTTTCCGTTGTATAACTACAAGGCATCCTTCACACAGAATAGCTCTCGACCACACACTGTTATCGACTGCTGAGTATTGGTAGGAATGGTCAAAGAAGCAGCGAGACCGGCTAGAGCATCTGCTTCTATATTCTGTAATCGAGGTACAAGCTCGATGAAGAATCCAGCGAAAGTAGACACCAACTCGATTGTTGCTCTGTGATAGGGGATGAGATCTTCATGACGAACTTTATAATTCCCTCGGACTTGACTAACTATTTGCTTGGAATCACCGTACGCTTCTAGATAGTCAACTTCTAGTTGTTTTGTCAGTTGTTTTGCCAGTTGTAGGCCAATTAATAGGGCATTATATTCGGCCACGTTGTTGGTGCATGGTTCCACAAGAGAATATATACGATGTATAATTTGATGATCAGGTGACACGAGCACGACACCTACTCCAGCCATAATATTTTTTTGGGTCCTGTTCTTGATGTACCGTCAAAAAACATTCGCCAAATGGGAATTTCTTCAGTTACAGTGTTAGATTCTACTACTTCATCAGGGATTTCGTCGTAGAGTTTGGAAGGTTCTGGCACCGGATGAGCCGCCAGGAAATCAGCTAATGCTTGGCCTTTTACTGCCTTCTGAGGAACGAAGAGCATATCATACGGAATCAATAGCATTGCCCATGTATCTAAACGGGAATTAAGAGAACCCGGTTTAGTCATAAGTATTCTGAGAGGATTGACTTTAGATATGATGTGGATAGTTTGCCCAGACACATAGTAGCGTGTCTTCTGGATGGCAAATACTAGTGCAAGGTATTCCTTCTCCATAGGTGTATATCTGTGCTCGGCACCCACTATTGTGCTGCTGAGATAGTAGATTGCCTGTTCATGGCCGCCTTTATTCTTCTGAGCTAGGAGGGCTCCAAGAGAATGGTCCATAACATGGATATATAGTAAGAAAGGCTTCCCCATTATTGGAGCTACCAATACTGGAGGGCTTGTGAGATACGCCATGATGTTATCGAACGTACGTTGACATAGTTCAGTCCAGATGAAAGATACGCCTTTCTTCATGAGCTGAGTGAATGGTTGACACCTTCCAGAGAGGTTCAAAATAAATCGTCTGATGTAGGCTAGCCTTCCTTGTAGTCCCCGTAGCTCTTTGAGGTTTCTTGGAGGATGCATATTGAGGATAGTCTTCACTTTCTCTGGGTCCAGATGTATATCCTTTGAAGTGATGACGAAACTAAAGAACTTGCTGCTGGAGACTCCCAGAAAAGACTTGGTTGGATTTATCTTGAGTTGGTGTGCACGCATTAGTTCGAACACCGTTCTCAAGTCTTGGAGGTGGTTGCCTTTGAGACGACTTTTAACTGCAATATCGTCTACGTAGCATTCCACTGTTTTACGCAAATGATTGCAAAAAATTGTGTTCATGGCTCGCTGGTATATCGCCCCTGTATTTTTCAATCCGAAGGGCATCACCGTATAGCAGTATACCCCCAACGGTGTTCGAAAAGATGTGTGCTTCTCATCGTTGGAGAACATCTTGATCTGGTTGTAGCCTGAGAACCCATCCATGAAGGACATTCGCTCGAAGCTGGTTACGTCGGTGATCGGTAGAGGAAACTCATCCTTCGGGCATGCAGAGTTCAAATCACGGTAATCGATACAGACTCGAACTTTATCGTTCTTTTTCATGACTGGAACGATGTTGGCAACCCAGTCAGGGTGTTGTTTTTCATGAGTGAATCCACTGGCAATGAGCTTCTTGACTTTATTTTCGATGGCATCCATGACATCTGGTCGGAATTGTCGTTGTTGCTGCTTCATTAGCTTAGCTTTAGACGAAACATTCAGGCGGTGCATATCGACTTTAGGATCCAGGCCTGGCATGTCTTCATAGCTTCGTGCAAAGACGTTGATGTATTCACTTATAAGCTGTATAAGAGATTGGCGTTCTTCATCAGATAGACTTTTGCTGATGAAGATTGGTTTAAAGGATGATTCATCTCCTAAATTGACTTGGATGACTTCGTCTTCGGTAGGTGGTTCACATTGTTCGAAGCGCAGATCCCACATAGTGTCCATCTTTTAAGCCTATTGTTCGAGCTCGATCGATTGGACATCGTCTGCAATTTGGTTAACGAAAACCATATTGACGGATAGAGTTGCTTTGAATATGTCACCAATGCTGGAGTCTGAGTCCCAGAGGGAGGAGTCAGAAGAATGAGAACAATGATTTGCTTCATTATCTGATCTTTCGGGAGTTGTTGGTGGAGTGACATAGCCCAAACCAGTACCGTTTCGTTGATAGTAGTTCTCAGGTTTGCCGGGAGGAGCAAAGTGTCGTATTTGCAATCGTCGTCCTCCGCCGTAATTTAGCCCCTGGTCGCTTTTGATGTCATATCCCATGTTCTGGATGATATTCTTGGCATGTCAACTATATCAAAAAAGTTGCATTTTTTCAGAGTCATGGTCAGCTTCTGTGTTGTGCTTGGGAGAAGTAGAGTCTGGAACGAACTTTCTCTCGCCAATTATACGACCGAAGATGATTAGTTCTTCATCCTTCTTTCTGGCTGGAACGATGAAGTAGTGAATATCTTCTGGGTAAACTTTTTCCCGTAAGTGAGGCATCATAACCGGCATACAGAGATGTGGTTCTATGCCTTGCTTCAGAGCGTATATCGTATCTATGTAGTGGTTTACAGATCGATAGATATTGGAGTAATTCAAAGATAAACCTTTACTAAGGAAATACGTAAGTTCTTCTTCAGGGATAACATCATCCGCTGAAGGTACATTATTATGAGTATTTATATACTCATTGAGAGGATCATCATCTAGAAGAGGAGCCACAGTCTTGGCCGAGTTCACCACGTAGGGTAATTCTTCAGAATTGGAAGGACAGGCATCAGTAGGTTCCTTCCAGAGTGTTTTGCTGAGAGTAATGGTCAATAGTTTGATCTTGTTAGGTTTTTTTTTTACCCAGATTGTGAGAGGCTTCGGAGTACTTTTTGGGGTAGTGCGTCCTTTGACTCGGATGATCAAAAGACCATCATTGGAGAATGAACTTGTTTCAGCTTCATTGTTAGCTTCGTTGCCGTCATCCTTGGGTGACTGAGATTGGTAAAGTACCAAATCTATATAGTAAGCCTCGATGCCTTTAAAAGGATCAACATCGGCAAACTCCGTCTTCACGACACCGTCGCTGTTGACGTACTTGAAGCACTGGTGAAGTGTAGAAGGGACGATCATGTTCTCGTGTATCCATGGACGTCCTAACAAGACATTTTAGGATACATTGGCATCGATCACGTAGCAAAAAACCTCGTTCGGAGATCACCGATCTGGCACTTGAGACGAATTTTGCCCAATGGGTGGCTTCGACCAGCATTGAAAGCCATGATAGTTATGTTAGTGGCAGATAGCTTATGCAGAGGGATCTCCAGAATTTGAAGCAAACTTCTAGGGATGATGCTGAGGGAGGATCCTGGATCGATGTGCATGCGGTCCACCTTGATCTTCCCGATATACCCTGTATAGTACATGGGTCAATCATGATGATTGTTTTTGAGTAACATGTTCTCCTGTGAAAAGGTGATGTTGGGCACCACTTCCATAGTGCTGTGGCAGTGAGGACAGGAGACATGGTCTTCAGCGGGGGCTTTGACTTCAGCGAGATAAGAGTCGGCATGTAGTAAAGCTTCGCTTAAGGCCTTCCACATTTCTTTGGAGAGTCACAACAGATCGAACAGAGATAACCTGGCAGGTGTATTGGCTAGTTGTGCCAGTATGTCAAAGTTATAGGGCCGATCCATGCTTTCGGGAGTTGGCACCTTCAGAGACTTGTCAAACCGTGTCTCCTTCTGCTTGGCTTTGTCCAAAGTTGAAGGCTTAGTCGGGCCGGCTTCTAAGCTTGTAGGGACAGCAGGAGGTTGAGGAGGTACTGCTTCTTCTTGTGCGGGATCGTATGTCCGAAGATAAGTCTTCTTCGATCGCGTCTCGCCAAATAGAATCTCTTAGATGGAAGAGGATACCATGTGGCATGACTTGTATTTCTTTGCCCCTTTTCGCTTTAGGAGGTACGGCCCCCTGCGTCACTTCTTGTACATGGTCCGGATGGACCCACATGATTTCACCACGTTCAGTTGTGAGTGGCACCAAGATTGAGTTACGAGCTGGCGGTAGGTTGACGACTTCCATTATTGCTTTGGGAATCGGGACCACGCCATCTGGGACTTCTGTAGGAGAAAAGTCACGAAACTGAAGAGAGATCATGTTAGAAGATACGACCTTGTCTTCAGCTTCGAGGTTAATCACTTGGCTGTCGATAAGCTATTGTATCTTCTTCTTCAGGACGATGCAGTGCTTGGTGGAATGATGCACGTCTTAATGATACAGACAGTACTTGGGATCGTTGAGCTGGTTCGCCTCTGTAGGAGATTATGGTGGAGGCAATGTCAGTTTATTACCCTTTATTAATGTATGAAAGATGGTAATGACATTGTCTTCATCAAAGGAGAAGGTCTCCTTAGGCTTGTTGGAGGCGTCCTGAGAATTGGAAGCTCCTTTGGATGTGTCGACCTTCAGAACTTCTTTTCCTTTACCCCTGCGGACAGGGATAGTTTGAGGATGCTTGCCCTTGCCTTCGAATTTGGGTGTTTTCAACCCCAGTAGTTCCAGGTTAGGAACGGCATTTTCAGCAGCATCAGCGGCCCCAATAAAAGTGGGCTATGTATCATACTTATATATACCCAGACAAAACTTCACCATAGGAAGGAAGTTATGTCGAAAAGTATCCATAAGTTCTGAGTCTAGTATGTCGAAGGGCATCTTCAGTGCTAGCCGCCTGAAGCGTTCGATGAAGGCGATGACAGACTCGATCCTCCTTTGCTTGGTCTCGACGAGACTAACATGCATGCTACTCTCGTAAAACCTGTTGAGGAACAACCTCTCCAAGTCTTTAAATGAATTAATATATCCGTCAGGCAGACTACAGAACCATTCGAAAGCTACCCCTCTGTAAGGTGCTAATAAATAGCTCCGACAAGAACGGATCGTCTCTGGGCAAGTATAGAGTCTGCGTGTTAAAGTACGTCATGTGTTGACGAGGAGAAGTCAACCCGTCAAATGAATTCAGCGTCAGCAGGTTGTAGTTAGGAGGGCAAGTAGCATTCTCCTACTCAGGGGGATAAGGTTGAGATATTCCCATCTTCTGCAGTTCGTCTTTGTGTGAGACAGTGTCGAGACGGGCGACCAGGGAATCAATTACATCTTGTTGATTTAGCAGGTGTTGGAAAACAGCTGCTAAACGGTTGTCAGGCATCGTTGGCAAAGGACCACCCCCAGCATTTGTGAGATTTGGAGGAGGTGCAACAGAATGATACTCCTTTTATAGGGAAGAAGGGTTGTTGCTATGTGCCGGACTAGCGTGAGTCGAGATATTTTGTTGAGGTGGAGGAACAGCCCCAGCAGCTTGAACCGCCATGATACTGGTAAGCATATCAGTGATCTTGGCGAATGCTGTTTTCAGACCCTCTAGCCGTTTGCTGGTCTAGTCACTAGCTTCTTTAGGTCTTTCTCCGTACTCCATGTATGTAGATAACATGCGATGATGAACAGAGAAAATAGTACAACTGGTGCTGATACTGTCTATTTCTGAGTGGGCAAGTCCCTCATCTTTAGGTAGAGAAGATAGATAGTCACCATCAGACTCAGAGAGATCGTCGTCTTCTGGAAGGCTACCCCCAGTATGAGAGTCATCTGCTTCAGACCCTGAGGGAATACTATCTCCAGCTTGGGATTCTTCGTCTTCTGTACGGAATCTCGCCTTTGACCGGGTGCCAATATTGACTTCTTCAGATGTGACAGCCTGTTGGCCATCTGTTGGTAGATTTTGTCTTCTTTTTCTCGCAGAACTGAGAGAGAAATTTGGGTTCTGGTCTACCGTCTTTGATTGGGGCTTCCATAAGGAGGACCCCATGAAGCCATGTTGGATGAGACACACAGTGGCTTCTCCTCGTCAGAGAAGTATAGCCGTCAAAACACGGACTTTCTTTGAGAAACTCTTGTTACTTTGGAGCAACAACAATTGATAACAATACTGGTGCACGGAAGTGCACTATGGATTGTTATGTCCTCCCTCGTTTTACGCTTATGATTTATCATGTCGTACAAGTCAGCGGAAGGAAGTTTTGCCTTACAACCCATGTTGCATGTATCGCCGAGCTTTACATACGGGTTCATAAGGAGAGTTGGCGCATCCAGACTTAGTTCACGTGCAGGGGCAACCCCATACCTAAGTTCTATGATGTCTTTGAAGACAGCCCCGTGCTATATGTGTTGGGGCCTGTCTTTTTTTGCTGTGGGCACATAGGCCTTGGAGACGGGCCTGGGGCGCATGCTTCTTGACAGCATGTCTGAGTCTTCTTGATGTAGGTGCATAGTATGGGTCCAGTGAGCCCTTTGGGAGCATGACCCAGGATGCCCAGTCTGTTGAAGACAATTTTTGTGGATAAAAAGAAGAAAAGAAGAAACACTGTCTTTTCTTTATTGGCATAAGGCACCACAAATCGAGTACGCCTGAGAGACCCTGTGCTGAGGATCCCCGAGTACAAAAAGAATTCTGGGGAATGGGACGATAGAGATCGAGCGGCAGTATCTCTCAGGCATACTCGATTTGTGGTACCTTGCGCCAATAAAGAAAAGACAGCATTTCTTTTTTTTGTGTGTGTCCACAAAAATGGCAACTCTGCTGGAGAATTTTGATGTGGACCAATTATCTGTTTTATATTCAAGTTATTCGAATATAGATAATAAGTTGAACGAAGCTCTGTGTATGAGATGGTGTCGAGACAGGAGACCAGGGAATCAATTGCATCCTGTTGATTGAGCAGGTATTGGGAAACAGCTGCTAAACGGTTGTCAGGCGTCGTTGGCGAAGGACCACCCACAATATTTACGAGATTTAGAGGAGGCACAACGGAATGATACTTCTTTTATAGGGAAGGAGGGTTGCTGCTATGTGCCAGACTAGTGTGAGCCGAGACATTTTGTTGAGGTAGAGGAACAGCCCCAGCAGCTTGAACTGCCATGATACTGGTAAACATATCAGTGATCTTGGCGAATGATATTTATAGACCCTCTAGCCGTTTGCTGGTATGGTCACTAGCTTCTTCAGGTCTTTCTCCGTCCGTAATGTATGTAGATAACATGCGAGGATGAACAGAAGAAACAGTACAGGTGGTGCTGATACTGTCTGTCTCTGAGTGGGCAAGTCCTTCGTCTTCAGTTAGAGAAGGCAGATAGTCACCATCAGACTCGGAGAGATCGTCGTCCTCTAGAAGGCTACCCCCAGTGTGAGGGACATCTGCTTTAGACCCTCAGGGAATACAACCCACAGCTTGGGATTCTTCGTCTTCTGTACAGAATCTTGCCTTTGACTGGGTGCCCATATAGACTCCTTCAGATGTGACAGCCTGTTGGCCATATGTTGGTAGACTTCATCTTCTTCTTCTCGCGGAACTGAGAGAAAAAGTTGGGTTCGTGGTCCACCGTCTTTGATTGGGGCTTCCATAAGGAGGACTCCATAAAGCCATGTTGGATGAGACACACAGCGACTTCTCCTCGTCAGAGAAGTGCAGTCGTCGAAACACGAACTTTTTCTGAGGTACTATTGTTACTTTGGAGCAACAATAGTTGATAACAATAATGGTACACGGATGTGCACTATGGATTGTTATGTCCTCCCTCGCTTTACGCTTATGATTTATCATGTCGCGCAAGTCAGCGAAAGGGAGTTTTTCCTTACAACCCATGTTGCATGCATCGCCGAGCTTTGCATACGAGTACGTTAGGAGAGTTGGCGCATCCAGACTTAGTTCACGTGTAGGGGCAACCCCCATACCTAATTTTTGTGATGTCCTTGAAGACAGTCCCGTGTTATGGGGCCTGTCTTTTTGCTGTGGGCGCATAGGCCTTAGAGACTGGCCGGAGGAGCATGCTTCTTGACAGCATGTCTGAGTCTCCTTGATGTGGGCGCATAGTATGGGTCCAGTGAGCCCTTTGGGTGCATAGCCTTGGGCGCATGACCCAGGATGCCCAGTCTGTTGAAGACAGAAGCATTCTGGTTGGGGTTATGCGCCCAAGCATCCCCTTGGGCGCATGGCTTTGGACGCATGCTTGGTGGAGCCGCACTGCTTTCTCCCAGTTTTGCCTCCTTCGTTTGTGAGCCTCTCTGGGTTTGCCTAGAGTGTCGCACACCCCGATTCTTGGCATCCTAGTGTTTTTCTCTGCCAAGTCTCGAGTGTCGAACACTCTGTTGTTGGTTGCGCAGGAAATAAGTCACTGGGCTAGTAGAGCCTAGAACGGTGTGAGCCTTCTCCATTTGGGGAACTTATGTGGCAGAGTCATGCACCCATGTGACCGAGTCCTCCAGTTGCATATATGCTATGACACTAGCAGGATATGCACAGCGAGCCTTCGGAAGCCAAGTCTTGCGAGACTTGTTTGGCTTTGCTGATTTTGAGGGAGTAGAGCGTCCCTCGAGAGCATCTCTTCGAACGCTTGCTGATCGAATTTTACAATCAGCATCTTCTGTGTGCTTTCCACTTTGTCGGTATCGAATTGCGTCACCACCTTCTCATCAGAGAAAAAGGTAGACCTAGCAGAGGCACCATTTTTGTGGACACACACAAAAAGAAGAAAAAATGATGTTTTTTCTTTATTGGAGCAAGGCACCACAAATCGAGTACGCCTGAGAGATCGTGCGCTGAGTATCCCCGAGTACAAAAAAATTCTGGAGAATGGGATGATGGAGATCGAACGGCAGTTGCACCTTTACTGGCAAGAAGTGCAGTAATTTGGCTCTTAAAAATGCTCTCCGTTTTGTGTTTTGAAGAGAGATAAGACCCCTTTTTATAGTCGTTCTTGAGATGGAATGATGTTATGCTCCCATATGAGAGAAACACACTGGTTTTCATGTGGGCGCATAGTTCGACCTTGGGCGCATAGGATGTAGGCGCATGCAGGCTGTGAGATCATAGGTTGGTCATGATGTTGACGTGCCCGCATGCTTCGGTGCACGACTGTTCGTGGAGACTGACGTGGCCGTATGCTTCGGTGCACGTTTTGATCATGGCTTTGACCGAGTCAGGTTTGGGCGCATAGCCTTGTTTCAGGCTATGCGCCTTCCTTCACAGGGGTGGCTTGGGCGCATAGAGCTTCACAGGATGATAGACGCATAGAGCTTCACACGATGATGGGCGCATAGAGTCTCACAGGATGATGGGCGCATAGGAGTTTCACAGGGTGACTTGAACACATAGGAGCTTCACTTGGGCACATATGTCCTCATTTGTCTTGGGCGCATAAGGAAGGCTTCCTCGTCCGAACTCCATACAGCTTGCAGAGACGGGAGTGCTATGTTCTGGTTTGGGCCCTTTTGTTTTGGCTATAGCTGATGGATGGACGTGTCTAAGTAGCGAAAATTCGGCGGGTCCCGGTTCTCTCCACGCGGTTCACGTTTGGTCGTGTGGCTCGTGGTTCACGGGTTCACGGGTTCACAGAGAGATGAGAGTGGGGTAGAGCGAGAGATGGAGAGGTACGAGAAGAGGAGTAGAGTCTGAGGAGAAACAAGTAGTCCTGAGGAGAAAATAGTTTGAGGAGGAAAGAAGTAAGAAATAGAAGAGCAAAGGTAACTTTTTTTTTTAGTTCTAATTGTATCTTGATTCTAAAAGTACTCGTTTTGGTAATCATTATTATACAGATGGCTAGTCAAAATGATGGACGTATCCCCGAAGGACCTGCTTCTAATTTGATAATCCAGAAGCGTGCATCGCATATTGTCACGTTCCAGTTCCAAAATACTTGGAAACTATGACATGAGCATGCCAGCTGTACGAACTACAATAAGCTACCCAATTTAATAGATTTACTCTAGTCGCAGTACGTTGTACCTAAACGACACAGTCACATGCAATTTATAATCTCTGTAATCTCATTCATATCATTAAACAACAACAAAGACATAGATACAACGAATGAAATGAAATATAACAAGAAATGAATATCCAATACAAATGATATGTCTATAAAAATTTAGATTGATGAAAATATCTGTGGAAAAGAAATACAATGATAAAATAAAGATGTACTGAAATTAAAAATAATCAGCCAGAACATCGGCTATTTAGATAACAGTACACAAGGCTCTAACTGAAGCATCCTCCAAGCTCATGAAAACTCCTCGGACAACACTCTACGCCCTCAGCAACATAACATGTCTCAATCCCCGGTCTGTAGGTAGTGGAATACAAATCTTCATCCGAATCTGAAAAAGAACCAGATCCTCATAGGGACGTAACAAGATACAAATGGAACATGCCAACGTAAACTGAATAAATATTACATTTTTTCACTTTAAAATTTTGAAAGATTTTTTGGGTTTTCATTCATTTTTAAGATTCTTTTTTTTTATTTGCTTTTTCCAGTTTTTTGTCCTTTTTCATTTTTAACATTTTTTTATTTTATAAAGATTTTTAGTTTTTTCATTTTTTAAGTTTCTTGGTTTTTATTCACTTTTTTAATATTTATTTTGATTTATTTCTTTTTTTGTTCCTTTTTCATTTTTAAAGGGTTTTCTGTTTTTTTTCCAGTTTTTATGATACTTTTTCCTTTTTTTTGGTTTTTCAACTTTTTCGATATTTTTCTTTTTTTAACCTTTTTTTTATTTTTAAAAGTTTTTTGTGTGTGTTTTACTAGTTTTTAAAGCTTTTCTTGCTACTTTAATGGTTTTACCAATTTTTTTCCAATTTTTTTTTACATTTTTTTATTGTTTGCTGGGGTTTCTTTTTAGTCTTTTAAGATTTTTTTGTTTTGTTCAGTTTTTTTTGGAGTTATTATTTATTTATTCTGATATTTCGTTTTCATTTGTTTGCTCTTTTTTGTGGGTTTTTTTTTTAGTTTTTTAAGATTTTTATTTCTTTTTTCCAGTTTCCAAGGATGGTTTTTTATGTTGTGATTTGGATAAATCCAAATATGGATGTCCTTACCCATACCCACAACAACCTCTCTATCTCAATCCCTTTATATATGTTATCAATGAGAAAATCTACTTACAGTTTTCTGGCTACCAATTCCTTCTCCTTCTTTCTTATTTTCACAACACGTTATCAGCACCATTGCTCGAGAAGTTTCAGGCCATCACCGAAAAATATCAAAGAGGAGTTTCAGACCACCACCAACAAGAAAGATCAAAGGTCAGAGAAGATCCAAACAGCTTCATAGATTAAATATTTTCTTTTGATAAGAAAATTTTGCTATGATCTAAATCCCAAAACTAATATCGAAATTATATATTTATTGTCTACGGGTATGCATGTGATGTAATCTGTTATTGAACTTTTCCAAGATTCGACAAAGTCAAAATTTTTTTGGTGTTTCTTCGTTGGTGGATCTGTAGTTTGCAAGAAGAGCCAATACTGAGATAAATATTTGCTATCGATACATGCATATATATCATAAATATTTGGATTTGTTATCGATTCTAATCAAGATATAAATAGGCGGTAATATTACTAATGTTGAGTTAGTCGAATATTTTTTGCCCAAAACTTTTTCTTCCATCCGGAGACTAATCTCCGCTGATTCATAGACCGAATAAGAATGCTTCTCTGGTGGAAAATTATGGTTAATTATCGTTAAATCACTGCATATATTATAGAAAATAATCTTTTCGAATATACTGTTTGATCGCCCAAGTTCTTTGTTATATGGTACCTAACTTGCAGTTTCCATGGATAATCTGTTATCCTGATAAAGTATTAGAAATATAGTCCAGACAAGGCAATTAATCCTTGTGGTGACATGGAACCAATATTTGTGATTTTGATTTTCTACAACACGTAGACGTGTTCTCTAACCTATTTTGGGTACAAGGCATGCATCTACATAGGCCTGCCATAGTTCTATTGTGCCACCTAAGCCTCTTCGAATGCATTCATCTGGAAGCCTAAATATTGATAACCAACTAATGTGCGATTCTAATGTTACATTGAATATATTGTCTATTTTTTTTATCTATGTTAATCATGTGATTGAAACTACTTTAGACAAGATGATGGAGGTTTGAAGAAGGTTTGTACACATTAATATCTCAGATACATATCGAAAGGTTGTGAAAAAGAAACAATGGTCTAAGATAGCATGAGTGTAGGTTTGCATAATATATTTGAAAAGACTTTCAACATTACTTCTCGATATTTTAGATAATAGTAAGACCTTTATTTGATATTTTGGAATACTGTAGATGTGAAACATGCAACTTCCATCCTTATCTTTTTCGTTTAAGTTTAAATAGTCATCCATCTGCAGTCCTTCGGGATTTCTATTTATCCTTGGTTTATGTGTTTCTTAAAAGTATTAGGACCAATATTTTCTAACCTGGGATTATGGAACCACATGTTTCTCTTGGTTCATATTGGATTTATGATCATTGACAATTTATGGGGTCTTTGATGGCACCCTTTCCATATTGAATTTTAAATTATTGAAGATAGCTTCTATTGTATGCTTTTAGTAAGCTAAATCATTTATTTAAATGGTTTTCTTATGGTTATTAAAGGCTTTCTGTGAAAACATTTACGTCATTTGATCATGTGTAAAATTTCTCGTTGGTTATGGAGATATCTGGCATTTATGTTGTGCTTCGTTATGATTATTACTTTCAAGAGAATAACTAATAAGACGATGCCATATTGATGTGAACTCGTTTTTGCTGTAGATTTGTTTTGAAACAAAGATTAAGTTTTCAAAGTTAGTTGCACATGATACGATATTGTCATTCATGATAGGTACTATTAGTAAAATAATACAAACTACTTTGTTTTTGTGGTACGAAAATGCAATACGATTATGTCGCTTTATTTTTGTGGTTTTATTTGTAAATTGATACAAATTGCTTGAGTTCTGTACCACCCCAAATGGTGCATGCATGACAGGTGTCACTTCCCATTCCCAGAATACGTATTCTAATACGTGTACTGCTCGAATGTATTTATTTAATATTTATCATGTATTGTTCTGTATTTAAATTCCTTTAATTTCACGATAATTAATTTTCTGTATTTTACTTTCTGCTTTTATTCTCTGCTTTAGCTTGCTTTAGGTTCGGCCTAGGTTGGTTTATTTTTGGGTTTATGATGGTTCATCATGAACCGAACCCAACACCCCCATTTAAGCCCCATCCCCTTTTTATCTCTTTATTACTTCTTCTCTTTACTCTTCTTCTTCCTCATAACTCTCTCCACCTACCAAAACCTATAGGCAAGTACATCTTGCTCCACATGAGAACCCATATTTTTATGGTTCATTTATCTCCCTCTCGTGATCCTAAGAGAGTTTAGAACTTGGCATTTTTCATTTTGAAGTCTTATTTTTTAATAGATCTAGAAATTACTATTTTTCGGATTTCAGTGGTTTTGATCTGTCAAACTTCCTTATTTCTAAATTTTGTTCATTCCAGATTGATTGAGGTTGTTATACGCCATTCTGACCCATGGAAACCCCATTTCTGGCTTGGAACGAAGGTTCCATGGGAATTAGAGTTCAGGAGGAACTCTACGCCCACGTTGTTACGTGTTAGCGTAATATTGAGTTTTACGCCCACGTTGTTACGTGTTAGCGTAATATTGAGTTTTACGCCCACGTTATACGTGTCTGCGTAGTGCCGAGCTTTACGCCCACGATCACTCGTGTCAGCGTAAAACTGTTTTACGCAAGTCTACTTGACTTGGCGTATTCTTTTTACGCGTACAACGTTTCAGGCGTAAAACTTGACCCTTTACACGAGCAACTTTTACGCGTGGCTCGATCCTTTACGTATGCAATATTTTACGCACACAGTGTTTCCTGCGCAAAACTCTAATCTTTTTACGTGTACTTTTTGGCTCGGCGTAAAACGAGTTTTTACGCGCAACTTGTTCCTTGATTTTGAGCGTACTTCTTTTACGCGTATTCATCCCTGCGTATACTTTGACCCTTACGCGTGCGATTTTTACGCGTGACGTTACCTTTTACGCATATAAATTCATGCGTAAACCTGACTTTTACGCATACCCTGTTTTACGCGCGTATTTTGCCTTAGCGTAAAACTTTGGCATAGGCTAATCATGGTATAACTAGCCTTGGCGTAATCCAACCTTGGTGTTCCCATTGCCCTATACTTTATTCACTTTATGTTGGTATAATAATTCTCCTCTTATATCCTTACGCCTTTTGGCATGAACTTGATATAATCATGATATGTTAATATTTTCTTTAATATAGATTGTTACGTGGAATGTACCATATGTCGTGAATTGATTTATAGATACCCCGAATGACTGGAATTTAACCCTGAGAGTTGTAGATTCGACCATACTAAATAATAGTTGACTTTTATGCCTTATTACGAATTGATATTGATTGTTATTAGTAATTGATCATGCGTTCCTAGTTGGGACTAAGAGACTGGCTAGTCGTCTTATTGAATTGAATGAATGAGACACGTTCATATTAACTATGAACTATTGTAATCGACTGGCTGATCCCGAACATTGGCATACAGGCACATGCAGGCTTCAATTTATTTATTTATTTATTTATTTATTTATTTATTTTACAGAAGCAGCATGTGTTCTTTATGGTCAAGGCATGCTTATTCCGTGGATAGTTTTGATTGTTGTATTACGCTATGTAAGACCTACAACCTAACCGCACGGGTATCGTTGTAGAGTTGTGCATGTCGTATTTGTACGAAAGTACTCATTTTGAATGACCATGATCCACGGCAAGGGATTTCACTTAACATAGAGGCTATTAAGTTAAATAAAATAATGATTGCATGGAGAGAATAGATTCCCGAGTTCTTACATGACAGCCCTCTTTGGGACTATTAGTGCCCGACAGGCCGGCTGGTTCCCACAGATACTGCAGATCTGCCACACGGGCAGGGAGCAGTATCTGCTTATATTATTTATTGTATTATTGTATATTATTGACGAGCGTCCCACTGGGACTCGTCTAATTCATGATTGGCGCAATTGATTGACTGGATAGACTAGCCTTGCTTGCACATAGTAAGAACTGAGGAATCCTTATTGCATAATTCCAAGGTAACTTGGAACTCACAGTAGCAAGCCGTAGCAGTTGCATGGCCGTTTAAATTGATTTGTTTGTGTACTGTACCTAATCTATTTACTAATTGAGATGATCAGAATGTCAGGACACGACGGGTCAACTTCTGTCCTTGTTTGGTTGGAAAGTTGGTTTGAAGTGTCGTGATGTTGTGTGAATCCCAGTAGCAAGCAGAGACCTATGTATTATATCCTTAACTCTTATCACTGGTTTTAATTCTCATTTCATGCCCCCTTGTGGTACTTGCTATTTGAGGTCTAACCTCTCTGGTTTTGCATGGCCAGATTTGGAGCCGGTCTCCGAGGATTCAGCTTACTTCTACCTCCAAGATGGTCAATACTAGAGGAATGATCGCAGGAGGACTCGAGTGGGTTCCTTACTTCCTCGTTCGTTTTGTTACTTACTTTATATTTTACCGTTTGGCACCGACATGTTAGTCGGATTGTCTTGTATTTACTTTTATATAATTGTAACTAAGTCAGGCTGCAGCTGATAAACAATTGTGTATACTTTGCTACATCATCTGGCTATGTTTTGTAAAGCCAGATATCAAGAACATTTTGACTGAGTGTTTGGGACGCCTTACTGCTTTATCTTATATGTTCTCTATTACTGTTTCTTGTTTGAATGATTGAGACAATAGATGTGAAGTGACCATAGTGAGACTTTCATGTAGTATGTATCCCCTCGTCTTTTAGACAGCATTGATCGTATTATATGGTATTCATCTACCCGTAATACGCAGCTGGCTGAGTCATTCCCCCGCTCTCCAGTATTCTGGTTCTGGGGTGTGACAAGGTTTCAGTGGTGGCCCATGCAGGTCTGATTTTAGACTTGTGGGGTGTTTTAATTTATAGGATGTCTCAATCACACATGTTCCCCTTGATCTCATGATTCGTTGTTCTCAACCCTAGCTTGATATTTTGGTATCTTTTGACTTTATTGATCTTTCCTGTCCGATCATTTGATTGTTCTCTTGTCCCTTTTCTTAGGGGAACCTCGTCCGCATCCGTCCGAGCTGGACAGCAACAACAAGGGCAGCATGGACAACATGACCAGGTTGGTCAGCAACAAGGGCCAGTACTACCTCAAGAGACTATCCAAGAAGAAGTGATAGTAGAACCAGCAGCTGGATCGCAGTATCCGGAGGTTCCAACGCCGCCAATAGTTCTACCTACCCATGTAGAAGTGGACACACCAGCCCTTCTGGAGATCATGAGAGGGATAATGGCTACTCAAAAACACCAGATGTTGGCCCAGCAGCACATGCACGCTCAGTTGCAAGAGCAGAATGTACTACTCAACCAAGGATTGCAGACGGCTTTAGAAATAGGGACGAGAACAGATTCGGGAGCATCAACCAGGTTTTGTGAGTACAACCCCCATCGTTTTGAGGGCACGGAAGATACCATCTCAGCAGATGCATGGCTTACAGACATTTAGGTTATTTTGACAGCAGCTAAGGTGCCGGCGGAAGAACATGTGGATCAAGTGAAGTTGTTACTTCAGGATCTCGCACGTGATTGGTGGGAATCAGAGGAAGTAGGCATCAGACGTCCTGTTCCTTGGGACAATTTTACCGTAAGGTTCAAGACGAAGTACTATGGAGTTATGGCGCAGTTTGAGCTACAACAGAAGTTTATCAACCTCAAGCAGGCCGGCAAGACGGTAGATGCTTATGCAGCAGAGTTCTACATATTGAGTAGGTTCGCCCCAAATATGGTAGCAACGGAGAGCCAGAGGGCTATGAGGTTCCAGCAAGGGTTTCATCTAGAACTCTTGCAATTGATAGAGGAACATAACATCAGACTTTCGATGAGATATTGACGGCAACCCGAAGGCATGAGATCACCATTCAGAGGATCACGGCAAGGACTGGAGGTCAGAAGAGATCCCACAGTCAGATTGAAGGAGGAGGGGGAGTAGCGCCCCGGACAACAGCATCGTCCCTTGGCGTTCGCATTCACGATGTAGCAATGTGAGGGCCAGCACCAAGGCAGCAGCAACAGCAACAGAGGAAGAAGGCCAGCATCGAGTGCACACTAGAGATGTGCCGAACATTGAACAGACTGTGTTTGATATGTGGAAGTCCAGATCATCGGGTTACCACCTGTTCCATGAATTCGAGGTAAGGAGGACTAATACAATAATTTCCCGCTCTGCCAGTACCAGGGGCAGGCCAGTATCGAGGACCAGCGGTGGCAGTGAGACCGTTGGCACAACGCCCGTTCATGTCGCAAGCTCAGATATTTCGGCAGCAGGGACCGCCGATGCAGCAACACTAGCATAGACCACCCCAACGTCACCAAGGCAGGGGCCAGCAGCAACACCAGGCTAGGCCGCAGCATGGAAACCAGCAAGGAGGTTGAGAGCAGGCATTCACTCTGTCCTTGGAAGAGGCATTGACATCGGAAGATGTTGTGGCAGGTAACATTCTCGTCGCCTCATATCCCGCAGTAGCATTGTTTGATTCGGGAGCATCACACTTATTTATATCTGCACAATTTGTGATACGGCTAGGAATGGAGTTCGAGGCATTGCCAGGGAGGTTGAATATACTCACTGGTAATGAGCTCGTAGGAGTTAGTAGAGTTATTCTAGCATATAGCGTTGTAGTTTACGGGCATTCCTTACCCGTCAGGTTGATAGAGTTTCCTGTTGGAAATTTTGACGTTATCTTAGGCATAGACTGGCTGAAAGACAGTCATGCGACAATAGATTATCGTAGAGGAAGTGTATCTTTTGACATTCCAGGCGTAAAGAGGTTCACCTTAGTCAGATCAGAGGTAACTCAACAAGAGCAGGGAGTAGTAACGGCAATGGAAGAAGTCCAGGTTCCGAAGGTAGTTAAAGAATTTCTAGACATATTTCCTGAAGAACTTCCAGGTCTACCACCGGTTAGAGATATTGAGTTCAATATAGAATTGGCACCTGGGACTAAACCGATATCAGATCGAGTTTACAGAATGGCGAATTCGGAGCAGGCCAAGGTATATCAACACCTAGAGGAACTAAAGGAGAAGAAGTTCATCCAAGCTAACTTATCACCGTGGGCAGCACCAGTAGTACTTGTGGGGAAGAAGGATGGATCATCCAGATTGTGCATTGATAAAAGGAAGCTTAATGCGGCGACAGTAAAGAACAAGTACCCACTACCCAGGATCGACGACTTGTTTGATCAATTGAGCAGAGCTAGAGTTTTCTCCAAGATAGATCTTCGTTCAGGGTATCATCAAGTGAGAGTTCGAAAGGAGGATATTCCCAAGACAACATTCAGGTCGAAGTATGGGCATTATGAATTCTTGGTAATGTTGTTTGGTTTGACCAATGTTCCAGCAATATTTATGGACTTGATGAACCGCATCTTTATGCCATACTTAGATCAATTTGTCGTTGTATTTTTCGACGACATTCTCGTATACTCTGCTAGTGAAGAAGAGCATGAAGATCACCTCAGAAAAGTGTTACAGGTTCTGAGAGAGAACCAGTTGTATGCCAAGCTCAGCAAGTGTAAGTTCTGGACGGATCATATTTTATTTTTGGGACATATCATATCAGAAGCTGGAGTAGCAGTGGATCCCAAGAAGGTAGAAGCAGTAGAGAGTTGGCCAGTACCCAAGACCGTAGCAGATGTGCAGAGTTTCTTAGGATTGGTAGGATATTACAGAAGATTCGTATTAGACTTTGCAAGACTTTCAGCACCCAGGACCCGCTTGACACGAAAGGATGTGCCATTCGTCTGGTCGGCAGAATGCCAGGCATCATTTGAGAATCTGAAGCAGAAGTTGATATAAGCGCCTATTCTTACATTGCCAATTGGACCCGGAGGTTTTACTGTATATTGTGACGCGTCAGGTAAAGGACTTGGGTGCGTCCTCATGCAACATGGAAGGGTGATAGCGTATGCATCTAGGCAACTTCGGGACCACGAGAAGAATTATCCAACTCATGACTTGGAGTTGGCGGTAGTAGTATTCGCTTTGAAGCTATGGAGGCATTACTTATATGGTGATCGAGTAGACATGTACATGGACCACAAAAGTCTGAAGTACATATTTACTCAGAAGGAACTGAACATGAGGCAGAGAAGATGGTTGGAGTTGATCAAGGATTACGACGTGGAGCTTCAGTCTCATCCAGGCAAGGCTAATGTGGTAGCAGATGCTCTTAGCAGGAGAGGCGGCACATTTATGTTGACAACACAGAAGCATATCTTAGAAGATCTTCAGGAGATGGGCATCGAAGTTATACTTTCCAGTGATGTAGGAATTCTGACGAGTCTACAAGTTCAATCTGACTTAGTAGATAGGATCAAGACAACTCATGTCACGACCCGCACCCTAGAATAAGGGCACGTGACATGGGTACGTCCAGCCTACGCCGCAGTGTCGGCGGTAGAACGCTGTCCTAGGTCATAACATCTAACAGATAAGGGTAATATACAGTTATACTCCCCGAATGGGGGTGACATAACACAATATAACTCAACCACATCTAGGATAGAACAGGAATGAAATAGAAAGATAAAGATAGAAAACAACCAGGAATGTAACATCACAGAGATACAAATCCAGAATTCTAAGTGACTAAAATAAATACATCTCAGAATATCTTAAAGTCTAATACAGTGATCCAGAAAGTAAAGACAACCCTAATCTAGAGAAGTATCATCCACTGCTAGCAGGTCCAAGTCACTAGTGATGTCTAATGCTGCACCAAGAGGGATAGACACCAGAGCCTCATCATTCACTGTAAAATTTTCAACAGGTCCAGTCAGGACGGGAGCGAGTACAGTACATCTCAACAAAATCATAACCGGTTAGGAAATATAAACATGCTAGAGAGTAAGATACAGGATCTGAAGAAATAATATGATAAAAAAGAGAGAGACTGTAAGTAAATAGCTACAATATATAGAGAACTAACAGTGCTAGTGATTCAGAGCACAAGATGGTTATGTAGACGGCACAATGTTATACACGAGTAATCTACAGAGGTTTGTACACGAGTAATCTACTGGATTGAAAATATAACCACTTCTACTCCCCCGCCCCAATCAATACACAAGGATCCAGCTACGTTATGTTATTGTACACGAAGGTCATGTGAAAACATGATTATATACGATTCACATGTTTCGTACACGAATGTAACAAATACAAGGAGTACACGATATTCCCGATAAAGTACACGAACACGAATACCCGATGTATCCGCTAAGGGGATAACATCGCACAACCAGATCCATATAGTACTAATCCGTGTTTCCAACGTGTCAGCATCATGTAAAGTAATCTAAAGCAGGAATATAATCCTAAACAAGATATGAAATGATCAGAGAATGTACTCGCCTGCAACCGATGAATCTGAGAGAATATAGACTGTCCGAGGAGTGGTATCTGTCTCCTATTAGAACAGCACATGTCACTATGAGTCTACAATGATAAAACAATGCAACTTAATGCATTCTACATGAAACTAGGTCAATCTAGACCAAAGTCAACTCTTGGTCAACTCTGGTCAACCTAGAGTCAAACTTAGTCAATAGTCAAAGCTAGGTCTCACCAAACCTACTCTAGGTTCTAACAAGTCTCCTCTAGATTATACCATGGCTAATAGCCTATTTAGGATGCCTCTATCCAACACCCTATAACCCACAACATAACATTATTATCTACACTATATAGCCTTATGATATTCCCTACTCTATGACACCACAACATAACACATATATATACTACACATAGCAAGACACCATATTCGCCATATATATTAAATTACACATACACATCTATAGAAAGGCATGTATTTATATATCTAGAATATATACACAATCCGAATATAGGAACTATCTGTAACAACTCAAATGTAAATGCATTACATATGAAAAGAGGGGGCAACATCTACTAGTGTGTGTGTGTATCATGAGTGGAGGTGAGTGTAAAATCTGAGAGAACATGTGTGTGAAACAAACATTCCACAACCAATTACAATGGACAGGTATCTATTAAACTCAGATTCTTCATTGACCAAAATAGTTAACAACTAGAGCTATCCATTTAGTTTTACAGTGAAGGTTATATGCAGGAAGGAAATTAGTGAACAATCCAAAAGTCCATGGTTAATCTCAGGTTCACACATTAGTATATCATGCAGTCTCATATAGGAATACACATATAGGCTACCTGTGATATATCCCACATCTATATAGGATACATATATACATATATCTATACCATTATACAATATCAACCATGCATTAAATCATATATTTACATTGACACACATTCATATATATAGGAATCTATATATATTTTTGTATCTCAATCATAATTATACACATAGATAGTGAGGGAAAAACTCATGTGACATGTGTGGGTGTGCGAGAAGAATTGGAAAACAGGGACTGACATACCAGGTAGCACAACACAGGAAATCAGGGAAGAAATATTAACAGTCATAAAGTTGAAACCAAAGAAAAACTTTATATACAAATCCCTATCACAAACAATTCCTCAATCTCAGATTGAAGGATTGATATTCAGTCTAACAACTGAACTCAACCCAGGAAGAAAACTGAGAACAATAATTTCAAGGATGAACAACATTAAGATAATGAAAAAAAAATCAATCCACCAGGTTTCACTGTAATAACAGTTTAATAGATTTAAAGAAGAACTCAGAATTACCCATATGAACTCAGTGAAATATAGTTGAATCTCAGGTTATACAATGAACTTTCACAGTCCAACTTCATTTCCAGGTTCAAGGAAAACACATTACAGTCAAAGAAAAGAAGCAGTGAACACTCTAATAATATGGTGAAAACCATCTCAGGTATTTACATTAACAGTTTTAGAATACTCACAAGGATCTCAACAATCAACATAAATTTGAAAGGAAGCAAAAACTGGAACTCAGTTTGAATATAACACTACATTCAGATTTCCTGAACACCCTTCCCATATCATAACAGGTTTAACAAAATCATTTAACAATCTCAGGTTTGAAAAAAAACAGTTAACAAAGTGTGTGTGTGCTGGATTAGAAAACAGTGAAGGAAAGGCTCAGAATAATACAACTCATTCCCAGGTTTGACAAATCTCAGGTTCACAGTGAACCACATAATCTCAGTTACAATATCATCTAACAAATCTCAGTCAAGAGGGAAATGAGAACACTCAGGTTAAAGGATTCATTTCAATATCAATTATATAGGAAAAATGAAATCAATTCAAGTTTGAGAAAAACTGGAAAACAGTGAACAATAAAACAATGTGGCAATAGGAAAACAGGGAAGGAAATCATCTTAGTTCATGGAAGAAATCAGTAGGCTAGAAACAACCTCAGGTTAGGAAATCAGTGACAATAATATAACTAACATTCATTCATTCATGAAATGTAAAAGAAGGAAAACAATTCCACAGTTAACCATTTCGAAGCCCTACTCAATAGTCAAACTCCCATTCTCTAACCAAAAGCCAATTTCGAATTGAAATACTTTATTCCTATGAATCAACAGATAGGTGGGAGACATTCAACAGTGATAAAAATCAATTAAACAGGGGTTTAATGGTTTAGGAATACTAAAAAATACAAGTATCAGAAAAGTATCAGAGTTTTACACTGTTCTATTCAAATACGAACCCAAACACCATTTAAAACCCAAACAAATGTGTAGCATGGTGTAGCAGAGATTTAACATGATAACTAAGATCTATTTAATCATTTAAACATAATTAAAAACATTTAAATCGATTTAAACAATCAGAACAACACACAGTATACACACGCACACACAGCAGCCCAGTGCACACGAAATAACGTGTCCGACACGACACGAGGACTCGTGAAACTTGGCGAGCCTCGTGTCAGTCATGAAACCTATCACCATACCAATTTTCTAGTGTTGGCGTCGCATGTCCAGCACACAGTAGCCCCCGAGTAGCAGGGGTGCTACAGTGCCGCACGCGCACGCCCGCACACGCGTGTCCCGTGTTCCCCACGACACAATAGGACATGAACAATAGCACACGACACAAGGGAACCCTAGACGACACCTAGATCTAGCTTTCCATTCAAATAGAATAGGAAAACTCGATCGAACAGTCCTTTGGGACATTTCGTCGAGTACCTAGACTGGTCTCTGATACGTGTCCGATACGGACACGAAACGAGACCAAAACTTAGGGTTGGTCTTCCCTACAGTTGGGTGAGGGCTAGGGGACCCTAAAAATGATTTTTACAGGATTTTAGGAGCATTAATAGAGATTATACCTATAGGTGTCCAAAGCTCCAAAAAGCTCCAAAGAAGAGGATCCTTCAAAGCACCAAAAACTCCCCAAATTGTTTGCTCCCTGTCAAAACTCAATCCCAACAGCAAGAGCACAATATTTAGAGCCTATAGGAATTTGTTTGAAGGAAAAAGGACTTAATTTGGATTTACTATGAATTTGTGAAGATGGAACTTACCCCTTTTCTAAAAACTTGATGAACCCTAAGAGAGAGGCTAGCCCTAATCCCTAGGAGAGTATTTATAGAGGGGGGGGGGTGTCATGTGGCTGGCCATAGGGTTTAGATCTAGGGTTTTGGCTAGTTGGTTGAGTCCTAATTAGTTTAAGTCATGGTTTTGACTTGTGACTTCACAAGCCATTCTTAGACTAAACAAACTCCTAATTTCACCAAATTAATCCCAATGAATTCATCCTCATGAACTTAAGTCAACCTAGGTTCTCAAATCCTAATCTCTTAGTCAAGACCTAGGTTAGCCACTAGGTTAGTCTACAAGGTCAACTTAAGTCAAAGTCTCTAAAACTCCAAAAACAATTATTCTAAAAATCACTCAAAAATCACAATAATTATAAATAATAATAATAATTCAATTTAATTTCTAAAATTTTGAAAATGACCAAAATACCCTCATTTGGAAAACTGGTGTTACAATCCTACCCACCTTAGAAAAAATTTCGTCCTCGAAATTAAGATGATCGTACCCCTTCTAGGTCAAACCCCCACAATTAAAATCTCAGAACCTATTTAAATCATTCAGTTGGAAAATGTAACCTATGGGGTCATGGCATGTAATATCAGTCTGGGGTCTTATCTAGTTACACCAACATGCTACAGTACTAGGCAATCACAAGGTATCAAAACATACAACAATATGGTAGGGTGTATCAATTTCAAAGACTGGCTAAGATATAGGTCAAAGACTCACCTTCAACTAGGTCTGGTGGCTGGAACTTCCTCCCGAAAGTGGAATCTTGGCCGAGATAAGTGCAGTAGGACAGTCTCGCAGCCTGTGTGCAGCTGACCCACACAACAGGCACACTCCTCTTCTCTTCCTACAGATGTCCCACACATGTCCAGGCTTCTTACAGAAGGCGCAGGTGGGCACTCTCTCAGCTGGCCTCTGCTGAACAGGAGTCTGGACTGGATAGGCTGGTCTAGGCTGATAGGCTGGGTGCTCACGGGGCTCTGGGTATACACTGCTCCTCGGCCTCTTAGAACTAGGCTCCCCTCCTGAAAGTACCAAATCCCACAGCAGTTGGATTCCACGACCCTGCTCCTTTAGGATCTCAGTCTGAACTCTCTGTGTCTCCAACACATCCTGGAGAAGTCTGGATATCTGAGCTCCATCAGGAAACAAACCTGCCGAGGGTATGGTATGGCGTACTGCTCCTGGAGGCAGAAGAGGAGACTGGGAAGGACTCTTGGTCTCAGATGAGACTGCCACTCTCTCCTGAGTAACAGGTGGTGGAGGAAGACTCTCTGGTAAGGATGCTGACACCTCCTCGATGGCGGAAGGTGCCACTACCCTTGGGTCAGCCTAAGGGGTCACTACCTCCTGAGCAATAGGAGGTGGAAGCACACTGTCAGTAGCTGCAGCTGCTCTCAGGCGACAGGCTCGGGTCATGGGTGCCATACTGGAAAGGACAAAACACAATAATCATTAAGGCTGTACAGCAATCTGCCATCCTATCTGAAAACTGGTATTTATCAAGAAAATAAAATAAGACAACTACCAATCATCTATAAAGGGTACTATTTAAGAAAGATCAGAATCAAAAGTTTAAGGAACGAAAGTCAATAGCATTGAATCCAATCACAATCTAATATATATAGAAGAGAGTGTTAGAGGGAAAAGCTAACATTATGTAATGGTCATGTAGTTTGTGGCATATACATGAGGGTGTTATAAGAGGATTTGGGTCTCAACTATAGCTATCAAGTTACACTATTCATGGCATATTAGTTAAGCAATCTACAAGGCACAAGCAATTACTCCAAGCATGCATGGCTAACTATATATATAAGTATACCTATATGGCTACATGAACATAACTTAGAGATGAAGGGTTAGGTTTTCATGGCAGTGGTGAACATTAGTGTAGAGTGTTAAGTGTACATGGGTTAAAACTTGAAATAAAGGGGTTCAGTCATTCAGTTTAGCTCATTATTACAAATTAGATCTGAAATTGAACTACACATATTGAAGCAGTGTAAAGATGTAATCATGAATTCAGTTTCCAAAATTTTGGAGAATTCGAACATCAAAACCAACTCAAAGTTCACCACAACCACAACCTAACATGTAAGAGTATGAACCTAACATTATATACCTGCACACAACCATGTATACAGCATCAAAACATTACAATTTAAAACTGCAATTTGAACTAACACTTAGAATCCAAGGTTAAGGGTTTACTGTGTACACAGTCCCAGACTTGACAATTCAACACAAAACTCAACCAATTTTTTTTTGAAATAAAGCCCTGTATATAACATACATGTGTAGTGATGTAAGCAACTAAAATCATGAAATTTAAATTTATAATTATGAATTTAATATGAAGAGCATAGAACTAGTCACTGATACTGCACTATATTGGAATACTAGGATTTTGAGAACTTAACATTAATCATATTAACATGCATTTAGATAGGTTGGTAAACAAGTGTAGTATGCATACGTGTCAGGCAAGTATCTGTGTCCACTATATATATATTAGGGTAAGACAAGAAATAACGGCAAGAGAAAATAATAATAAATCTGTTCTGCCTATCTGATAAAAAGAAGGAATCATTTGAAACCAGAGCTATAATATCAAATCCAAGTCAAGGTCTAGCAAAATCATCGATTCATTGCATTAGGAAGAATTATAGCAAGAAGTCACACAATCTTATAATAATAGCTAAGCTACTCCTACTCAATACTCCTACTCCTAAGTTATTTGATGATGGGGTACAATTTATACAACAGAATGGTACGATAGAGATGATATATTTAAAACCTTCTCAAGATACAATCTGATAATCATATGCGTCTATCCAAAATCATGTTACTCAGAGTCCTCGTCATGCCAGTAAGTAAGGCTGCGAATAACGATAGATTCCATAACTAGGGTATGCACCTCTACAATCATGTCGTCTGGAAATCTCGCTATGCCGACTAGTATAGCTGCGAGAAATTCCAAATCTCATAACCAAGATACGTACATCCGAAGCCAGGTCTCCATGTTTTCGCCACGCCAGCTAATATGGCTGCGATAAACTACAGGCTCCATAATCATGTAGACGTTTTACCATCCCTGTATTTCCGTCAATATATGTTATCAAAAAATATCGTAACTCAGGCTATAAAATTCATCTCGATAGGAATATCAAATCAACAACGATCCAACAAAATCAAATTCAATAATCAAGGAGTGAGAGCAACAAACAAGGGAAATGATTCAAATTGAAGTTTAAATAAGATTCTCAAGGGTCGTCCCAGGAATCTTTCAAGGAATCCTAACTGTGATTGAGTACCCTTTAAAAATATATCCTAATCCTACTGCAGGCTGTAGTGATACTCTAGTTCGAATACCACTACATAAACTGGACCTGCATGGGCCACCACTAAAAATGTGTCACGACCCGCACCCTAGAATAAGGGCACGTGACGTGGGTACGTCCAGCCTACGCCGCAGTGTCGGCGGTAGAACGCTGTCCTAGGTCATAACATCTAACAGATAAGGGTAATATACAGTTATACTTCCCGAATGGGGGTGACATAACACAATATAACTCAACCACATCTAGGATAGAACAGGAATGAAATAGAAAGATAAAGATAGAAAACAACCAGGAATGTAACATCACAGAGATACAAATCCAGAATTCTAAGTGACTAAAATAAATACATCTCAGAATATCTCAAAGTCTAATACAGTGATCCAGAAAGTAAAGACAACCCTAATCTAGAGAAGTATCATCCACTGCTAGCAGGTCCAAGTCACTAGTGATGTCTAATGCTGCACCAAGAGGGATAGACACCAGAGCCTCATCATTCACTGTAAAATTTTCAATAGGTCCAGTCAGGACGGGAGCGAGTACAGTACATCTCAACAAAATCATAACCGGTTAGGAAATATAAACATGCTAGAGAGTAAGATACAGGATCTGAAGAAATAATATGATGAAAAAGAGAGAGACTGTAAGTAAATAGCTACAATATATAGAGAACTAACAGTGCTAGTGATTCAGAGCACAAGATGATTATGTAGACGGCACGATGTTATACACGAGTAATCTACAGAGGTTTGTACACGAGTAATCTACTGGATTGAAAACATAACCACTTCTACTCCCCCGCCCCAATCAATACACAAGGATCCAGCTACGTTATGTTATTGTACACGAAGGTCATGTGAAAACATGATTATACACGATTCACACGTTTCGTACACGAATGTAACAAATACAAGGAGTACACGATGTTCCCGATAAAGTACACGAACACGAATACTCGATGTATCCGCTAAGGGGATAACATCGCACAACCAGATCCATATAGTACTAATTCGTGTTTCCAACGTGTCAGCATCATGTAAAGTAATCTAAAGCAGGAATATAATCCTAAACAAGATATGAAATGATCAGAGAATGTACTCGCCTGCAACCGATGAATCTGAGAGAATATAGACTGTCCGAGGAGTGGTGTCTGTCTCCCATTAGAACAGCACATGTCACTATGAGTCTACAATGATAAAACAATGCAACTTAATGTATTCTACATGAAACTAGGTCAATCTAGACCAAAGTCAACTCTTGGTCAACTCTGGTCAACCTAGAGTCAAACTTAGTCAATAGTCAAAGCTAGGTCTCACCAAACCTACTCTAGGTTCTAACAAGTCTCCTCTAGATTATACCATGGCTAATAGCCTATTTAGGATGCCTCTATCAAACACCCTATAACCCACAACATAACATTATTATCTACACTATATAGCCTTATGATATTCCCTACTCTATGACACCACAACATAACACATATATATACTACACATAGCAAGACACCATATTCGCCATATATATTAAATTACACATACTCATCTATAGAAAGGCATGTATTTATATATCTAGAATATATACACAATCCTAATATAGGAACTATCTGTAACAACTCAAATGTAAATGCATTACATATGAAAAGAGGGGGCAACATCTACTAGTGTGTGTGTATCATGAGTGGAGGTGAGTGTAAAATCTGAGAGAACATGTGTGTGAAACAAACATTCCATAACCAATTACAATGGACAGGTATCTATTAAACTCAGATTCTTCATTGACCAAAATAGTTAACAACTAGAGCTATCCATTTAGTTTTACAGTGAAGGTTATATGCAGGAAGGAAATTAGTGAACAATCCAAAAGTCCAAGGTTAATCTTAGGTTCACACATTAGTATATCATGCAGTCTCATATAGGAATACACATATAGGCTACCTGTGATATATCCCACATCTATATAGGATACATATATACATATATCTATACCATTATACAATATCAACCATGCATTAAATCATATATTTACATTGACACACATTCATATATATAGGAATCTATATATATTTTTGTATCTCAATCATAATTATACACATAGATAGTGAGGGAAAAACTCATGTGACATGTGTGGGTGTGTGAGAAAAACTGGAAAACAGGGACTGACATACCAGGTAGCACAACACAGGAAATCAGGAAAGAAATATTAACAGTCATAAAGTTGAAACCAAAGAAAAACTTTATATACAAATCCCTATCACAAACAATTCCTCAATCTTAGATTGAAGGATTGATATTCAGTCTAACAACTGAACTCAACCCAGGAAGAAAACTGAGAACAATAATTTCAAGGATGAACAACATTAAGATAATGAAAAAAAAAATCAATCCACCAGGTTTCACTGTAATAACAGTTTAATAGATTTAAAGAAGAACTCAAAATTACCCATATGAACTCAGTGAAATATAGTTGAATCTCAGGTTATACAATGAACTTTCACAGTCCAACTTCATTTCCAGGTTCAAGGAAAACACATTGCAGTCAAAGAAAAGAAGCAGTGAACACTCTAATAATATGGTGAAAACCATCTCAGGTATTTACATTAACAGTTTTAGAATACTCACAAGGATCTCAACAATCAACATAAATTTGAAAGGAAGCAAAAACTGGAACTCAGTTTGAATATAACACTACATTCAGATTTTCTGAACACCCTTCCCATATCATAACAGGTTTAACAAAATCATTTAACAATCTCAGGTTTGAAAAAAAAACAGTTAACAAAGTGTGTGTGTGCTGGATTAGAAAACAGTGAAGGAAAGGCTCAGAATTATACAACTCATTCCCAGGTTTGACAAATCTCAGGTTCACAGTGAACCACATAATCTCAGTTACAATATCATCTAACAAATCTCAGTCAAGAGGGAAATGAGAACACTCAGGTTAAAGGATTCATTTCAATATCAATTATATAGGAAAAATGAAATCAATTCAAGTTTGAGAAAAACTGGAAAACAGTGAACAATAAAACAATGTGGCAATAGGAAAACAGGGAAGGAAATCATCTTAGTTCATGGAAGAAATCAGTAGGCTAGAAACAACCTCAGGTTAGGAAATCAGTGACAATAATATAACTAACATTCATTCATTCATGAAATGTAAAAGAAGGAAAACAATTCCACAGTTAACCATTTCGAAGCCCTACTCAATAGTCAAACTCCCATTCTCTAACCAAAAGCCAATTTTGAATTGAAATACTTTATTCCTATGAATCAACAGATAGGTGGGAGACATTCAACAGTGATAAAAATCAATTAAACAGGGGTTTAATGGTTTAGGAATACTAAAAAAATACAAGTATCAGAGTTTTACACTGTTCTATTCAAATACGAACCCAAACACCATTTAAAACCTAAACAAATATGTAGCATAGTGTAGCAAAGATTTAACATGATAACTAAGATCTATTTAATCATTTAAACATAATTAAAAACATTTAAATCGATTTAAACAATTAGAACAACACACAGTATACACACGCACATACAGCAGCCCAGTGCACACGAAATAACGTGTCCGACACGACACGAGGACTCGTAAAACTTGGCGAGCCTCATGTCAGTCATGAAACCTATCACCATACCAATTTTCTAGTATCGGCGTTGCGTGTCCAGCGCGCAGTAGCCCCCGAGTAGCAGGGGAGCTACAGTGCCGCGCGCGTACGCCCGCACACGCGTGTCCCGTGTTCCCCACGACACAACAGGACACGAACAATAGCACACGACACAAGGGAACCCTAGACGACACCTAGATCTAGCTTTCCATTCAAATAGAATAGGAAAACTCGATCGAACAGTCCTTTGGGACATTTCGTCGAGTACCTAGACTGGTCTCTGATACGTGTCCGATACGGACACAAAACGAGACCAAAACTTAGGGTTGGTCTTCCCTACAGTTGGGTGAGGGCTAGGGGACCCTAAAAATGATTTTTACAGGATTTTAGGAGCATTAATAGAGATTATACCTATAGGTGTCCAAAGCTCCAAAAAGCTCCAAAGAAGAGGATCCTTCAAAGCACCAAAAACTCCCCAAATTGTTTGCTCCCTGTCAAAACTCAATCCCAACAGCAAGAGCACAATATTTAGAGCCTATAGGAATTTGTTTGAAGGAAAAAGGACTTAATTTGGATTTACTATGAATTTGTGAAGATGGAACTTACCCCTTTTCTAAAAACTTGATGAACCCTAAGAGAGAGGCTAGCCCTAATCCCTAGGAGAGTATTTATAGAGGGGGGGGGGGCTGTCATGTGGCTGGCCATAGGGTTTAGATCTAGGATTTTGGCTAGTTGGTTGAGTCCTAATTAGTTTAAGTCATGGTTTTGACTTGTGACTTCACAAGCCATTCTTAGACTAAACAAACTCCTAATTTCACCAAATTAATCCCAATGAATTCATCCTCATGAACTTAAGTCAACCTAGGTTCTCAAATCCTAATCTCTTAGTCAAGACCTAGGTTAGCCACTAGGTTAGTCTACAAGGTCTACTTAAGTCAAAGTCTCTAAAACTCCAAAAACAATTATTCTAAAAATCACTCAAAAATCACAATAATTATAAATAATAATAATAATTCAATTTAATTTCTAAAATTTTGAAAATGACCAAAATACCCTCATTTGGAAAACTGGGTGTTACAACTCAGGCACAGGACCCAAGGATTCAGAAGCTTAGGACAGAATGTGAGTCAGGACTCAGAAATGAGATACAAATCCATAAAGATGGTACACTTAGGTTTGGATCACGTCTATGTGTGCCTAGTGGAGATATCAGACAGAAGGTTATGACCACTACTAAAATCTGCTCAATTGGCGACATATATTTAGCGACGTTCGATTAACGTCGCTAAATTGTGTACATTAGCGATGTTTTATATAAACGTCGCTAATAGTCGCTACTAGCGACGATCTAAGCGACGTAACAACGACGTATATTAATCACATGACCCAATCGTCGCGAAACATCGCTGGGACGTCGTTAATAGCGACGAATTTAGCGACGGTAGTGTAAACGTCGCTAAATTCTAATTATATCCCCACCCCAACATTTTATTTCCTTCCATTTTCCTCTTTCACTCTCTCTCCCCCCCCTCCGGTGCTTTCACTCTCTCCGACGGTGACTCCCACTCTCTCCGGCGGCGACTCTCACTCTCTCCGACGAATCTTCTCCCTCTCCGGTACGTGACTCTCTCCCTCTCTCTCTCTCTCTCCGTCTATTTTGGTTGTTGGTGGTTTGGGGGAGGGGTGCGGGTGGCTCGGGGGGAGGTGCAGGGGGATGCGGGTGGTTGGAGGTGAGTGGGGGTGGCTGGGGGGGGTGGGGCAGGAGGGACGAAGGCGGCTGGGGGAGGGGAGTGTCACGACCCGCACCCGCTATAAGGGCACGTGTACGTGACAACGCCCAGCCCTTACCGTAAAAACGACGTGGAACGCTGTAGGTTTTCTACTCTAAACAACAGTTTATATATATATCAAAAACCTGTCGAGAATATGGTCAACTCCGAACGGAGGACAAGCAATGAATATATATGAGTGCTCAATCACAACTCTAAGATGATAAAGTAAAGACTGAAAGATAAAGACAACAAGACGATAAAATAAACCTGTCAAGTCCAACACAAAGAATATACAAGTCCAAGTCCAAGTCTCTAATACAATCCAAAATATAACAGTCTCAAAAGTAACTGGAGACAAGGTCCAGTACAAATAACTCTAACTAAGCAATAGGTAATGTCTCATCAGGCGGAGCTAAGCCCTGCTGGACTAAGGTCTCCAAGTCTAAGCCCACTACGTCATCCAAGCCGTATTAGGTACTGTAATCCCCCTCATCAGCATCTGTAATATTTTGTCAACATATCCAGTCAGGATGGAACGAGTACAATCAACTAACAACAGTTCACAAGATATGAAAAAACTATAAGATTGTAAATAGAGAGTATACGCAAGAAATTATGGAATGTACATGTGAGTATCATGGCATGGTAAGCTGTAAATCTAGAGCTTGAACAAGGCAAGTAAACTGATCATGGCATGTACAAGAATCAAGAATCATCTATCTAGGTGTGTGAGTACTAGCTACAACATGTGGCCGGCTTGGGTCTGCACAAGGTCTACTGATCAGCCAATCCTACGTGCAGTGTAGGATTGGTATCATTCAAGGTCTACAAGAATAAACAAGGCGAATAATGACCACACATCTACACTAGTACTTCCCGTCCCCGACTGGTAGAGTGGATCCAAGCAAGACACGTTACGACACGGGATTCTATGAGAAGGGAGCAAGTCTCCTCGAGAATCGGTGTCCATATACTGCACAAGAACTACAAGGGGGCATGCACAAGTTATACCAAGATAACGAGGAATAACATCTTATGTCGGGATCCATGAATACCAATCCGTGTGACCAATGTATCGAGAACAAGCATATCTACACTAATTACATGAATTATAACAATCATCATAAATTGGAAAAGTGTCAGAGAATGTACTCGCCTATAATATGATAAGATATGTCAACGGGATCCAATGCAGCGTCTCGATGACCTATAGAGAACAAGACGTATCAATACTATGTTTAGGAAGTAAAGTCAATATAAATTAAACCCTATTAAGTCATTCTAGGTCAAGACAAGTCTAGTTGGGTCAACCTTGGTCATGGAAGAGTATTGAAAGTCAACCCGTATCAAACTAGGTCGAAAGTTGACTTACAGTTGACTTTTGGTCAACGAGTCAACTTTGGTCAACTCTAGGTCAAGTCTAGGTCATCCCTAGGTCAATGGTGACTAACAATTGACTTTTGGTCAACTGTCCAAGTTTAATGGAATTTGGGACTAAATTGGGTAAAGTGTTGACCTATAGTTGACTTTTGGTCTAAAAAGTCAACCGTGGTCAACCAAGATCAAGACTAGGTCTAGACGACTATTTCTAATCATTACTAACCCGTACAACCCATATCCAAGTCTATCTTGGACTCCGAAACCTGTATCTTGGCCGTAGGCCAATATCCTAATTTACCCTTTACTAAGGTAAATTTCTAGCCTAGGTGAATACCAAGTTAGCCTACCTACGCTTGGTATTTCGACCCGTGCTCCCTAGGGTAGTAGGATACTAGCCTATACATTCGTTACCTACCAAGATACCTAGGAAGAGTGGACGTCTAGTCCATCTTACGGCCCATTATCGTTATCTTGAATATCTCAAGATACGCAATGGTACGGTGCGATACCGTCGTCCTACAACCCCGATTTCAATTCGGGAGCCTACCCGCAAAGTCTAATTTATATAATCTAGGTCTCCTCCAAGTTTCATCGCGTTCCGACACTCGGAGCTCGATTTCACCCTCTAACTCGATCTCCCCTAAATTGATTTCCTACACTTCTACTTCTCATTCTCCTTCTAAATCCTATTCTTCTAATTCTCCTTCCTAATCTTCTTCTTCTAATTTCCTTCTCTTTCTTCCCTTTTTAATTTTCCTATTCTTCTAATCCTTCTCCTCTCCTTCTTCTTATTATCCTTCTTCCTATTTCTTCTAACTTCTTCTAATCCTTCTTCTTCTCATTCTCTATATATATATCCATCTATATATATATATATATATATATATATATATATATATATATATATATATATGGGGGGGGGGGGGGGGTTATTGGGGGGTTAAAAGGGCTAAAAGGGGGCTTAAAAGGGGGGGGGGGCTTCTATGCTACTGCTGCTGTTGCGATATGCTACTGCTGCTGCTGCAATTTGCTGCTGCTGCAGCTGCGTATGCTGCTGCTACTGCTACCAGCTGCTGCTGCAGCTGGTAATGCTGCTGCTACTGCTGTTTATTCTTCATCTTCTTCTACTTCTTTCCTATTTCTTCTTCTCCTCTTCCACTATATATATATATATATATATATATATATATATATATATATATATATATATATATATATATATATATACACACACACACATCTATATATGTATAAATACATACACACACACATGTAAATATATATATATAAATACACACTCACACAAACACACACACTCTCACACAAACACCACCACCACTCTCTCACACAAACACCACACTCTCACACAAACAATACATATATATAAATACATACACACACACACACACACAGATATATATATATATATATATATATATATATATATATATATATATATATATATATATATATATATATATATATATATATATATATATATAAAATATATATATATATATATATATATATATATATATATATATATATATATATATATATATATATATATATGTATATTCCATTTTAATTAAGAAATTCCCAATTAATCTCTAACCTGGATTTCTAGGACAACCTATGAAATCTATGGGCAAAATGTGGAGAATCATCTCCTCTAAATTTATTGTGAAAGCAATAAGTGCTAAAGAGGAATTAATGGGGAAGTAATGAGCTTACCTAATGGCTTTGCTTGAGGAAGAAGAAGAAGCTTTGAAAAGTAAATGAGATGAGGAGAGAGAGAGAGAGAGATTGCTTCGTGATGAAGTAAGGGGAGAGGGTTCTCCTATCATGGCCGGCCATGAGGGGTTTATTGGGTTTGGGTGGTGATCCAATAAGCCCCCAAACCCAATAGACTTGGTTTGGCTTGAATTGAATTCGGTTTGGTTCGGTTTGTTCCGGTTTAACTCTAATTAACTAATTAAGCCTCTAAAATGACTAATTAAGCCATGAAAGTATGGTTTATGGTTTCTAGCCTAGTTAGGATGACATGTGGGCCAAGCCTAGCTAGTATGTGGGTCCTACTAGGGTCCAGACTACCCGGGTCTCCAACTTAAGTCCGAATTGGATAAAATTTAAACTAAACCAAACAAATCCCTAAAAATCATATAAAATTAAATAAAATTCCTAAAAATTATAAAACTTGAAAAATGACGAAAATACCCCTAATTTGAAAACTGGGGGTGACAAATCTACCCTCCTAAAAAAAATTTCGTCCTCGAAATTGAATGAGAACTAACACAACAATCATGACTTGAACTCGTCCTCTCTCTCCCAGGTAGACTCACCTGGAGAGTCGTGTCTCCATGCAACGCGAACCAAGGAAATAACCTGGTTCCGGAGCACCTTCTCTATTCGGTCCAAGAACTCAACCGGCTTCTCTGGATAGCTGAGTGTCGGTCCCACCTCGATCTCGGAGTGGTCCAAGACGTGACTGGGATCTGCCACGTACCGTCTCAGCTGTGACACGTGCAACACGCTGTGCACTCCCTCTAGTGCGGGTGGTAACTCCAGTCGGTAAGCCACTGCACCGACCCTGCCCAAGATATGGAATGGTCCGATGTATCGTGGACTAAGCTTCCCGCCGCCACCAAAACGAATCGTGCCACGCGTCGGAGAAATCTGCAGAAACACAAGATCATCAACCTAGAACAAAAACACAAGACTTAAAGCTTGATCTAAAACAATCACAATCAGACTCAAATACTAGAAAAATCTAAACTATACCTCAAACTCCAACGACCTCCGGTGGCTATCGGCCCAATGCCGCTGCCTAACCTGCGCCACCCGAAGTCTATCTCTGATAACCTTGACCTTCTCTGCAGCATCCACCACCATCTCAGGGCCAAGCAAAACCCTCTCGCCGACATCATCCCAAGATAAGGGAGTACGACACCTCCTTCCGTATAGAGCCTCGAAATGTGACATCTCTATACTGGCTTGGTAGCTGTTGTTGTAAGCAAACTCTACAAAGTGAAGGTGGTCCTCCCAAGATCTCCCGAAGTCCAAGACACAGGTATGCAGCATATCCTCGAGGGTCTGAATCGTCCTCTCTGACTGCCCGTCTGTCTGGGGGTGGTATGCGGTACTGAACTTGAGCGATGTGCCCAAGCTAAGCTGCAAACTCCTCCAGAAGTGGAAAGTGAATCGGCTGTCCCGATCCGAGACTATACTCACTGGAACCCCGTGCAATCGGACTATCTGCCGCACGTACATCTCGGCCAACCTCTCCGTAGATAAACCCACCTTGAAAGGCGAAAAATGGGCCGATTTGGTCAATCGATCAACAATGACCCAAATCGCATCCTTCCCTCCTGGAGAGTGCGAAAGCCCAGATACAAAGTCCATAGTGATATGCTCCCACTTCCACTCAGGAATATGTAGTGGCTGGAGCAAACCACCGGGTCTCTGCCTCCCGGCCTTCACTTGCTGGCACACGAAGCATCTCAAAACGAACTGAGCCACCTCGTGTTTCATGCCATACCACCAAACATGCTGTCTCAAGTCTCTATACATCTTGTTGGCTCCTGGATGCATAGAGTACTGAGAACGATGCACCTCCTGAAGAACCTCCTCCTGAAGTCCTCCGCTCGGTACACACAATCTGGTACCATGCCTCAACGACCCATCCCCCGCTATAGAGAACTCATCCAACAGTCCTGCCTGGACCTGCTCCCTGATGACTCTCAGAGCCTCATCCTCAAACTGAGCTGCCCGGACTCTGTCCATCAGCTCTGACTGTACTTGGAGACCCCACATCTGCGCCTCGAACCCAGGAACTATCACCTCTATACCCAAACTCTCCAGATATGCCAGAAGGTGACGATCCATCGTCAAACACATGGCCACGGGATACCTGTTCAAAGCATCCGCGACCACGTTGGCCTTCCCCGGATGGTACTGTAAGGATATATCAAAATCCTTTATCAGCTCTAACCATCGCCTCTGCCTCATATTCAGCTCCTTCTGGGTAAACACGTACTTCAAGCTCTTGTGATCAGTATAGATCTCAACTCGCTCTCCGTACAGATAGTGTTTCTACAGCTTCAAAGTAAAGATGACCGCTGCCAGCTCCAGATCGTAGGTAGGGTAGTTCTTCTCATGAGGACGTAACTGCCTAGATGCATAGGCAATCACCTTCCCGTGCTACTGAAGAACGCAACCCAAACCCCGTCCTGAAGTATCACTGTAGATCATATAACCACCAGATCCAGATGGCAGCGTCAAGATAGGAGCTGTAGTCAACCTCGCCTTCAGCTCCTCGAAGGCGGCCTGGCACTCCTCGGACCAAACAAACTCCTCGTCCTTCCTGGTAAGGCGGGTCATCGGCTGGGCAATCCTGGAAAAGTCCTGCACGAACCTCCGGTAATAACCTGCCAGACCCAGAAAACTCTGAACCTCTGCTACTGAGCTCGGCATAGACCAGGACTCCACTGCAGAAATCTTCTTCGGATCCACTGAAATCCCCTCGTCAGAGACAACATGGCCTAGGAACTCCACGCGATCCAAGAAGAACTCGCACTTGGACAGCTTCCCATACGGCTGCTCCCTCCTGAGAGTGTCCAGCACAATCCTTAGGTGCTCCTAGTGCTCCTCTGGTGTCTTCAAATAGATGAGAATGTCATCAATGAAGACTACCACGAACTTGTCAAGGTACTGATGAAATACCTTGTTTATCAAGTTCATGAATACCGCCGGGGCGTTGGTCAACCCAAACGGCATGACGGTATACTCATACTGGCCATAGCGAGTCCGAAAGGCAGTCTTCGAAATGTCATCCCGCTTCACTTTTAGCTGATGGTACCCGGTACGCAAGTCGATCTTCGAGAACACCCTCGCCCCGCTCAACTGGTCGAACAAGTCATCAATCCTAGGCAAAGGATACTTGTTCTTGATGGTAAGGTTGTTGATCGCCCTGTAATCAATGCACAGACGTACCGTACCATCCTTCTTGGGGACGAAAAGAACTGGCGCGCCCCAAGGTGAAGAACTAGATCGAATAAAGCCCTTTTCCTCCAGTTCGTCGACCTGTCTCTTCAGCTCCGCTAACTCACTGTTGTTGATTCTATATACGTGCTGGAAGATAGGCTCAGCGCCCGGCACTAGGTCTATAGAAAACTCAATATCACGATCTGGCGGCATCCCGGGCAGCTCCTCGGGAAAGACATCTAAGAACTCAGCAATAAGTGGATGTGGCAACACCGGCCCCGCCAACAACGCTCCACAGAATCCATCTTCCTGCTCCGCTGCACCCCTGGTGAACTCATACTCCGGCTCTCCCGACGACCTAAACAGAATCCTGTCCCCTCTGCAGCCGATGCTAGCGTGGTACATGTTCAACCAGTCCATACCGAGTACCACATCGTAACTCGAAAGTGGCATTACGAGCAAACACGTACTCAGATCCCGGCCTCTCAAAGAAACTCTTCGTCCCTTACAAACATTATTAACCAGGATGATGCCATTCCAAGTCATAATCTTGCAAGTCCTACCAAGATACTCAGTAATGATATTGTGCCTAAGAGCAAAAGAAACAGAAACAAAACTGTGTGTAGCACCAGAATCAAACAAGGCTAAAGCTAGAAAAGAATCAAATGGAATAGAACCTGCGACAACATCTGCAATAGGCTCCATCTCCTCGGCTGCAAGAGCAAAGGCTCTACCCTGACCACCCCGCTGCTGGTGGTGCTGTACAAACTGCTGCTGCTGGGTCAAAAGTAGACCCCTCGGTTGAACTGCAGGTACTCTCGTCGGTGCCCTCTGAGCTGCTATCTCTCCACGGGCCACCCTACGAGGGTTCACAGGATAATCCCTCAACTGATGTCCGACGGCACCACAATAGAGGCACACCCCCAGCCTCTTCCGGCAGACCTTCCAGATGTGACCAGGCTTCTTGCAGTAGCCGCAAGGAGCCCCATGTCGTGCCTGCCTCTGCTGAGTGTGCTGCACCTGCTGAACCGATGCTCTGGCCTGAACCTGCGGCTGGTGATGCTGAAAAGAACGATGCTGAAGCTGAGGGCGCTTAGCAGCCCCCGTGCTGCTAGTAGCCCCCGAGAAAAGATCACGTTCCCTCTTGGGCTTCAAGCCCCACTCCCGCTCTACCTTGCAGGCCTCCGCGTAGATCTGGGTATAAGTCTCATAGAAGGAGGGAATGAGACCAGGCTCCTTGCAGTAGCCGCAAGGAGCCCCATGCTGTGCCTGCCTCTGCTGAGTGTGCTGTACCTACTGAACCGATGCTCTGGCCTGAACCTGCGGCTGGTGATGCTGGAAAGAACGATGCTGAAGCTGAGGGCGCTTAGCAGCCCCCGTGCTGCTAGTAGCCCCCGAGAAAATATCACGCTCCCTCTTAGTCTTCAAGCCCCACTCCCGCTCTACCTTGCGGGCCTCCGCGTAGACCTGCATGGGCAACCACTAAAAACGTGTCACGACCCGCACCCGCTATAAGGGCACGTGTACATAACAATGCCCAACACTCACCGTAAAAACGGTATAGAATGCTGTAGGTTTTCTACTCTAAACAATAGTTTATATATATATATATCAAAAACCTGTCGAGAATATGGTCAACTCCAAACGGAGGACAAGCAATGAATATATATGAGTGCTCAATCACAACTCTAAGATGATAAAGTAAAGACTGAAAGATAAAGACAACAAGACGATAAAATATAACCTGTCAAGTCCAACACAAAGAATATACAAGTCCAAGTCCAAGTCTCTAATAGAATCCAAAATATAACAGTCTTAAAAGTAACTGGAGACAAGGTCCAGTACAAATAACTCTAACTAAGCAATAGGTAAAGTCTCGTCAGGCGGAGCTAAGCCCTGCTGGACCAAGGTCTCCAAGTCTAAGCCCACTACGTCATCCGGACTGTATTAGGTACTGTAATCTCCCTCATCAGCATCTGTAATATTTTGTCAACATATCCAGTCAGGATGGAACGAGTACAATCAACTAACAACAGTTCACAAGATATGAAAAAAGCTATAAGATTGTAAATAGAGAGTATACGCAAGAAATCATGGAATGTACATGTGAGTATCATGGCATGGTAAGCTGTAAATCTAGAGCTTGAACAAGGCAAGTAAACTGATCATGGCATGTACAAGAATCAAGAATCATCTAACTAGGTGTGTGAGTACTAGCTACAACATGTGGCCGGCTTGGGTCTGTACAAGGTCTACTGATCAGCCAATCCTACGTGGAGTATAGGATTGGTATCATTCAAGGTCTACAAGAATAAATAAGACAAATAATGACCACATATCTATACTAGTACTTCCCGTTCCTGACTGGTAGAGTGGATCCAAGCAAGATACATTACGATACGGGATTCTACGAGAAGGGAGCAAGTCTCTTCGAAAATCGGTGTCCATATACTGTACAAGAACTACAAGAAGGTTTGCACAAGATATACCAAGATAACGAGGAATAACATCTCATGTCGGGATCCATGAATACCAATCCCTGTGACCAATGTGTCGAGAACAAGCATATCTACACTAATTACATGAATTATAACAATCATCGTAACTTGGAAAAGTGTCAGAGAATGTACTCGCCTGTAATATGATAAGATATGTCAACGGAATCCAATACAGCGTCTCGAGGACCTATAGAGAACAAGATGTATCAATACTATGTTTAGGAAGTAAAGTCAATACAAATTAAACCCTATTAAGTCATTCTAGGTCAAGACAAGTCTAGTTGGGTCAACCTTGGTCATGGGAGAGTATTGGAAGTCAACCCGTATCAAACTAGGTCGAAAGTTGACTTACAGTTGACTTTTGGTCAACGGGTCAACACTGGTCAACTCTAGGTCAACTCTAGGTTAATGGTGACTAACAGTTGACTTTTGGTCAACTGTCCAAATTTAATGGAATTTGGGACTAAATTGGGTAAAGTATTGACCCATAGTTGACTTTTGGTCTAAAAAGTCAACCGTGGTCAACCAAGGTCAAGACTAGGTCTAGACGACTATTTCTAATAATTACCAACCCGTACAACCCATATCCAAGTCTATCTTGGACTCCGAAACCCGTATTTTGGCCGTAGGCCAATATCCTAATTTATCCTTTACTAAGGTAAATTTCTAGCCTAGGTGAATACCAAGTTAGCCTACCTACGCTTGGTATTTCGACCCGTGCTCCCTAGGGTAGTAGGATACTAGCCTATACATTCGTTACCTACCAAGATACCTAGGTAGAGTGGACGTCTAGTCCATCTTACGGTCCATTGTCGATATCTTGAATATCTTAAGATACGCAATGGTACGGTACGATACCGTCGTCCTATAATCTCTATTTCAACTTGGGAGCCTACCCGCAAAGTCTAATTTATATAATCTAGGTCTCCTCCAAGTTTCATCGCGTTCCGACACTCGGAGCTCGATTTCACCCTCTAACTCGATCTCCCCTAAATTGATTTCCTACACTTCCACTTCTCATTCTCTTTCTAAATCCTATTCTTCTAATTCTCCTTCCTAATCTTCTTCTTCTAATTTCCTTCTCTTTCTTTCCTTTCTAATTTTCCTATTCTTCTAATCCTTCCCCTCTCCTTCTTCTTATTATCCTTCTTCCTATTTCTTCTAACTTCTTCTTATCCTTCTTCTTATTTCTTCTAACTTCTTCTAATCCTTCTTCTTCTCATTCTCTATATATATATCCATATATATATATATATATATATATATATATATATATATATATATATATATAATATATATATATATATATATATATATATATATATATATATATATATATATATATATATATATATATGTATATATATATATGGGGGTTATTGGGGGGTTAAAGGGGCTAAAAGGGGGCTTAAAAGGAGGGGGGGGGGGGTTCTATGCTACTACTGCTGCTACGATATGCTACTGCTGCAGCTGCGTATGCAGCTGCTACTGCTACCAGTCCTATTTCTTCTAACTTCTTCTTATCCTTCTTCTTATTTCTTCTAACTTCTTCTAATCCTTCTTCTTCTCATTCTCTATATATATATCCATCTATATATATATATATATATATATATATATATATATATATATATATATATATATATATATATATATATGGGGGTTATTGGGGGTTAAAGGGGCTAAAAGGGGGGCTTAAAAGGGGGGGGGGGGGTTTCTATGCTACTGCTGCTGCTGCGATATGCTACTGCTGCAGCTGCGTATGCTGCTGCTACTGCTACCAGCTACTGCTGCAGCTGGTAATGCTGCTGCTACTGCAGTTTATTCTTCATCTTCTTCTACTTCTTTCCTATTTCTTCTTCTCCTCTTCCACTCTATATATATATTTATATATATATATATATATATATATATATATATACACACACACACACACACACACACCTCTATATATGTATAAATACATACACACACACACACATGTAAATATATATATATATAAATACATACACACTCACACAAACACACACACTCTCACACAAACACCACCACCACTCTCTCACACAAACACCACACTCTCACATAAACAATACATATTTTTTTTTCCACATAAACAATACATATATATATAAATACATACATATATATATATATATATATATATATATATATATATATATATATATATATATATATATATATATATATATATATATATATATATATATATATATATATATATTCCATTTAATTAAGAAATCTCCAATTAATCTCTAACCTAGATTTCTAGGAAAACCTATGAAATCTATGGGCAAAATGTGGAGAATCATCTCCTCTAAATTTATTGTGAAAGCAATAAGTGCTAAAGAGGAATTAGTGGGGAAGTAATGAGCTTACCTAATGGCTTTGCTTGAGGAAGAAGAAGAAGCTTTAAAAAGTAAATGAAATGAGGAGAGAGAGAGAGAGAGAGAGAGAGAGAGAGAGAGAGAGAGAGAGAGAGAGAGATTGCTTTATGATGAAGCAAGGGGAGAGGGTTCTCCTATCATGGCCGGCCATGGGGGATTTATTGGGTTTGGGTGGTGATCCAATAAGCCCCCAAACCCAATAGACTTGGTTTGGTTTGAATTGAATTCGGTTTGGATCGGTTTGTTCCGGTTTAACTCTAATTAACTAATTAAGCCTCTAAAATGTCTAATTAAGTCATAGAAGTAGGATTTATGGTTTTTAGCCTAGTTAGGATGGCATGTGGGCAAAGCCCAGCTAGTATGTGGGTCCTACTAGGGTCCAGACTACCCGGATCTCCAACTTAAGTCCGAATTGGATAAAATTCAAACTAAACCAAACAAATTCCTAAAAATCATATAAAATCAAATAAAATTCTTAAAAATTATAAAACTTGAAAAATGATGAAAATACCTCTAATTCAAAAACTGGGGGTGACAGGGAGCTAGGGTTAGGGTTCGGGTTAGGGTTCATTTCCCATTCGGCGCTCTCACTCTCTCCGGCGCTGTCACTCTCTCCGGCGACTCTCCTCCCCCCTCTGGTGTTCTCACTCTCTCTTCTCCCCCCCTCCGGCGCTCTCACTCTCTCTTCTCCCCCCCTCCGGCGCTCTCACTCTCTCCGGCGCTGTCAATCTCTCCGGCGACTCTCCTCCCCCTCCGGCGCTCTCACTCTCTCTCCTCCCCCTCCGGCGCTGTCACTCTCTCCGGTGCTGTCACTCTCTCCGGTGACTCTCCTCCCCCTCCGGTACGTGGTACTCTTCCCCTCCCTCTCTCTCTCTCTGGCTGTTTTGGTTGTTGGTGGTTGGGGGCTGTACGTGGCTCGGGGGGAGGGATAGGGTGGCTAGTGGAGGGTGGCTGGGAGGGTGGGACAGGGGGACGAGGGCGGCTGGGGGAGGGGATCTAGGAGTCGGGTTCGGGTTAGGGGTGGGTATGTGTGGGCAGCTGGGGAAGGGGAGCAGGGGGGAGGGAAGGGTTAGGGTTCGGGCTAGGGGTGGTGTAGGGGAGGCTTGGTCAGGGGCACCGATAGTACTGAAAAATCTGATAATTTTGTAATAATTATTTGTTTTCTGAAAACAAAAAATGTGATACTATGATTTGAACGCACCGATAGTGCCGATATTTGTAACAAGTAGTTTTGTTCGTTGGTTAATTGGTAACATGGTGATCGGGACATATAGTTCCTGCAGCCATTCAACTGGCGAGGCAGAAACTATGGTACGACATGGTTATCAGGACATAGTCCCTGCAGCCATTCGACTGACGAGGCAGAAACTATATAGCCGTAGATAAAGTTGAATGTCCTCCGACCCTCATCCCTCGGTAACACTATATCTTATATAGTAGTAGATGATGTCTTAGTATTACATTATGTGAGTTCATCTTGATTCTGTTACATTCTTTAGATACTAGATACTAGATTCGATAAGAACGTATACTATACCATATGTACAGAACATAGATGATTCATACTAATGTATGCTAGAATGAATTTTGGGTTGTATTCTGAGCCATCCGTTCTCACACTTAAAACACATATGAATTAACACAACCAACCGGAGAGGATACTCTAAGAGATCCATCTGAGTAGGACGTATACTCTGAGAGATCACCTTTACAAGAATGATATCAGTAGTGGGATTGAGTGTTGGAGGAGATATTATCAGAGTGTACGTCCTACTCAGATGGGTCTCTCACCGTTACTATTTTTTTCTGATAGCATGGTAGATGTGCTCCGTCAACAGATTCTTGCTCTGAGCCAAAACTTTGCCCCAGAGCTTAATTGGATATCCTTCGTGTAGAGCTCGTGCGAGAGGTTCCTGACAGCATGGTGGTCTCCTTTGTCAAAGGTTTCGTGCTCATCCCACAAAGGTTGTAGGACGAGCAAGAATCCTTTGACAAAGGAGACCACCATGCTGTCAGAAAACTCTCGCTCGAGCTCTACACGAAGGATGTCCAATTGAGCTTCGAGGCAAAGTTTTGGCTCAGAACAAGAATCTGTTGACGGAGCACATCTACCATGCTGTCAGAAAAATATAGTAACGGTGAGAGACCCATCTGAGTAGGACGTACACTCTGATAATATCTCCTCCAACACTCAATCCCACTACTGATATCATTCTTGTAAAGGTGAGGTCTCAGAGTATACGTCCTACTCAAGGATGTCCACTCGAGCTCTAGGGCAAAGGATTGACTCAGAGCGGATTTCTGGACAGAGATGGCAAAAAAGATGGCTGCCAAAGCTTATATAAGTTTTCTAATTCTTTATACGTATTATATTTTTGTCATTTTGTATTACTGATACTCTGAGTAATACGGAATGGTCCGATACCGATACTCTGAGTATCAGACCATTCCTATGTGTATCGGTATCGCAATCACAATACCGATACTCGAGTATCGCATTGATACTCAAGTATCACATCTGATAGTTCTCTTATTTATTTGTCAATTATTGTATTTCAGTTCTAGTTAGTTTTATGTGATTCTTTGATAGTTCTCTCATTCATTTTCAACCGCTCCCCCTGTAAAACAAAGAATGCTGAGGTGGCTCCTCCTACTGTTAAGGAGGAAGTGGCACCGGTAGCTAGTGAGACAGGGAGTTCTATTCATCCAACACCGGTAGCTAATGAGACCAAGAGTTCTATTGATGCAGCACTTGCAAGGGACTACATCTCTCCTGCCGTCGTCGATCCCACTTTTTCGAGGTGGTTGCGTGATCGTATCACTGAGCGTTTGCGTTAGCTGCGTGGTTCTCATTAGCTATAAGTACTTATTTGTATTGGACTATTTGTATTATGGGTTGTTTTTGTAATAGACTATTTGTATTGGACTACATATATGAATTAGTATTGTGTCAATCTCTGGATTGTATTGGACTACGACATGGTGATCAGGACATAGTCCCTGCAGCCATTCGACTGGCGAGGCAAAAACTATATAGCCATAGATAAAGTTGACTGTCCTTCGACCCTCATCCCTCGACAATGATGATACGACAACCTATCACTATATCTTATATAGTAGTAGATGATGTTTTAGTATTACATTATGTGAGTTCATCTTGATTCTGTTACATTCTTCAGATACTAGATACTAGATTCGATAAGAACGTATACTACACCATATGTACAGAACATAGATGATTCACACTAATGTATGCTAGAATGAATTTTGGATTGTGTTCTGAGCCATCCGTTCTCACACTTGGAGAAAAATCAAATTTTCAGTATTTTATCTGACGTACAAATACCGTTCGAGTGAGCTAAAGGTATACAGCCACTTCCCCCCCATTCCTCCCTCCCTCTCTCATGCTATCAATGTCACAACTTTTCCAGTGTTGCTCCCTCTAATGATGATGAACGCAAAAATCAAAGACCCCCCCTCTTCTTTCTCACTCTTCACAGTTCTCACAAAAGGAAGGATCAGTGCTTTCTAGTTCTCTTCCATCCATCCATTCCTTCGTTCTGATCAAGCCTCTTCCTTCTCCTCTAATCCACCATGGATCTAGACCCATCTGCTCCTCCCTACTTTCCTTCTTCTTGTTTGACTCTCTCAGCCACATATGATATCCAGCTCAAGTGTAGAGGCGGGAAAGAAGAAGTGGACAGGAATATGAGGCCAGGGAAGCAGCACAGCCGACGACATGACCTGGAGGAAGTACATAGATTTTCTTCAACATCCGTAGGAAAAGGATATATCTTTTCACAATATGTCATCTTGTCAAAGATCCTTAATGTGAATATCATGTTACCGCGGTGTCGGAAGACTAACATGTCATAATTTTCTAAGCCGTGTGCTTTGACATAATCCTCCCAACTTTTTCCTCCTATGTAGTAATCTTGCATTACTACATCAGAGGAAAGAGTTGGGAGGATTATGTTAAAGCACACGGCTTAGAAAATTATAACATATTAGTCTTCCGACGCCGCGATAACATGATATTCATATTAAGGGTCTTTGACAAGATAACATATTGTGAAAAGATATATCCTTATAGTTCTCCTACGAATGTTGAAGAAAATCTATGTACTTCCTCCAGGTCATGCCTTCGACTGTGCTGCTTCCCCGGCCTCCTATTCCTGCCCACTTCTTCTCTTCCGCCTCTACACTTGAGCTGGATATCATATGTGGCTGAGAGAGTCAAATAAGAAGAAGGGAAGTAGGGAGGAGCAGATGGGTCTAGAGCCATGGTGGATTAGAGAAGAAGGAAGAGGCTTGATCAGAACGGAGGAATGGATGGATGGAAGAGAACTAGAAATCACTGATCCTTCCTTCAGTTTTTTCGTTGAGGATACTGAGTTTGTACGTATTTGCGGATATTGATTTGGTTTGTTGAGCATATTATATATTGACATTGTTCGTTATGGATAGAATTTTTTCTTTATATTTTTTGTATATTCTGGAATGTATTGTGCGTGCCGGTGTTGAGTGTTCTACCGAGGGGGTCGACAAAACCAGGGATTGAATTTTGTATTTTGTATTTTGGCTCAGGCTCCAGCTCCATTTACATTAATCTACGGTATGACATGGTGATCAGGACATAGTCCCTGCAGCCATTCGACTGGCGAGGCAGAAACTATGTAGCCGTAGATATATAAAATTGACTGTCCTCCGACCCTCATCCCTCGGCAATGATGATATGAAAACCTATCACTATATCTTATATACTAGTAGATGATGTCTTAGTATTATATTATGTGAGTTCATCTTGATTCTGTTATATTCTTCAGATACTAGATACGATAAGAACATATACTACACCATATGTACAAAACATAATGATCCACACTAATGTATGCTAGAATGAATTTTGGGTTGTGTTCTGAGCCATCCGTTCTCACACTTAAATAGATATGAATTAGTACTGTAAGAGCGCCGGAGAGAGTGAGAGCGCCGGGGGGGGGGAAGGAGAGAGAGTAGGAGAGTAAAATAGGGGGAAATGAATTGGTGGGGGAATATAATTAGAATTTAGCGACGTTCCTAAATTAGTCGCTATTAGCGACGTCATAGCAACGTTTTACGACGACTAGCTCATGTAACTATGTAGCCGTAGATGAAGTTGACAGTCCTCCGACCCTCATCCCTCGGCAATGATGATACGACAACCTATCACTATATCTTATATAGTAGTAGATGATATTTTAGTATTACATTATGTGAGTTCATCTTGATTCTGTTACATTCTTCAAATACTAGATACTAGATTCGATAAGAACGTATACTACACCATATGTACAGAACATAGATGATTCACACTAATGTATGCTAGAATGAATTTTGGGTTGTGTTCTGAGCCATCCGTTCTCACACTTAAAACACATATGAGTTAGAACTGTGTGTCAATCTTTGTTTTTGTATTTTCGGCGAACCCAGGGATTAGATTCTGTATTTTGTATTTTCACTTTGTACGTATTTGGGGATATTCAGTTTTTTCATTGAGAATACTGAGTTTATACGTATTTGCGGATATTGATTTGGTTTGTTGAGGATATTATATATTGACATTGTTCGTTGCGGATAGTATTTTTCTTTATATTTTTTGTATATTCTGGAATGTATTGTGCGTGCCGGTGTTGAGTGTTCCACCGAGGGGGTCAGCGAACCCAGGGATTGGATTCTGTATTTTGTATTTTGTATTCTGTATTTTGGCTCAGGCTTCAGCTCCAGCATCATTTGCATCGTGGAACCTATTTTTTATATATTTTTTTAATTTAGTGACGTATTTAGCGACGTTAGTATTCGTCGCTATATTTTAGCGACGTCAGTAAATGTCGCTAAAAGCGTCGCTAAATGCTGATGTGGCAACACGTGGTACCAAATCTGATGTCAGCTCGTCGTCGCCAAAACGTCGTAAAACTGTCACTAAACGGCGACCACGCGATAACGTCGCCTTTTACGTCGCTGATTAGCGTCAAAGAACAAACATCGCCAATCACGTCGCTAATTAGCGACGTTAATAACGTCGCAAAATAGCATCGCCCTAGCGACGTTTTGCGACGTTTTCTCGTTTAGCGACACGTTTTCATCCGTCGTTCCTGAAACGTCGCCCTAAACGTCGCTAAATTGATTTAACGACGTTTACGCTGAGATTAGCGACGTATTTAGACGTCGTTAATCTGACAAATTTTTATAGTGGACGGAAGCTCACAGTTCTTAGAATTCTATACATCCTGGAGGGACTAAGATGTATCAAGATATCAAGCAGCACTTCTGGTGGAATGGAATGAAGAGAAAGATAGCTAGATTCATTTCCCGTTGCTTGATATGTCAGCAAGTGAAGGCAGAACAGCAAAGGCCAGCTGGATTATTGCAACCGCTTCCTATCCCTAAATGGAAGTGGGAGCATATTACCATAGACTTTGTGACCGGTTTACCGAGATCACCAAGTGGTAAAGATGCTATTTGGGTGATAGTAGATCGGCTTACGAAGGTGGCACATTTTCTTCCTTTCAGATTAGGGCAATCTACAGAAAAGTTGGCAGAGTTGTATATGCAACGGATAGTCAGGCAGCATGGAGTTTCTGTCAGTATTGTATCAGACAGAGATACCCATTTTATATCACATTTTTAGAAGAGTTTACATCATAGTCTAGGTACCAAGTTAAGATTTAGCACGATTTACCATCCACAGACAGATGGGCAATCAGAAAGGACAATTCAGACTTTAGAAGATATGTTGCGGGTTTGCACACTAGATTTTGGAGGGTCTTGGGAGAGTCACCTGCACTTAGTTGAGTTCTCGTATAACAACAGTCATCAAGCCAGTATCCAGATGGCGCCATTTTAAGCACTATATGGTAAGAAGTGTAGGTCGCCACTAGCATGGGATGATATCGGGGAGAGGAAGATGCTAGGCCCAGAAATGATTATCCAGACAGTTGAAGTGATTAAGAAAATTAGGGAGCGACTTAGAGTTGTGCAAGATCGGCATCGTCATTGGGCAGACCAGCATCGTAGGCCGCTAGAATTCTCTGTTGGGGACCACATGTTCTTGCGGATCTCACCTACCCGTGGGATCATTAGATTTGGCGTTCGTAGGAAGTTGAGTCCATGATACGTAGGCCTATTTGTTATTCTTGATAGGGTAGGCGTCGTTTGTCCCTTCCACCTTTTTTATGAGAGGTGCATGATGTATTTCATGTATCTCAGTTGCGTAGGCATGTATCGAACCCAAGCCATAGCCTTGATCATTCTGAGCTGGTTGTTGGTACTAACCTGTCTTATGAGGAGCAGTCGGTGTCCATCTTGGACCGAAGGGAGAAGATACTCAAGAACCGAACAATTAGCCTTGTCCGGGTTGCTTGGGGTCATCATTCCTTAGGAGAGTCAACGTGGGAACGTGAGGATGATAATCGATCATGGTATCCGCACCTGTTTGACTCGCAAGGTATATCTCTTTCTGTATACCTTGATTGTCTTAACTCCGCATGTTTATCGCCCTATAAGTAGAAATTACTTGATATCGTAGATTGTTAAATATAGATATGTTACTTGCTATGGACATTGTAAAATAATTGCTTGCTTAAATTGCTTGTACTTAGATTAGTTTAGCTTTGATGTTCCTATCCTGCTTAGATTTGAAATTCCGAGGACGGAATTTTTCTAAGGAGGGTAGAGATGTCACTCTCCGTTCCCAGAATACGTATTCTAATACATGTACTGCTCGAATGTATTTATTTAATATTTATCATGTATTGTTCTGTATTTAAATTCTTTTAATTTTACGATAATTAATTTTCTGTACTTTACTTTCTACTTTTATTCTCTACTTTAGCTTGCTTTAGGTTCGGCCTAGGTTGGTTTATTTTCAGGTTTATGATGGTTCATCATGAACTGAACCCAACAACCCCATTTAAGCCCCATCCCCTTTCTCTCTCTTCATTACTTCTTCTCATTACTCTTCTTCTTCCTCATAACTCTCTCCACCTACCAAAATTTATAGGCAAGTACATCTTGCTCCACATGAGAACCCATATTTTTATGGCTCATTTATCTCCCTCTCGTGATCCTAAGAGAGTTTAGAACTTGGCATTTTTTATTTTGAAGTCTTATTTTTTAGTAGATCTAGAAATTACTATTTTTTGGATTTCAGTGGTTTTGATCTGTCAAACTTCCTTATTTCCAAGTTTTGTTCATTCTAGATTGATTGAGGTTGTTTTATACGCCATTCTGACCCATGGAAACTCCATTTCTGGCTTGGAACGAAGGTTCCATGGGAGTTGGAGTTCAGGAGGAACTCTACGCCCACGTTGTTACGTGTTAGCGTAATATTGAGTTTTACGTCCACGTTGTTACGTGTTAGCGTAATATTGAGTTTTACGTCCGCGTTGTTACGGGTTAGCGTAATATTGAGTTTTACGCCCACGTTATACGTGTCCGCGTAGTGTCGAACTTTACGCCCACGATCACTCGTGTCAGCGTAAAACTGTTTTACGCAAGTCTACTTGACTTGGCGTATTCTTTTTACGCGCACAGCATTTTAGGCATAAAATTTGACCCTTTACACGAGCAACTTTTACGCATGGCTCGATCCTTTATGCATGCTATGTTTCACGTGCATAGTATTTCCTGCGTAAAACTCTAATCTTTTTACGCGTACTTCTTGGCTCGGCGTAAAACGAGTTTTTACGCGTAACTTGTTCCTTTATTTTGAGCATACTTCCTTTACGCGTATTCATCCCTGTGTATACTTTGACCCTTACGCGCACGAGTTTTACGCGTGATGTTACCTTTTACGCATATAAATTCATGCGTAAACCTGACTTTACGCATACCCTGTTTTATGCGCGTATTTTGCCTTAGCGTAAAACTTTGGCATAGACTAATCATGGTATAACTAGCCTTGGCGTAATCAAACCTTGGTGTTCCCATTGCCCTATACTTTATTCACTTTATGTTGGTATGATAATTCTCCTCTTATATCCTTACGCCTTTTGGCATGAACTTGATATAATCATGATATGTTAATATTTTCTTTAATATAGATTGTTACGTGGAATGTACCATGTGTCGTGAATTGATTTATAGATACCCCGAATGACTGGAATTTAACCCTGAGAGTTGTAGACCCGACCATACTAAATAATAGTTGACTTTCATGTCTTGTTACGAATTGACATTGATTGTTATTAGTTATTGATCATGCGTTCCTAGTTGGAACTAAGAGACTGGCTAGTAGTCTTATTGAATTGAATGAATGAGACACGTTCATTTTAACTATGAACTATTGTAATCGACTGGCTGATCCCGAACATTGGCATACAGGCACATGCATGCTTCAATTTATTTATTTATTTATTTAATTTACAGAAGCAGCATGTGTACTTTATGGTCAAGGCATGATTATTCCGTGGATACTTTTGATTGTTGCATTACGCTATGTAAGACCTACAACCTAACCGTACGGGTATCATTGTAGAGTTGTGCATGTCATGCTTGTACGAAAGTACTCATTTTGAATGACCATGATCCACGGCATGAGATTTCACTTAACATAGAGGCTATTAAGTTAAATAAAATAATGATTGCATGGAGAGAATAGATTTTCGAGTTCTTACATGGCAGCCCTCTTTGGGACTATTAGTGCCCGACAGGCCGGTTGGTTCCCATAGATACTGCAGATCTGCCACACGGACAGGGAACAATATCTGTTTATATTATTTATTCTATTATTGTATATTGATGACGGACGTCCCGCTGGGACTCGTCTAATTCATGATTGGCACAATTGATTGACTAGATAGACTAGCCTTGCTTGCACATAGTAAGAACTGAGGAATACTTATTGCATAATTCCAAGGTAACTTGGAACTCACAGTAGCAAGCCGTAGTAGTTGCATGGCCGTTTAAATTAATTTGTTTGTGTACTGTACTTACTCTATTTACTAACTGAGATGATCAGAATGTCAGGACACGACGGGTCAACTTCTGTCCTTGTTTGGTTGGGAAGTTGGTTTGAAGTGTCGTGATGTTGTGTGAATCCCAGTAGCAAGCAGAGACCTACGTATTATATCCTTAACTCTCATCACTGGTTTTAGTTCTCATGTCGCGTTCTCTTATAGTACTTGCTATTTGAGGTTTAACCTCTCTGGTTTTGCATGGCCAGATTTGGAGCCGGTCCCCGAGGATTCAGCTTACTTCCACCTCCAAGATTGTCAATACTAGAGGAATGATCGCATGAGGACTCGAGTGGGTTCCTTACTTCCTCGCTCGTTTTGTTACTTACTTTATATTTTGCCATTTGGCACCGACATGTTAGTCGGATTGTCTTGTATTTACTTTTACATAATTATAACTAAGTCAGGCTGCAGCTGATAAACAATTGTGTATACTTTGCTACATCATCTGGCTATATTTTGTAAAGCCAAATATCAAGAACATTTTGACTGAGCGTTTGGGACGCCTTACTGCTTTATCTTATATGTTCTCTATTACTGTTTCTTGTTTGAATGATTGAGATAATAGACGTGAAGTGACCATAGTAAGACTTTCATGTAGTATGTACCCCCTCGTCTTTTAGACAGCATTGATCGTATTATACGGTATTCATCTACCCGTAATACGTAGCTGGCTGAGTCATTCTTCCGCTCTCCAGTATTCTGGTTCTGGGGTGTGACAATAGGTGTTGCACAACATGCCCGGGGGAATCCAATCGCCCGTAAATTATTTTTGCAGGTCGTAGCGGATTGCTGGCCTACGAAAGGCCATAAATTTATTATTGGTATTATAAGCTATCACAGACCTGGAGTTCTATGTTTAGAATAAATTTCTATTGATTAATACTATTTTTCATATAAGTATTTGTTATGACCCGCACCCTGATTAGGGGCACGAGCATATGGGTACGTCCAGCCAACGCCGCAGAATCGGCGGTATAACGCTGTATAGGTCTACTAGAAAGTATAATATCTAGACACAATATATATGTACCTGTCATCTCCGCATGGAGGTATATAATCTCAACTCAATCACAAGACATCTAAGGAAGATAGGCACGAATATCATAAAGATATGATAGAAATATATGAACTGAAAAAGTGCGAAGTCGCAACACAGTTTAGAGTTAAAGATACAACACAAGAATCCAAAATATAACATATAACATAAGTCTCAATACTAGCTGGACCGCAGTCCAGTCAAACCTATCTAACAGTCTAAGCAGGAGGTAAATCCTCTACTGGCACCAAGGGTAATGTCTCATCAAAATCTCTATCCTGGCCATACCCGTAAAAGGTAGAGCAATTAGCCAACATGTCCTCTGTAAACATCAACGGTTATCCTGTCAGGAAAATAAGCAAGTACACCTCCAACAACAGTTCTATAGTATTAACAAATGCTGTAAGAGACAATCACAATGGAATACAATATAAACATATCAAGATGAAAATATAACTGGATATGTAAAGCAGAAAATCATGGCAGGGTGTATCATGCAGAGGGTGTATCATGCAGGAAAGTAGAACTGAATAGGAATATATCTATCTGATGTAATAAATGTAAAATGTGCCTCGAGTATTATAGCATTATGTGATCGGTATAGGTCAGGATTAGGCTGTTACATATGGCCGGCTACAGTACGAAAACTCGGCCCGGCCAAAATGGAAACCTATGAAACAAGTAGTAATGGGTCAGGCTACACCCTACGTGCGGTGAGGGTGGAGCAATGAAACAAGTAGTAACAAAAATGCAGGAGGGGTATTGATCACAAAACCTATAATAACTCTCCATCTCCAAATAGTATACGGATCCGGACATAGCACGTCATGACATGGGATTCCCTAAGAAGGAAGCTACTCCTTCTCAGGAATTGGTGTCAATACAAGTACAAGAACTAGATCGAGCAAGTACTAGTATTCCAAGAAAATCTAGAAATGACATCTCATGACAGAAATCCGATAACACTAGTCCGTGCACCATCGTGTTGAGAATCAAGTAAAACACTATAACTGAATCGGATACAAAAGATATCAAGACAAAGAACTACTATCAGAGAAAGTACTCACCTGTTGTCTTGAACTGTTAAGTAGGATCGATGCTCAGAATGAACTCACAGACCTAAAGATAAGATATTGTAAGTTAATTAGGTTTAAATAGAGTTAAGCATGATTTTCTAATATATAATATGCAATCTAGGTCATTCTCAGTCCAACTAAGTCAAACTAGGTCACATCAAGTCAAACTAGGTCAAACTGAGTCACACTAGGTCACAAAAAGTCAAACCAAGTCAAATAGGTCAAACTGGGTCAAAGGTTGAGTTATAGTTGACTTTTGGTCAACTGGTCAACTCAGGTCCACCTTGGGTCAAACTAGGAGTCAAGGTCAAGCTTATAGGATTTTGGCCAAACTTAGATTAGTGGTCAACATCTATGATACTTAGGATATATTAATATATATACATAACACATATATCCTTACCCATATAGTATCGCCATAACACATACATACATATATATATCATATATCAAGTATATATATATATATATATATTCTCAATATGAACCATAACCTATATTTATATACTCTCATAATATATATAGATACTATATAACTCAAAAATATATATACCTATCTATATAACCCTTCCACAATCTAACATCACCTACTCAAACTCAAACACTTAGACACTAACCAACTAACATTAGGATACCATATCAACCTTGGTCATATTGGCATTCCAATACCAATATCTTTGTTGGAAATCAATACCTTAACTTGGGTAAATCTATACCTTACCTTGATATCTTGATACCTTACCTTGGTATCTTGATACCATACCTTGGTCATAAGGTAAACTAATCATTTACCTTGAAGGTGAGGGTAATTCATATTTACCTTAAGATACTAACTTGGTATCGTGAGATACCAAGATATCTCTCAACTATCTAATTAACTAACTATCTAATGTAATAACATAACATCTTAACTAATATCTAACATATAACCTATAAAAACTAACTTGCTAACATACCAATATTTATAACTAACATAACATTCTAACATATCAATATCTAACATACTAGATATCTAACATCAAACTATCTAACAACATATCAAATATCTAACAAAATACTAACATCTACTACCTAACTAACACTCATACTAACAAATATAACTTACACTAACATATAACAAACTCTAACATATCTAACCCTCTACTAACCAACATCTAACAAACATACTAACATATATAAGTTAACAATAATATATATATATATATATATATATATATATATATATATATATATATATATATATATATATATATATATATATATATATTAAAAATATATATTTTTAATATATATTAAAAATATATATATTAAAAATATATATTTTTAATATATATATATATATATATATATATATATATATATATATATATATATATATAGATATATATATTATATATGTAAAAAAAAAATATATATTATATATATATATGTATGTATTATATCATACATATACTCGACAACCTATGATACCTACATTCACTTAATATCCATACTGCATAGGCTCATCTGTTACACAAAATGCCTATATCGTATAGTCACTCTTCTACTTAAAATCAATACTGTACCAATTGGTCCTTCACTAAATTCTAGTATTAAAGTATGTCGTAGCCCTTCGTGTTAGCTTTTCGAAACTTCAAACGGATCATATTTTCGTGTCCGGAAGCTCCCAGAATTACAAAAACACCGAAACGCGTTTGTCTTTCGGACAGCTGACACACAAAAAGTTTTACAGAAAGTTCTAGAATGATTTTGGCTTATTAAAATATATATTTGGAAAGCTAACTTCGATACGGTTCTTTAAAAAAATGGAAGATTAATCGGAGTTCTGAGCTAAAAGTTATGGTATTTCTAAGTTGCTATGGTTACTAAAAACATGGATGAATATTATGACGAATTTGGGTTGTTTTGGACAAAAGAAACACATGTAGGCCAAGATACTTAGATACCAACATAGGTATCCAAATGAAACTCATTCTAACCATCCTAACTAAGATCAATCCACTCTCTAACCATTCTAAAACTGAATTTAAAACACAATTAATCCTATTAGACAATAAACCAAACACATGTGGTGTCCTAATTTGGGATCTATCAAGTAGGACACAAAATACATATCTAAAATCCTCAAGAGAGCTCCAAATAGCCTCAAACTTGAATCTAAAGGGGGGTACATGCATGGAGGTGGATGCCGTCGTCCAGGGGCACCGATAGTGCAGAAAAATCTGATAATTTAGTAATAATTATTTGTTTTTCGACACCGAAAAATCTGATACTCCGATTCGAAACAACGTACCGATAGTGCCGATATTTGTAACACGTAGTTTTATTGGTTGGTTAATGCTGTCGTCTATTTTCCTTGATCTCGATACTCATAGGAATGGTCCCGAGTCACGGCCGCACGTCGGGTTAGGACCTTCTTGATGCTCGTGGGGTTGGGGGGCCTGCTGCTCGGGGTGGGGCCCCTAGGGGGCTCGCAGTATATATGTTTGTATGTAGTATGTAGTATATTCGTTTCAGTTTTAAACTTTATTCATATTTACAGATATCTAGAAATAGCTATATCCATGTATCTTCTAGACCGTTCGTGGATGTACAGCCGCATTCGAGATGACAGGTGTGGTGTGCGAGATGAATACATTGCCGGAGTAGAACAATTCCTCCAATTCGCGAAGGTGTTTCCTCAATCCATGGACGGTATGGACATTAAGTGCCCGTGTGCAAAATGTTGGAACATTAAGTTTCAACCAGTATTGGATGTGACGTATCACTTATACACAAAGGGTTTCCTTCCGAATTACTACCAATGGACCGCACACGGAGAGCTTGTACCTTTAGCATTCCAAGCGGAGCCTTTTGTGGAGCCTTATGTTGAGCCTTATGTTGAGCCTTATGTGGAGGCTTATATGAATGTCCACAACCGAACTGGTGTCGACAACGAGTACATGAACATGGTCTTTGATGCTGCGGGGCCTAGTTTCGATCCATACAATCGTGACGCAGTTGAGGAGGCACCGAATGCCGATGCCACAAAGTTCATGGAGTTGCTGGAGAATGCAAGGACTCCTTTGTACCCTGGCTGTGAGGACCATTCACCGTTAGAGGTGATCACTCGGCTCTTGAGCATAAAGTCTGACTTTAACATGTTGCAAGAATACTAGTGCTCGAGTTGATTACCGATATCTTGTCGGGGGGTGCCAAGTTACCGAAAGACTTCGACCGCGCTAAGAGGATGGTGAGATCCCTCTGGATGGGATACGACAAGATCGATTGCTGCCAGAACGGATGCATGCTTTACTACAAAGATCACAAGGATGCAGAAGTGTGCAGATTTTGTGGTGCTGATCGCTACAAGCCAACTGCTGCAGGCAAGTCTAGAAGACCAACTGCTTTAATGCACTACTTGTCGTTGAAACCGCGGTTGCAGAGGTTGTTTATGGTGAAAGAGACTGCCGAAAATATGAGTTGGCACAAGCGACAAAAGATCGAAGGAGTGTTGGATCACCCATCTGATGGAGAAGCGTAGAAGCACTTCGATCGAGCATATCCTAATTTTGCTTATGATGCACGTAATGTAAGGTTGGGGCTCTGCTCTGATGGTTTTACCCCATTTGGTCTTTCAGGCTCCCAATATTTATGCTGGCCGGTAATCCTCACTCCGTACAACCTACCGTCTTGGATGTGCATAAAAAAACCTTACATGTTCTTAACTATTATCATCCTCGGTTCGAACAACCCGAAGAGGAACATCAACGTGTACTTATAGCCGTTGATAGATGAGCTGAAGCAGCTGTGGAAAATAGGGACGTACACGTATGATGCTTCGAAAAATAGAATTTTCAGATGCGGGCAGCACTAATATGGACAATCAACGACTTTTCGGCTTATGAAATGTTATCTGGATGGAGCATTCATGGTCGACTTTCATGTCCGTATTGTATGGACCGCACTAAGACTTTTCGTTTAAGACACGGAGGAAAGCCATGCTTCTTTGATTGTCACCGGCTGTTCTTGCCTAAAGACCATCCGTACCGTAGGAACAAAACTGCTTTTCGTGCCAAAGCTATGGAGAAGGGCGATCCACCGCCAATGTGGTCCAGAGAGGACACATGAGAGCAAGTAAAAGAAATCTCAAGTGCTATTGAAGATCCTACAACGAGCAGCCGTTGCGAGGGATTTGGCGAAGATCATAACTGGACCAAAAGAAGTATATTCTAGGATCTGCCATATTGGAACACAAATCTGATTAGACATAACCTTGACGTCATGCATCTCGAGAAGAACGTGTTTGATAACATAATTAATACTGTAATAGACGTCAAGGAAAAGACAAAAGACAATCAGAAGGCTAGATTGGACTTAGCCGAAATATGCAGATGCCCTACATTGCACATGTTAGACAACGGGAAGGGAAAGCTTTTACGGCCTAAGGCAATCTACTCGCTGGACAAGGAGGACAAAGTGAGACTTTGTAGATGGATCCAGGACTTAAAATTTTCGAACGAAAACATCTCCAATCTAAGAAGAGTCGACATAAATGAGTGTAAACTGATCGGAATGAAGAGCCACGATTGTCACGTATTCATGGAGAGGTTAATTTCTGTTGCATTTCGGGAATTACTACCACTGGTAGTCTGGGATCCATTAACAGAGCTTAGCATAATCTTCAGAGATCTTTGTTCTTGCAAGTTGCTCGTCGATTGTTGAGTGAAGCAAGAGAAGGATATTGTGGTAACACTTTGCAAACTTGAGAGAGTTTTTCCTCCTGCATTCTTCGCCTTAATGGAGCATTTTCCGATTCATCTTATCCATGAGGCTCTTGTTGCTGGACCTGTCGGTTATCGTTGGATGTACCCGTTCGAGCGACAGTTGAACTACCACAAGAGGAAGGTGAAAAATAAGACACGGATGGAGGGTTCTATTTGTGAAGCATATGTCCTTGAGGAGATTTCAAACTTCTGTTCCATGTATTTTCAGCCTCATATTGCTACAAACAGAACAAGAGCTCCCATAAATGACGACGGCTATATATGAAGTTGGTATTGAGGCAAAGCTGAAAGTATTTACTGTCTATGGAAAACCATCTGGTAAAATGAATAAAAAGATATCTAAATGACGACGAGGTTAGCACTGTAATGTTTTATGTATTGCTCAACTGCGACGAGGAAGAAGTGGAAAAGCTAGAGGGGTAAGTAAAATATTTTGCGTGCTTCGTTGCTTCTCAATATAACTAATATACCTATGCTTCATTGCTTTTCAGCATGTTTAAGGATGAGGTAACGTCCAACAATCCGTACGCAACCGAGGAGGAAGTAGAACAACAAATGAGACTTTATTTTCCTTTTTGGTTGAAAGCATATGTACGGATATCTTCACAATTTATTTTTTCTGTACATATATACTTGCACAGAATAATTAAGTTAGCATCGTTTATTTGGTATTGAGGTTGATCGTCCAGAGGTAATCCTTGAGAATGAGTATATTAAAACTCTAGCCAAGGGACCAATTTATCAAGTGAAGACCTGGCCAAGTTACTGCGTAAATGGCTTCAGGTTCAAGTCAACAAATGCTCGAATAAGAGACAACTTCTTGGATTTGGATTCTACGAAGAATAGTTATTTGTGCATAAAATCTTCAAACTACAAAGACGTCAACCTAGGTAATGACTTCTTTGGCGTCTTACGGAAGATTGTGGAACTGACATACAATTATGCTATAGAACCTTGTAAGATCGTCTTGTTCAGATGTGACTGGTTCGATCCGATCCAAGGTCGAGGTTGGAGAGTTGATAAACATGGTCTTGTTGACATAAATTATCGCCGTCGATATCAAGTTTATGAGCTGTTTGTTCTAGCAAGCCAGGCTCAGCTAGTTTACTTTACCAGCTATCCAAAATGAGGATCAGGGAGATCAGTTGGTGGGCAGTCTGTAAGACTAAAGCTCGAAATACCTTCGATGTCGACGAGATAGCTTATCAGGAATACGAACTACCTCTTATTACAAATATTGTCGACGTGGACTCAACGAAAGTTTCTCATGACATGTTTCATCAATTGGAAGAGGTAGAAGTATCAGAAGAGGAAGAGGAAGTTGATAGAAGTGAAGAGGAAGAGGAAGAGGACCCGGAACAAGATGAATATTCAGAAGAGGATTGAATATGTTTAATTTTCAGATGTAATATGGTTTACTTTTATTATTTTTCAGATGTAGTATGGTTTACTTTTGTTTTTTAAGATGTAATATGGTTTACTTCTGTATTTTTTCAGATATGCCTCGACGTGGATCCTTTGGTTCCGGTGCTGGTGGGAGTCGACGAGGCCGACAGTCTCCATCTACCACTCCTCCTACCGACTCGTCATCCTCCCACACTCCAGTATACACTAGCGGTCTAGTCGTCGACAGTGTCTCCATACCCGGCTCTAGCAGTTCTAGGCTAGGGCCTTCTTCTTCTACACAGCCAGTACCGTCGAGTATTCCAGAGGTCGACCCCACTATTGAGGAGCAGGCCGAGGCCGAGGCCCACGTCGAGGGCGAGGGCAATGGCGAGGCCTACGTCGAGTCCGAGGGCGAGGCCGAGACCGAGGGGTAGGGGCAGGGGCAGGGGGACAGGGGGCAGGGGCAGGCTGCAGCTCCCATTTGAGACAGATCCTCCATGTCGCCCGGAAGTGATCTGAGGTTGGAGATTTGGGCATGTACTCGGACCAGGCGGTAAGTAAAAATATTGTTGTATTTAATTTGTTTAAATTTATTATAAACTTTTTTAATAAATTTTAATTTCCATTTTACGGGTATTGTCCCTCCTCCGTACACCGGTCGCTAGGGACATTCCTGCGACAAAACTATGGGGGGCCCTTGATCAACTGGAGGGATGTCCCGGCCGACAAGAAGGCCTTCTGGTTTGAGCACTTCTCGGTACGTAAAAGTTTATTTCCTTTTAACATTTAGTATGTTATGTTATAACTTACGTATTTCTATAATTTTTTCAGCGGACTTACTTCTTCCCTTCCCACCGCACCGTTGCTGTAGAGTCTATTTTTTCCAGCGTCACCAGCAAGCTCATTAGGGATGCGATCCTCAACCAAAAGGATCGCGAGCGCCGGGGAGAGCCTATTCAGGGTTGGATCTCTGCCGCCGACTGGGCGGCAATGAAGAGGAGATTCGAGGAGGAAACCTACAAGGAGAAGTCCGCGAAGTCAAAAAGAGCGACAGACGGGGTCGCAGTGGTGTGGTGGGTCACGGCCCATCATGGATTTCTTCACTCATATGGTACATATCTCGTCGTATACCCATAATTAATACTTTATAATAATATATTTTTTCAACTTAACTGACAAATCATATAATAATTTCGTAACAGGTTGAATCGGAAGAAGACCCGAATATGGTGACCTTGTTCCTCGCCACGCACATGAAGGGGGAGCGGTTCATAGACGACAAGGCCCGGGACACCTACGTAAGTTTTGCTTAATGCTTGTTCATTAATATTAATTTTTGGTTACGTAGAAAATTCATATAGATGTTATTTCTAGGCCGAGTTTTTAAAGTTTTACTTAATGCTAGTTCATTAATATTAATTTTTTAGCGACCACGTGAGAATTCATATAGATGTTATTCTAGGCCGAGTTTTTGAGGCTTAGGGAGACCGGGCCGACATGGTCAGAGGGAGCTGGTGCTAGCACTTCCCAGCAGCCCCCGGCCACCGCAGCTCAGTCAGATGACGAGCTGTGGATGAGGGCTGTTGGTGGCATGCATAGGGGTACATACTATGGTACGGGATCCTATGGTGCCTTTATTGCGTCACAGGCCTCTACGACCGCCACTAGTGCCCGGCCCCGCACAGACTGAGGAGTCGCTCTGCCACCAGCAGAGTGTCGATGCACAGATCGCAGCTCTGCATGACGAGTTGCTGCAGAGGATGGTGGTGATGCATACAGATGATTCTGCACTCATCTCATGCTTTGAGAGGCTTGAGGAGACTACGAAGGTGCTGCGACAAATGACCTGCGCTACGTAGGAGGCTATGCAGCGGTTGGTCGAGCAGATGCAGCAGTTCCAGGAGATGGCTATGGAGCGACCGTCTGCTGGTACGCCGGGAGCATTATCTACATCCGGTGGCGTACGGAAGGACATGCTCGTCCACCTGTTATTACCGGAGGAGTATCAGACGATCCTGGCGTTGCGACGACAGTCATTTGGTGGTGCTCCTCCTCCAGCTCCGGCTTCAGCACCAGGTCCAGCTCCCGCTCCAGCTCCTGGTGATCAGTAGTTTCATTTTTGGACTGTACTATATTTTTTACTTTGTACGCATTTGGGGATATTTACTTTGTTCATTGAGGATATTGACTTTATACGTATTTGAGGATATTGACTTTATTCGTTGAGGATATTATATATTGACTTTGTTCGTTGAGGATATTATTTTTTCTTTATATTTTTTGTATATTCTGGAATGTATTGTGCGTGCCGGTGTTGAGTGTTCCACCGAGGGGGTCGGCGAACCCAAGGATTGAATTCTGTATTTTGTATTTTGGATTCTGTATTTTGGCTTAAGCTCCAGCTACATTTGCATTCTGGATTCTGTTTTTTATATTTTTTTAACTTAGCAACGTTTTTAGCGACGTTAATATTTGTCGATAAATTTTTACGACATTAATTAATGTCGCCAAAAGCATCGCTAAATTGCTGACGTGGCAACACATGGCACCAAATCTGATGTCAACATGTCGTCGCCAAAACGTCGTAAAAGTGTCGCTAAACGGCGACCACACAATAACGTCGCAAATTGCGTCACTACTTAGCTCCCACGTGAGAACTCGCAAATAACGTCGCTAATTACCGACGTTATCAATGTCGCTAACTGACGTCGCCATAGCGACATTTTGCGACGTTTTCTCGATTACCGACACGCTTTTTTCCGTCGTTTCCAAAACATCGCTGAAAACGTCGCTAATTTAGGTTAGCGACGTTTTGGCCGAGATTAGCGACGTTTTGGAACGTCGCTAATCTGACAAATTTTTGTAGTGTGTGTGAAGAACCGGTTACCCAGGAGCAAATTATTGACAAAACCCTCTCAACTTTCCTTGCCACAAATATATTGTTGCAACAACAATATAGACAACAACACTACTCTAAGATTTCAGAACTCATCTCTGTGCTCCTAGTTGTCGAGGAAAATAATAAGGTCCTCATCAAAAATCATAATACTAGGCCTACTGGAACACTAGCATTCCCTGAAGTGAATGCCAGTTATGGATATTCCATAGGAAAAGGCAGAGGCAGAGGACCTTCTGGAAACTATAGCAGAGGTGGTTATAGAGGAAGAGGAAAGCGTGGCAGTGGTAGGCATACTGAGCCATGGAAAAAATAGAAGAAGCATATTCCAAACGAAGATCAAGAAAATGAAAATAATAGAGCACCAAGAGACACATGCTTCAAATGTGGACGTAAAGGCCATTGGTCCCGCACCTATCGTCCATTCAAAGAAGTGGTAGCCAATTATCAGAAAACCCAGAAGGTTGAAACGAATGCCATTCTTGACACAGACAATGATGACCTCCTTGGTACAAATTTGAGGCACAAGAGAATGCCAATATGACATCTGTAGATTTCTTTAGGGATGATTAGTCACTCCATTTTTTGAGAGTAGCAAACATTTTTTATTTTTTAAAGACTATGTTGGTATCTATTTAGACTGAGTCTTTGAATTTATGTTTTGAATTGCTAATTATTGACACCCAACGTTGATTGGGTATTTATGTTCAATTTTGATTCTCCTCCAATAAATTTTTCTAGAGACATGGAAATTTATGATTTTTTTTTACTTTAATACGACATAATTTTCGCTGTTAGGGGGAGATAGTGGAAGTTCAAGTAGAATATCGTGAATTTTCGTTCTAGAAGGATTTATGAATATCATCGTTCCAGAAGAACGTCGTAAAAACATCGTTTCAGAGAAATATAGAATGTCATACTTTCATCTTGAATAAATTAGGAGACATTATTTCTTACGTTTCACTACAAAGAATTATTAGATGTTTACTCAATTATGCTGCATAAAATAGTTATACCAACTATGTATTTATAAGAATCAAATATAGGCAAAATAATAATAAAGGTTCTAAAGACTTATCTCTCCAGAAGAAGAGGCCGAATAATATAACACACCCTAATGCACTTAAAGAAGCAGCTCCCGAAGAAGTATCTCCTGTAGAGAAAAAGTTCATGATGGTCAGGAAGATGTCATGAACCAAAGATGAAATTTCTCAAAATATATCGCTCCGGTAGAGAATATACCTCAGATTCCAGAAAAGACTGAGAAAGAGGTACCAATACCCATAAAATCTATGTTTTATACATAGTTAAGAGAAATTTGGAATCAAGAAAAATTGTCATAAATGACATTATCGAATGAGAATAAAAAGGGTGATAAAATTAAACGATAACACTAAAATCACGAATAATCTAATGAATAAATGTGATATCTTTCGCAAGATGTGGAGTGTTCGGTCCTACAGTACAAAACCCAAAGAGAATAAACCCGGTAGGTTTTGAATGGGTATCTCTAACAAATAGAGATCTAAATATATAAGAGCTCAAGGATTCATGAAATGATCATGAATAGAATATGAATAAATATATTCTTCGATCCTGATAACCTAGACGATAAGATATATTATCGAAGGTCATGGATTTAAAATTCTCAGGTAAATCCTTGAAGGATTTGATATTATCATGTTATCCCCGAAGGATCTACATATGGATTAAACCATCCAGAAGAATGTGACAGGCTCATTGAGTTTATGAAGAAATTCCTAAACGGATTCATCAAAATAGTCACCTCCTCAAGAGAAGATCTCTTGAAGAGATTAAAAGTGTCTTCTGAAGAGATAGAAAATATGACAGTATTTCCTGAAGAGATTTGAAATATCTCCAAAAGAGACAAAGAATCTCCCGTAGAGATTGGAATCTACCGTAGAGATTGGAATCTCCCGTATAGGTCAAAAATCTCCTGAAGAGAGAGGAATCTCCAGAAGAGATAAAGATAAATATTCAAAAGAGATATCATGTAATCTCATGAAAAGATGAATCTCTAGAAGAGATCTACTATAAATCTCCTGTAGAGATAAATCTCCTGCAGAGATTTAATATGAATGATATACCTATAATGGTCAGATCAATAGGATCTTTTACAACCAAAAGAATATGTTCTGGGACCTGAAGTTCCATGGTTAAAGAATATAAATTTTTTTATTGTCATTTACTCAGCACAATATTTTAAAATAATATTAGGCACATAAATTATTCTTGATGAATATTCTGATCTAATGAGATATGCAGATGAATGATATTTATCTGATACTCCATTAAGCGAATACCACAAATAAGGTATGTTTTTATAAATAACGTTGCAGGTAGAGAGAATAAATCAAATAACTGCGGCAATTTCACCAAAGCGAACAGGGAATGTGTATGGCTATTTTTTTCAACAGTTCGACATATCAGGGGGAGTGACGAGCTTTCAAGAATCACAAATAAAGCCTGCAATCTCTTCATGAGGATACTAGTATAAATGTATAGACAAATAAAGTATTGGGGTGATATGTTATATTTAAGTTATATTAGGGTTGATTTTTTTTTTGAATTGATGTAAGAACAATAATGTAATATTTTTGAGGGGGAGAATCCTGTAGATGCAAGCATCCTGAAGATGCTAATAGAGACATCTTGAAGCATGTCTTTGCGCATTGTACTCTTTTCCTTCGTTGAGGTTTTTTTTCCACTGGATTTTTCCTTCGAAAGATTTTTAACAAGACAGTATAAGTCGCACCCACTTAGATTCCTGAAGACTCATATTCCCGAAGAATATTATTGTACTCTTCTCTTTTCTATGTATTTTTCCCAAAGGATTTTTTCTAGAAATTTTTTTGATGAGGCAATAATTAAAGTGGACATCCAAGGGGGAGTGTTGTGATTTGGATAAATCCAAATATGGATGCCCTTACCCATACCCACAACAACCTCTCTATCTCATTCCCTCTATATATGTTATCAATGAGAAAAGCTACGTACAGTTTTCTGGCTATCAATTCCTTCTCCTTCTTTCTTATTTTTACAACATTTTAAGTTTTAAGAGTGATTTTTTTTCATTTCATTTTCATTTTTTTAATTGTTTTTAATCATTTAAAAAAAAATTTGTTTCCATATTGTTTTCTAAGAATATTTATATGTTCACAAAACATGAAAATAAAAAAAAATTCAAAAAATTTATTGACGGATATTTCATTTTCAAAAATTTAAATTTTCAGCTATATGTTATTCCTTGTACCATACGTCCACTAAACGCATATAGTCTATCTTTCTGTTGGACTATTCATTTTGGACTTTCTGTTGGCTCAACTTTATTTGCTAACTTGGTTTTGGTTTTTATTGTGTTTATTGGTAAATGTTTTATGTATCTCCAAAATTTCATCCCTTCATATCCCTTCGTCACATAGCCTTCTTCTATTTACTCGTGTCTTCCCCAACTTCCTCCTCTCTTACTTTCAGGAAAAAAAAAGAAAGAACTCCCTTATCTCTTATTTACGTTGGTCGATAAGGAAGTGCCACGTGGCGGAGGGATGAAATTTTTCGAGATACATATAGCATCACTCGAATTTCTTTATTAGTTAAAGGTACTTTCTTGGGCCATATTCCCATCATTTTTCCGTGTGTTTGTGTTTAATAATTAAGTGTTGTCAAAATTTTAGCCATAGGTGACTCTGTGGATCCTTGTTAGATATCAGCGAATTTTTCGTATATTTCAAAAACGTGTAATACTTTGCTTACTTATGAAAGATTCGAATCCATGAAAACCTATTTAATTAATCAAATTTGATAACATATTTAAGAATGTAAAGTTTTAACACCAATATTTTTATTTGTCGAATATTTGATCATTTTTAACGTATTTTACTTGCACTGTGTGCTTTCGTCGTATCGAATATTTTTTTTTTTTGGTTTGCCGAATTGCTAAAGGCTATGGATTAATGGTCTTTCCTCACAGACGTTTCCTGAGGACTTTTATCGGGATAAAAAAGCTATCCATGAAATTTTCTACTTGAGAAACCACAATCGTAGACAAACAAAACTCTGTCTAGGAAAAGTGGACGATCTGTCCATAAAATTTGCTTATTGAGAAATCAACAGACATGCATGGTCAATTCGGACGAGAAAAACACATAATGTATATGGAACTTGCTTCTTAGAAAATTAACCACTGGTTACAAATGAGAGTAACTCTCTTTCTCATACGATTTTACTTTTACTATTCTTCCTGTAGAGTAAGTCAATTTCCGGCAAGGCAGCCGGAGCGACTTCCGGCAAGTAGAGCTAAGGTGAAAGTTGGCATCCAAGTCTAAGTCATGTCTTCCGGTTGTAGAGAAGCCAAAAGTGTGTCGGAGCTTCGTGTTGAAAACGAAATGCGAAAATTGTTCCCCCCAAACCGATAGGCCCTATTGAGGACCGAAGAAAATTCGCACAAATCAAACAACCGAAACCACAAAGGAAATACAAAAAAAAACCAGGACTTTTACGCAAAAAATTCATACGAGAAAAATTACGGGACGAACAGTGTTCAATCCGAAAATACCAAAACTAATAGAATAAAGAGATACACCGACTCCTTACAAACTTTTTTTTTTCCGATCCATACGGATAACCACAACACTTTAATAGATGAAAATAGATTACAAAGTACAAAAGAGATCACCGAAGAAGCGATCATCGAAGACTAGATGACGAGAAAGAACCGTTGTAGAACTCTTCAAAATGATCTCTCTTCGAAGCAACCCCCGGAAACATAGAATCTCTCTCTTCCTCTCTTAGAAAGTTGCATCCTTTGAGAAAGCAACCCTTTTTTATCTCTTGATAACAAATAATAATGAATTAGAGTTAGAAAATACATATTAAAAGCACCCAAATCCAAAAAAGATATGGACCATTGATTATGTTCCAACGGTGTAAATAAAACACCCAAATTGACCTTCGGTCCCGACACCGATATATCTGATATACTGATAACGGTATACCGAAAAATACTCTCTTCGAGTCATAACTTATGTTCTCCAACAAACTGTTGTCAAATCTGTATATCTTTAGTATACTGGTTGTGGTATACCTTTAGATGAAGAAGCAATCATCGAAGATTAGATAACGAGAAAGAACCGTTGTAAAACTCTTTGAAATGATCTCTCTTCGAAACATCCCCCCGAAACTTAGAATCTCCCTCTCTTAGAAAGTTGCATCCTTTGAGAAAGCAATCCTTTTTTTTTATCTCTTGATAACAAATAATAATGAATTAGAGTTAGAAAATACATATACAAAAAAGGTCTGGACCATTGATTACGTTCCAACGGTGTAAATAAAACACCCAAAATTGACCTTCGGTTCCGACACCGATATATCTTTGATATACGATAGCGGTATACCGAAAAATGCTCTCTTCGAGTCATAACTTATTCTCCAACAGACTGTTGTCAAATCGAACAACTTTCGTATATACCTTTAGTATACTGGTAGCGGTATACCTTTAGTATACCAGTAGCTGTATACCTTCAGTATACACCTTTAATATACCTTTAACTCTGATACTATTTTTCTAATGTTGATATACGCTCAAATTGAACAACTTTCGTTGTCTTCGACTTTTCGAGCTTCTCTGACACATTAATGATACTTGTCGCACTTCGGGATGTTCTCCACATAGGTTGGATCCAACACCTACAAATCTTCTCCTACCCAACAAGATGGAGGACCTCGTTTCAATGATCCTCCCACAGTTCTCAAAATTTTCCTGGCACAATCTTCTTGAGCATATCCGATCCATTATCCTCTGTTGAACATTCTCAAGCATTGTGTCATTTCGTTTCAAGCACATCATCTTGTATCCAATTATACCGAGATACAATATGCTTGGACCGAGTAAAAAACGTTGGGTTCTTTTCAAGGTAAATAGCACATTGGCTCTCACAAAACAAAATATACTGCTCTTTTTCAAGTCTCATTTCCTTTAGGAACTTCATCCACAATAACTTCTTGCAAGTCTTTATCTTCACAATGAACTATTGTCACTCACGTTTCCCGTTATACGTATTTTCAGTATACGTGTACGGATTTTTGACCCGTATTTCGACTTGTCTAGCATGGTTTGGTCTTGGCTTAACTTGGCTTGGTTTATTTTGGTTTGGTTTATATTAGGTTTTAGATGGAAAGGGGTTGATATAAATGTCAACTTTCCTCTCTCTCTCCCTCTCTCTCTCTCTCTCTCTCTCTCTCTTCATTACTTCTTCATTTACTCTTCTTCTTCCTCCATTAACCCTCTCCACCCACCAAAGGCAAGTACAACTTGCTTCATGGAGGAATCCTATTTCTATTGTTCCATTGTCTTCTCTACAATTTCTAAGACTCTTTAGTACTTATCATTTTTGATTTTGGTGGATAATTTCTTGTAGATCTAAGTTTACTCAATACTTGGTTTTTTTAGGTTTTGATCTATCAAACTTTATTATTTTCAAGTTTTGATTATTCCATGTTGTCGAGAATTTGATTTTACCCAAAATAGACCTTTGAAAATCCGAATTTTGACTTGTTTTGAGTGATTTGCGAACTTGGAAAGTTTATGCGTTCCATGAACTCATGTTCTCGGATTGGGGAAGAAGAACATTGCTGGGCGCATAGCTCTTTTTATGCGCCCACAGCAGTCTTCCTTTGGACGCATAGCCCTTTTTATGCGCCCAAATGCACCATGCTTCCTCCTGCTTGGGTGCATAGCTCTTGATATGCGCCCAAAGCCTCCCCTGCCTAGGCGCATAACCGTTTATATGCGGCCAAGTGCACCCTGTTTCCTCCCTTCTTGGACGCATAGCCCTTATATGCGCCCACTTAGCCATAGGAGATAGTTTCCTGGCTTCTTTCCAAGTGCACCCTGTCTCCATCATGTAAACGCATGCTCTCTTGGGGACATACAGCCCTAGGTGCATGCCTTCTCTAAATATACGACTCACCATGATACGCATAGCCGTAGGCGTATAACATAGGCGAATAGCTGTAGGCGCATAGTCTTGGGCGCATGCTCTCCTTGGAGCATCTTGACCTTGGGCGCATGCTATCCATGTACTCTGAGCTTTAAATACGATCTTAACATGGCATGTACACTTTTTGATACTCTTTCGGTGGCCCCTCATGGCGCACCCTTGACCAGTAAATCCTTGGCATACAAGTACACCTAGCACGAGTACGGCATGATAAACATGAACACGACATGACAATATGTCTTAGCATAATAACTCTGATAGTGGGCCGTCGTGACGCACTCTTGACAAGTAACAAGTAAACATGACATATACAAGCTTGATAGTAGCCCGTGGTGGCGTACTCCTGACAAGTAATGTTGACAAGTAACAAGTAACTCTCGTATTGACACCGTAGGTGATTTCTCTTGATTGTGTCTGTACAAATTATATGTCCGTCTTGCATCATATCTAGGACATGAATTCCTGATTTCTACGGTTAGGGATTCATACTGAATCTGACTAAGTTAATGACTAGTTTGATCTTATAGATCATAAAAAGAATTTCCAGTCACAAGCAATTATATTATCTGGGCGCCTCAAGTGGACTTGTAGCCTGTCGACGAGTATGGCACATTTCCAGCACACTATCATGTGTTGCATCACAAAGTCACCTAATCAACTCTCTCAACATGCGGAAGGATAACTGGATAGTCTGCAGGACTTGTGACTGCTGGAACATCTTATTGCATCTTGTAGTAACTAGTTTTGTGATAACCCTAGTTAGTTAATGTATCAAGCCATACTCATTGCTTGGCCATGATTGATGGATGGAGTCCAGTCTAGTCTTGTCTAGACAGTGGCAGTCTATGATTACTTTGGTACATTACTGTTATGCTTTACTTTTGTCAATAAATGATTGGAGACTAAGCTCTGTTCAGGTGAAGGGTTACAAATTCGGTCCTTGTTTGGTTTACGGGTTTTAACTTGGTTACCGAAATAGTCATTTAGTTATCTTATCGTTTATCACCCTGTTTTCTCTAACTCATGTCTTTCGTTATCATTTATGTCTTTATGTGCTAATATGCTGGTTTTAGTTCTTAAGTGAAGCCTCCCTTATGCCACTTGCTCTTCTGGGTTCTGACCCAGCTGGTTTTGTATGGTCAGATTTCGGAGTACCACCCGAAGATATACCAGTTTTCCAGCCAGACGGTGACCACCAGGCGTAACCCTGGAAATGAGTGAGTTTTTTTGCTCCCCCGCACTCTTGTAAATTATTCTTTTGAGGCGTTTAGTCGCCGAGCAAGTGTTAGCTCGCGTTGAAACTTATTTTTGTCTGCCTAAGGGCTGTAACATGATTGACAAATCCTAGGGTTGATCGTGTATGACTTAAACTCTTGCTAGTCTTTACATTTTGTATGACTAGCTTCATGATCATCTGAATATATAATATTTGGGACGCCTTACCTTGTATGTCTGATGATTTAATATCTTGTAACAATTACTTTCTTGCTTGAGATTGAGACATTAGGCTTGTTCTTGACCATAAGAGACTGTTGGCTTGTAGTTAAACCCTCATGCATCTAGACAGCCGTGACCATATATTGAGGTGGATTACACTTTAATATACGTAGCTGGCCGTGTCTGTCCCCCGCTCTCTAGTATTCTAGTTTTGGGTGTGACACGATTTAAGTGGTGGCCTATACAGGTCTTGTAAATCAAGATGTATGAGGGTTTCACTGAATAATGTCTCAATTAGCACTCGCCCTTAATCTGTACTCGTGTCTTCTAATCTTTCTAAAATCTTGACCTGATCACATGCTTATATCCTCGAATCTATCTTGGTCCTTCCATATTGTTCTCCATGTTATTTCTTCAGTGGCATTGCTCCTGGTCCTACCGATCAGCAGGAAGGAGAACCCCTAGTGAACCAGCAGCAACCTGGGGACCAAGCCCAATACTCTGGAGCAGCTTCCCGAGTCATGTATTCTGGGAAGCTAGAGCCCCCAGTTCAGCCAGTCCAGCCTGCAGAGCCTGACAATGGAACCCTGGTGGGACTTATGTCACGACCTGCACCCGGATATACGGGTACGAATACGTGGGCCACGCCCAGCCTACGTCGCAGTATCGGCGGTAGAGCACTGTCAAGTACCCTAAACTAACTACAACATCTAAAGATCCATAACTATAAATGTACTCATGTCACATCACGAAAACTAAGGAAGATAAGGCAAGAAATAATAACAATATCAATAGAACAACTAGAATCTACAAGGATTATAAGACAGGAAAATAAAGAAGAAACAACAAGCCTAACTAAGGATAGCGACCAGGCAACTCACATAGAAGAATAGTGAGATCCACCTCAGCTAGCAACATCATGAAGTCCAATACTGAGGGCACAACTACTCCTAATATTTTATCAACATATCCAGTCAGGATGGAACGAGCACAAATATCAAATAACAGTTTTAATTAGACGATATTGAAAATGTAGCAGTAAATAGAGTGAATATACGAGAAATCATGAAATGTACATGTGAGTATCATGGCAAGGTAAGCTGTAAATCTAGAGCTAGAACAAGGCAAGTAAAACTAATCATGGCATGTACAAGAATCAAGAATCATCTATCTAGGTGTGTGAGTACTAGTTTCAACATGTAGCCGGCTTGGGTCTGCACAAGGTCTACTGGCCTGGTTAATCATACGTGGAGTGTATGATTAACACTCACAAGATCTACAAGAATAACAAAGTGGATAATGACCACACATCTATACTAATACTCCCCGTCTCCCAACTAGTATAGTGGATCCAACCATGATACATCATGACGCGCGATTCTCCGAAAGGGTAGCTAGCCTTCGCAGGAATCGTGTCTATACAATGCACAAGGAACAAGAAAGACTTGCACAAGATATACCAAGGAAAGCGAGGAATAACATCTCATGACGGGATCCAGAGAAATACCAATCCGTGTGAACAATGTGTCAAGAGAACAAGGATATCTACACTAAATACAAGAAACATAGATGATATCATAAAACAGAAATATTATCAGAGAATGTACTCGCCTGCGATCTGGTAGAATATGTCAACTGTGTCATCTGGCTCAGAGTAAAATCACAGACCTAAAGATGAGATATACAAGAGTCAATTAGGGTTCAATTAGTGTATGTTATGAAATCTAGGTCCAACTAAGTCAATCTAAGACAAACTGGGTCAAACTAAGGCAAACTGGGTCAAAGTTGGACTTACAGTTGACTTGGTCAACTGGTCAACTCCAAGTCCAATCTAGGTCAAGTCTAGGTCAAACTTGACTAACGTTGACTAACAGTTGACTTGGGTCAACTGGTCAACTTTGGTCAAGTTCTAGTCAATTTTAGACTACGGTTGACTTTCGGTCAAAATAGTCAACTGTGGTCAACCAAGGTCAAAATTAGTCTAACCTAGGTCAAATGTTGACTCTACTTCGACGTTCAGTCAAAGCAGTCAACCATGGTAAAACAGGGTCAAAGCTAGTCTCTATAAACATCTACAGGGTTAACACATTCAATTTCAGTGGTTGTGAAATCATTGGAATCGATGGATCTCAAAATACCACAAAAAGAGAAAGATTATAATAATAATAGGGTAAAAACCTACAGATGTTATCGGATGGTAAAACAACCAGTACCAACGTGTCTAGAATGGTCAAATCAGCTAGAATAGCATGCCCATAAGTCCAATTTGGATACAAGGACAAAAAGGTAATTTCGAGTCAAAACGGTGTCCGTGTCGGACCCGCTTTGCACCGAAAAATATGCCAAAATAAAAGTGCACTAAACCTAACAAATTATATGTTCACGAATCCAGATTGACGATATGAGCCCAATGGTATTTCCAGAATTGGACTCCGTTGACCTGATCTCAAATTGGTTCGTTTACCAGGACATTAAAATTCCGATTTGTACGAAAAAATGTGTCGGAGCCAATGTCCTCAAAACTCAGCAAATTATATGTCAACGAGTCCAGAATGACGATACGAACTCAACGGTATGTCCAAAATTGGATTCCGATGAGCCGATCTCAAAATGATCCGTTGACCCGGATATTGGTATCCGACTTGCACCGAAATATGTGTCAGAACCAATGTCCTCTAAAACCTAGCAAATTATATGTCAACGAGTCCAGAATGACGATACGAACTCAATGGTATATCCGGAATTAAATTTTGATGAGCCAAAGTCAAAAAGTCTCGTTGACCCGGACTGTGGGGCCCACTTTGCACCAAAATACGTGCCAGGGCCCACGTCCTCCAAATCTAACAAACTTTATATGAAAACGAGCCAGAACGACGCCACGAGTCTACAGGTGGTGTCAGAAATTGAATTCGGAGTCCCGAGTTCAAAAATGGAATTTAATAACTTAGAAATTACGAATTCGGACGGTCAACTTTGACGTCGAATTCAACCAATCAAACGTGCTCACAATGAAAGAAAACTTAAGGGATGTGAAGAGGATTATACCAGCTTCGCATAGGAACCAGTGGCACGCCAGACGGAGCTGCGATGGAGGAGATACGAACCGACGAAGTTGGCTCCGCAAAACTGTCCAAAAATAACACAATTTAAACGGTCAAGTTGGTGGCCGGTTTTGATTTATCAAACGATAAAATTAACGGACGAAAATTGAGGAAAGTAAAGATGGATATACTGAGATTGTGATGGAGTGAAGAAATCGCCGATCCAACGGTCAGATTTCCTGAAAAATGCGTACGAAGTCACTATCCCGAAACGAGATTCTGACTTCGTTTTCGAGCGCGCGCCGACGGGATCTCGTGCCAAACGACGAATAGCCTGTTTCACGCGTCATGGATGCTGCTTCCACGCCGAGGTGGCGCACACGGGGGTCACTGGACTTTTTTGGGGCTCACAGGAGGGCTTGTCGGAGGGCTCGCCGGCCGGGGAGGCCGGCCATGGCGGCACGTGGTGGTGCACGACCGCCGGCGAACTGAAGCAACTGCTGCTGCTACTAATTGCTGGCTGCTGCTGCTGTTGTGCGGCCAGTGGCAGCGACGGTGCGGCATGGCTGGCCGGGGTGCACACGTACGACCTTCGCCGGCGGTGGCACGACGAGGCTGCGTGCGGTGGCACGCGGGTGATGGTGGAGGAGATGTGGAGATAATGATGATGGTAATGGGAGATGATGATGGTGATGAAGTAAGGAAATGGTGGAGATAAAGAGTAGGAGGAGGAGGAAGGAGGAGGAGCTCGGCCTAGGGTGGTGGTCGGCTGAATGGTGGGGGAAGCTCGACCATGGGCATGGGGCTGCTGTGATGTAAATGAGAGTTGGAGAGAGAGAGATGGAAAGAATTGTGTAGGGGTGTGTGTGTTAAAAAATAAGAGGAAGAGAGAGAAAAAGTGTTCCTACCTAGTTTTTAGGGCTGGCCAACTTTGGAGGGGGGTTGTGTGTGTGAGTTTGAGTGTTGGAGAAAATGTTATGTGGTGTGTGATTGAATGAGAGGAAACCTATGGCTAGGATTTAATATAGTAAAAATAGGTCATCCTTTAGGAAATTAATCATTTGAGTGTACATTAAATTATTTGAATGGATATACTAGGTATTAATATTTGTAGGAAAATGAGTGTGTGGATATTCATGAGGGGGCAACATGAAGTTTGGGTTGGGTTCGGTTGAGCCGGGTCGGGTTAAAATCGGACATGGTACAATAATTAAGTTTAAATAGGCAATTATGATCATGGGTAAATAAGTAACATGTGGGGACTCAAATAAATGGGACACAAGTATCATGCGGGTAGTAGGCTTCGTGTGGGCCATATCCATATTTGGGGTCGACTAGGTTGGGTCGATGTCGGGTCCCGAAATTAAATTGGAAGTCAGGTCACAAATTACGGTGGATAATTAATTGGCCTAAATTGACCCAAAAGTTGTGCGAAGCAAATGAAGCACAAGATGGTGTGTCTGAGTGGGACACGAAGGTCATGGGTGAAGAGCGTCTCGAGTAGATCATTTATGAGAAATTGGTTCTGAGAAAATGACTGGTCTTGTGCTCCCAAATTAAAAGTCACGGCAACGTGCAAATGATGATCAAAGATAAAAGTGGGAAATTAATTAATAATTATTTAATCGATCAAATGGTTTAAATTGACCCGAAGTTGCGCGATACAAAAAGAGCACAAGGGAACAAGTTTGGATGGGACATAATATATCAACGTGAAGGTAATCTTGTCTACTACACACTGATGAAGGGAGTTTCCAGAGATTGGCATCCCTGACACTCTAGCAGTCAAAGTCACGGTAAAGAGCATTTAATCAAATAATAATCAAATAATAATATCTATTGCAAATAATTGATTTATAAAAATGAAAAAATAAGCCCTAAATTCAGGGGGCTTACATTCTACCCACCTTATAAAAATTTCGTCCTCGAAATTAAAAATTATCTAATAGGTCAAGCTAAAACATGCAACTACTATGGCTACAGTACCCAGTCTGCTACCATTGTGATCATCTATGTTGTTTCTCTCTACAGGTATTTTGGTTCAGGTTCAACAAGCTTCTTCCATAAAAACTATGTCTATTTTACCCCTAAGAATCTTCATATCAATAAGAACCTTTACATATACTCTAAAATATAGGTCATCCTCTTGATACGTATATATATATATCAACAATAATTGACCATCAACCAAAATTCCAATCTCAATATCAGTTTATTTGTTTCCTTATCCCGTCCTAAGTATCTTTATCCTACTAATCACAAGCTCTATGAAATTATACATTCAAAACATATTCTTGGCATTGAGCCCTCTCTCGTTTTACTCAAGAACTCCTGAATATAAATCCTCAAATTCAAACTCTTAATTCATTTACCGAATTATTTTATTACCTATGTACATATGTCCATGTTTTGTTCCTACTATCTTCCGATCTTGCACGCAATGTTATCTCCTTCTATTTCATTCCATATATCGATCTATCCTCCAATCATAAGTAAATGGCTTGTAGTTAACCAATAATCTCTTGGTCATCAGAGTCTCACAATGTTCAACCCTCGAATCTAAGCACATGATTCTAATCCTAAATCCGTAGTCACAAAATATAATATTTTATTACTCCTTCTTAGATACCTTATCATCAATCTATACTATCAAACTAATCGTCCTTAATGGTTTTCTAAGTCCACTATAATCAGTCACTCATATCTGTCCTACAAGCTCAACCCAATGAATCCCCAAGAAAAATATACTCATCACAATCACACATTAACATATTACAGTTACACTACATAATCTGTTAACAAGGTTTGGCTATTTCAGTCATCAATTAAATAGAAGGAAACAAAGGCCTAAGACTGGATCGAGCAATCCATATCAATATTCAGACAAGGTAAGGGTCAAGCAAGATAGAAAAGATTGTCAAAATATTTCCAAGAATAGTACGAGGACAAACGAGATACATAGGACGTAGTCGAAGTAAAACTCAAGAACCATATACCTCCGTAATTATGTCACCTGAAGTTACTATCGCGCTAGTGTGCATCTGGCTGCGATTAACTTCCTTGTTCCATAATACGACGGATGGCTGCAGTACACAGCTGCCACGCCAGATAATATAGGTTCCTGAACTTAACTTGGCCAAATCCGTAAAATATTTCCAAACAATTTTTTGTAAAATAAAGGAGAAGATATTAGTCAAAATGCTTAGGGAGTGGTCCAAGTAGAATTCGAAAAACATATTTAACCACGACGTCATTGTCGAAGTCATGCCTCACCAGTATTTCTCTGGATGTAAACTCCCGATTCCGTAATACAAGGATAAATTATTTTTCGAACTTTTCTTGAATCAACTCATGAGGCACTTTCAACGATTACCGGAAAGGACAAAAAGAATTACCCAAGAGGCTAGCGAAGAAGAGTTTAGTCAAATCATATAAAAGATGGAATACAAAACAATCATGTCGAGAAAATCCTAGTTAGGCTACAGATAGACAGAGTTAACCAATACGGGAAAGAATGATGATAAGAATTTGTTCTTGCTCATCCAGTCATAACGAAGTGATTCGATTTAAGATACAGTCTGATAACCATACATGTCTCCCTGAAATTGTTGCCAAAATTTTCGTCACGCCAGTAAGTATAGCTGCAATAAACAATGGAGTCCATAACTAAGGTATACACCCTAAAATCATGTCATCTGGAATTCTTACCACGCCAACCGGTATGGCTGCAAGAAAATTCAAATTCTATAACTAGGATAGTATATCCAACATCATGCTCCATGTCCCTGTCGTGCTAGCTAGTATGACTGCGATAAATTCTAAACTCCATAAATAAAGTAGACATTTATCGTTCTCATCGTTCTAATCAAATATGTTTATCAGAATATCTTAACTCAATTCATAAAAACTGATTTAGATACAAAATCAAAGTCAACAATGAACGAACATCAAGATTCAAAATTCAACAATGAATCAAGGGTAAGTGAATGGAAACTAGCGAAAACATATTCTGATGCAGGGTTTAGGAAAAGTTCTCAGGAGAAGTCCCAAAGGTACTATCTAGGTCAAGATTGAAAGTTCTGGAATATAATCTAAATAATCTCAACCTTGATATAAGATTGGCAAATCATATTTGATTCTCAACCTAGAGGATATATAAGTTCAACTTATACCTTCCCTCTGGGATCGATAACTTATCCCAAGAAAGAATAAAGTTTGATACAGACAAATATTTCAGAAATCAGGACGGACAGAAACAAATGGGAAAAGTTTCGAAAAATTCAAAATAAGATTCCTATGGGTCATCCCTGGAATCTATCGAGAGTTCCTAATATGTGACTGAGTACCAAAATTCTAAAATATTCTATGACTCGACCTTAATACTAGGGCAGGCTCGCAGTAGTACAGATAAGCTCAAGTACCACCACAACTTCGCATTAATTACAAAGACTGACCTGCATGGGCCACCACAAAAATGTGTCACGACCCGCACCCAGATATACGGGTACGAATACGTGGGCCACGCCCAGCCTACGCAGCAGTATCGGTAGTAGAGCACTGTCAAGTACCCTAAACTAACTACAACATCTAAAGATCCATAAGTAGAAATGTACTCATGTCACATCACGAAAACTAAGGAAGATAAGGCAAGAAATAATAACAATATCAATAGAACAACTAGAATCTACAAGGGTTATAAGACAGAAAAATAAAGAAGGAACAACAAGCCTAACTAAGGATCGCTACCAGGCAACTCATATAGAAAAATAGTGAGATCCACCTCAGCTAGCAACATCATGAAGTCCAATACTGAGGGCACAACTACTCCTAAATTTTTTTAACATATCCAGTCAGGATGGAACGAGCACAAATCTCAAATAACAGTTTTAATTAGACGATATTGAAAATATAGCAGTAAATAGAGTAAATATACGAGAAATCATGAAATGTACATGTGAGTATCATGGCAAGGTAAGCTGTAAATCTAGAGCTAGAATAAGGCAAGTAAAACTGATCATGGCATGTACAAGAATCAAGAATCATCTGTCTAGGTGTGTGAGTACTAGTTTTAACATATGGTCGGCTTGGGTCTGCACAAGGTCTACTGGCCTGGTTAATAATACGTAGAGTATAAGATTAACACTCACAAGATCTACAAGAATAACAAGATGGATAATGACCACACATCTACACTAATACTCCCCGTCCCCCGACTAGTATAGTGGATCCAACAATGACACATCATGATGCGCGATTCTCCGAGAGGGTAGCTAGCCTTCGCAGGAATCGTGTCTATACAATGCACAAGGAACAAGAAAGACTTGCACAAGATATACCAAGAAAAGCGAGGAATAACATCTCATGACGGAATCCAGAGAAATACCAATCCGTGTGAACAATATGTCAAGAGAACAAGGATATCTACACTAAATACAAGAAACATAGACGATATCATAAAACAAAAATATTATCAGAGAATGTACTCGCCTGCGATCTGGTGGAATATGTCAACTGTGTCATCTGGATCAGAGTAAAATTACAGACCTAAAGATGAGATATACAAGAGTCAATTAGGGTTCAATTAGTGTATGCTATGAAATCTAGGTCCAACTTAGTCAATCTAAGACAAACTGGGTCAAACTAGTTCAAACTAAGGCAAACTGGGTCAAAGTTGGACTTACAGTTGACTTGGTCAACTGGTCAACTCCAAGTCCAATCTAGGTCAAGTCTAGGTTAAACTTGACTAACGTTGACTAACAGTTGACTTGGGTCAGCTGGTCAACTTTGGTCAAGTTCTAGTCAATTTTAGGCTACGGTTGACTTTCGGTCAAAATAGTCAACTGTGGTCAACCAAGGTCAAAATTAGTCTAACCTAGGTCAAATATTGACTCTACTTCGACGTTCAGTCAAAGAAGTCAACCATAGTCAAACAGGGTCAAAGCTAGTCTCTATAAACATCTACAGGGTCAACACATTCAATTTTAGTGGTTGTGAAATCACTGGAATCGATGGATCTTAAAATACCAAAAAAAGAGAAAGATTATAATAATAATAGGGTAAAAACCTACAGATGTTGTCAGATGGTGAAACAACCATTACCAACGTGTCCAGAATGGTCAAATCAGATAGAATAGGCTGCCCATAAGTCCAATTTGGACACAGGGGGCAAAAAAGTAATTTTGAGTCAAAACGGTGTCCGTGTCGGACCCGCTTTGCACCAAAAAATGTGCCAAAATAAAAGTGCACTAAACCAAACAAATTATATGTCCACGAATCCATAATGACAATACGAACCCAACGGTATATCCAGAATTGGATTTCGTTGACCCGATCTCAAATTGGTCCGTTGACCAGGATATTAAAATTTTGATTTACACGGAAAAGTGTGTCGAAGCCAATGTCCTCAAAACTCAGCAAATTATATGTCAACGAGTCCAGAATGACGATACGAACTCAACGGTATGTCCAAAATTGGATTCCGATGAGCCGATCTCAAAGTGACCCGTTGACCCGGATATTGGTATCCGACTTGCACTGAAATGCATGCTGGAACCAATGTCCTCTAAAACCTAGAAAATTATATGTCAACGAGTCCATAATGACGATACGAACTCAACAGTATATCCGAAATTGGATTTCGATGAGCCGACGTCAAAAAGTCCCGTTGATCCGGACTGTGGGGCCTACTTTGCACCGAAATATGTGCCAGGGCCCACGTCCTCCAAATCTAACAAACTTTATATAAAAATATGCCAGAATGATGCCACGAGTCTACGGATGGTGTCATAAATTAAATTCGGAGCCCCGAGTTCAAAAATAGAATTTAACAACTTAGAAATTACGAATTTGGACGGCCAACTTTGACAACGAATTCAACCAATCAAACGTGCTCACAATAAAACGAAACTTAAGGGGTAGGAAGAGGGTTATACCAACTTCGCATAGGAACCAGTGGCATGCCGTACGGAGCTGCGATGGAGGAGATACGAATCGACGAAGTTGGCTCCGCAAAACTGTCCAAAAATAACACAATTTAAACGATCAACTTGGTGGCCGGTTTTGATGTATCAAACGATAAAATTAACGGACAAAAATTGAGAGGAGTAAAGATGGATATACCGAGATTGTGACGGAGCGAAAAAATCGCCGATCTAATGGTCGGATTTCTCGAAAAATGCGTATGAAGTTACTGTCCTGAAACGAGATTCTGACTTCGTTTCCGAGCGCGCGCCGACGGGATCCCGTGCCAAACGCACGAATAGCCCGTTTCACGCGTCATGGACGCTGCTTCCACGTCGAGGTGGCGCACAGGGGGGTCGCCGAACTTTTCTGGGCTCGTCGGAGGGCTCGCCGGCCGGGGAGTCCGGCCATGGCGGTGCGTAGTGGTGCGTGACCGCCGACGGACTGAAGCAACTGCTGTTGCTACTAATTGCTGGCTGCTGCACGGCTAGTGGCGGTGGCAGCGCAGTACGACTGGCCGGGGTGTACACGTACGGCCTTCGCCGGCGGTGGCACGGCGAGGTTGCATGCGGTGGCGCACGGGTGATGGTGGAGGAGATGTGGAGATGATGATGATGGTAATGGGAGATGATGATGGTGATGAAGCAAGGAAATGGTGGAGATGAAAAGTAGGAGGAGGAGGATCTCGGCCTAGGGTTGTGGTCAGCTGAATGGTGGGGAAAAGCTCGGCCATGGGCATGAGGCTGCTGTGATGTAAATGAGAGTTGGAGAGAGAGAGATGGAAAGAATTGTGTAGGTGTGTGTGTGTTAAAAATGAGAGGGAGAGAGAGAAAAAGTGTTCCTACCTAGTTTTTAGGGCCGGCCAACTTTGGGGGGGTTGTGTGTGTGAGTTTGAGTGTTGGGGAAAATGTTGTGTGGTGTGTGATTGAATGAGAGGAAACCTATGGCTAGGATTTAATATAGTAAAAATAGGTCATCCTTTAGGAAATTAATCATTCGAGTGTACAATAAATTATTTGAATGGATATACTAGGTATTAATATTTGTAGGAAAATGAGTGTGTGAATATTCATGAGGGGGCAACATGAAGTTTGGGTTGGGTTCGATTGAGCCAGGTCGGATTAAAATTGGACATGGTACAATAATTGAATTTAAATAGGCAATTATGATCATGGGTAAATAAGTAACATACGAAAACTCAAATAAATGGGATACAAGTGTCATGCGGGTAGTAGGCTTTGTGTGGGCCATGTCTATATTTGGGGTCGACTAGGTTGGGTCGATGTCGGGTCCCGAAATTAAATTGGAAGTCAGGTCACAAATTACGGTGGATAATTAATTGGCCTAAATTGATCCAAAAGTTGTGCGAAGCAAATGAACCACAAGATGGTGTGTCTGAGTGGGACACGAAGGTCATGGGTGAAGAGCGTCTCGAGTAGATCATTCATGAGAAGTTGGTTCTGAGAAAACGATTGGTCTTGTGCTCCCAAATTAAAAGTTACGGCAACGTGCAAACGATGATCAAAGATAAAAATGGGAAATCAATTAATAATTATATAATCGATCAAATGGTCTAAATTGACCCGAAGTTGCGCGATACAAAAAGAGCACAAGGGAACGAGTTTGGATGGAACATGATATATCACCGTAAAGGTAATCTTGTCTACTACACACTGATGAAGGGAGTTTCCAGAGATTGGCGTCCCTGACACTCTAAAAGTCAAAGTCACGGTAAAGAGCATTTAATCAAATAATAATCAAATAATAATATCTATTGCAGAGAATTGATTTATAAAAATGAAAAAAATAAGCCCTAAATTCAGGGGGCTTACAACTCATTAGGGAATTACTTGCGTCATAAGATCGTCGGGGCGATGCCCTATACTAGACAGTACAAAATGTCATAGGCAGAGTTGGTTATCCAGGGAACAACGTGGCCAACAGTTTCAAGCATTTGAACCCTCCCTTCTTTGATGGCAGTAAAGATGCTATTGCTGCCGATGCTTGGCTTCAGGACATAGAAGTTATCCTAGAGGCAGCTAAAATTTCTGAGGAAGAGAAGGTGGTCGTTGTGCACCTACAGTTATTGGACTTAGCCCGCAGTTGGTGGGCGATGCTAGCAGTTGGATTAGCAACGCATGTTTTATGGGAAGTATTCAGCAACAAGTTCCAGACAAAGTATTTTGATGCAGTAGCTCGGTATGATCTGCAAACGAGGTTCACTAATCTCAAGCAGATGGGAAGGACGGTCGATGGATATGCGGCCGAATTTTCTAGGCTTAATCGGTTTGCTTCCACCTTGGTGGCAACCGAATTGGACCGAGCGCAGCGATTCCAAGCAGGGACTCCACCTAAAGATCATTATATCAGTGGAGCAGTTTGAGCACCAGACATTTGATGCCGTCTTATGAGCAGTGAAGAGGCATGAATATACTTCTCAGAGGATAGTAGATCGAACTGGAGGAAGGAAGAGGTCCCATGGACAGATATTCCAGTCATCAGCACCAGTCCCGACAGCTAGGACTTTGACTATTTGAGCTCCTAGGAGAGTGACCACAGTCTCGTCGGTTCAACACTCGACACTGACATATCCTCAACAACAGAAGCAGAAGCAGAAGCAGTCTTTTGCAATGGGTTGTACTCATTGTGGAAAGCCAGGATATGTAGTATCAGAGTATCGCAAAGCACAGGGATTGTGCTTGGCTTATGGGGCACCAGATCACAAGATAGGGTCCTGCCCACATAGAGCCAGTTCATCGTCGTCAACCTTAACCAGTCCATCGGTTAGGGGTCCAGCACTAATGCAGCAATAGTACCAGCCTCCGAGGCTATTACCGCCTCAGGCTCAACAGTATGCCCAAGCTCAGATTCAGAACCGGCAGAGAGGTTTTCGGCAGAGAGGTTTTTGGCAGAGAGGTTTCCAGCAGAGGGGACCAGCTCCAAGAGGATAAGGTCAGGCTATGGCTCTGACCGTAGCAGAAGAATTGGCATCAGGTGAGGTGGTGGCAGGTACCATTCTCTTCAACTCTTTTCCAATATCGGTATTATTTGATTCAGGTGCATCCACTACCAGAATAAGTCATATTAGCGACACCAAAACACGTCGCTAATATGAGAAAAAGCGTCGCTAATCGTATTTATCGACGTTTTTAGCGACGTTTTCCTATGGTCGCGGAATGCCATGTCGCTGACAGGCAAAACTTCGGTAATCGTCGCCATTACCGACGCTAAATAAATGTCAGTAATGACCGACGTTCACCGACACCACGTCGAAAAAATGGCGACGTCTCGGATGTCGGTCAACGTCAGTGAATTTAGTGACGTATGCTACTTTTTACTAACGTTTACCGGCTCTGTAGAAGAGGAAAACTATGTCGGTAAGCGTCGCTATACCTGATGATTTAGCGACGTTTACCGAAGTTTAGCGACGCAGCTAAACGTCGGTAAACGTCGCTAAAATGCAAAAAAATTTAAAAAATAAATTACAGAATGTCCACAGAATCATATTTTCTTCTTGCAGTTTAATAAATAACAATAAATACACAGAAGCACATTTTTTTCCTGGGTTCGCCGACCCCTTCGGTGGAACACTCAATACATGTACATCACAATATACATATGTATCAACACAAACAAGAGTAAAAGTCTACAAGAGTAAAATATCCAAAGTCGGTAAACGAATATCCAAAGTATACAACCAATATCCACATGAATCCACAACCAATAATGAAAGTCTACACAAATAAATAATCCACAACCAATACTGAAACAACATAAACAACCACTAAAAAATACTACAATCTCATAAAACAGTCCTAACTCGGACTACTGCGGATCTGGAGGAGGGGCACCGTCGCGCCTCAAGGATAGGAACATCTCGTACTCCTTCCGTAAAATCGTCACCGATGAAGAAGGTAGTGAAGTCGGGGAAGTCGGGGGTAGTGACGCAGGCGGAGTCGACAACGATAAAGGCGCACCCGGAGGACAATAATGCTCCAATGCTGTTAGTCGCTCGTGGTAGGAATGCATGGTAGATAACAACCTCGTACTGCTATCAACCATCGAATCCTACATCAACATGAGCCTCTCGCCCATGGACAGCTGTGATGCCTGCAGATCCGTCATATTACGCTCTGTCGACTCTCTAAGATCAGTGACGCCCCGCTCTGTCCTCTCAGTCTCATACCTGAGCTCCATAATGCTGCGGTCAAGCGTATCCAATCATGCTATGAGCGCAGCATCGAACGTCTGGTGCTGCTCCTAGATCCGTCGTAGTATCTCGTCACGGACAGACTCCACTATCTTCTGGACTCGGGCAGACTCCTGGGAGGGTTATGGGCCATACACACTAGCATAGGAGGCCCTAGAGGACTGTGTCGCAACTAGGGCACCATAGGATCCCATACCGTAGTACGTACCCCTGTGGAGACCACCAGCGACGGTCGCCCACAGCTCATCCTCCGACGAAGCTGAAGCGGGCTATGAGGAAGTACCAGCCTCTCCCGCAGCATGTGCACTAGCAGCCGCCCGCTACTTAAGCCGTTGAAACTCGGCCTAGAAAGCATGGATACTCTATAACTTCTAATGTCTAATGTACTTATTATTACTAACTACATGAATATCTATTTGCATGCATATTTACTAAGTTATATCAAAACTAACACGAAGTATTAAAATTAATAAATAGAATTGTAATACTTACATAGGCCTGCTCGGCCATCTCGTCAATAAGCTTCCCGTCCTTCCAGTGTGGCCAGAAAGACAGTCACCATATTGGCGTCATCACCCCTCCTTACATGTAATTAAATATATCACCTTTTACTAATTTATCGGACTTATATTAAAATAATATTTCTGAAATAAAAAAAATATACCAAACGACGAAAATGTTTCGTCATCGGAATCGACCCATCGTACCACTTTGACCCCTGTTTCCTAGCCGCCTTGGCCTTCTAAGACTTTTCCTTGCACCTTGGCTCGTCGAATCGAGCCTTCATCGCAGTCCACTGCTCAGGGGTGATCCAACCTTGGATCGGCTTTCCGGTATGATCACGAGTCTTCTGATCATTAATAGTGCTGCGGATTAGCTTAGTAGCGACGACAGAAAATATCTCCTCGATCATCTCGGCCCGGTGTGGTGGATAGAAAAATATATCCTAGAAGAGTGCAAACCAAATATTTATCAGTTATATATAATATACAAAAATTATATGATTCATGTTAAAAACAAATATATTTTAACCTTGAAGCACGCAAAACAGTTGGCCTTCCTCTCGTCCGGAGCATCAGAGTAGTTTATCCAAGGACCACCATAATTAGTCCTCAAGAAGTGGCCTAGACGTCTCTGTACCGACAGGAGACGACATCTATACAGACATATTATATTCATGAGAAAAGTTCATTCATGATAAACACAGGAAAAAATGATAAATCAAAACACTTACTTTGTACCGTCGGCCCAGATCTTCGTCCTCGTCTCCTCCGGAGGTGCGCATGCATCATCTGTCCGATACTGGTCGGTTGTCGACTCAGCGTCCTCTATCTGCTTATCTGTCTCTATCATCGTATCAGCAGAAGGAACGCTAGACGATGGAGCAGTCTCAGGCCCGGAACTACTCGTTCCAGGAGATATGCCACGTAGCATCGGGGCAGGCGGAGGTACTGTCCGATTCACAGTAGTATTGGGCGACGAGGAACCAGAGCCAGTACCAGTAGGAGGTACCGAAGGAGTACCCTGTCCTCTGCCAGTACCAGGACCCCGTGTCCCATGTCAGAACATGCAGAACGATCCGCGATGACCTGTCATACCCGATAACAACATATGATAAGATACAACAAATAATAGTATATTAGAAATATGCAAGTACAACAACGACAAGATAATAACCAAGATAACATATGATGATACATTTTACAAGAAACATCTAAGTCCAGATAGTATATTCTACAAGAAACATCTAAGTTCAGATAGTACATTCTACAAGAAACATCTAAGTCAAGATAGTACATTCTAAAAGAAACATCTAAAAATGAAAGTACATCTCTCTCAATCATCTTCAGAATATTCATCTTGTTCGTCTTCCTCGACCTCATCTTCCTCCTCCTCATCTTCAGTTTCATCTTCGCCTTCGTCGGCTTCGCCTTCATTTTCGAATAATTCTATATCTTCTACATTAGTCGTGTAATGCGTAACTTTCGTGGAGTCCACATCAACAATATTGGTTACAAGAGGTAGCTCATCCTCCTGATAAGATTTTTCGTCAATATCAAAAGTATCTCTAGCTTTAGTCTTGCATACTGCCCACCAGTCAGACTTCGTTGCTCCCCGTCTCGGATAAGCTGTAAAGTACACAAGCTGAGCCTGAGTTGATAGGACAAATGTTTCATAGCCTTGATATCTACGCTTGTAGTTTATATCCACAAAACCATACTTGTCAATTTTCCAACCTTAATTTTCAATCGGATCGAACCATTCACACTTGAACAACACGATCTTTGCTGGTTCTCTGCCATAATTATATGTCAACTCCACAACCTCTCGCTAGATGCCAAAGAAATCATTTCCTGGATCGACGTCTTTTTAGTTCGAAGATTTGATACACAAGCAACTGTTTTTTGTGGAATCAAGATCCAGGAAGCTGTCTCTGATCGGAGCATTTTTCGACTTGAACCTAAAGCCATTGACACAGTAACTGGTACAAAGAATTGATCCGTACATAATGTGAACAGGTAAGTAACTAAAGATTTGTACATTAGCCCATATACTAGCTAAATGACTGAACAACATATATTAAGGATTTAGATTCCAAAAGTGTATTGGATAGAACAACATCAAGTAAAGTCATTACTTTAAAATGGTCAAGGCAATCTAGGAAAGATTGAATGTATGCTCATGATCCCAATCAACATAGGGACAAAGCCACATCTAGTCTGATAGTACAGGGAATAAAGAACAATGTGAAGTTAATCCATCTGATACCAACATTCAAGGCTCTAATACTGAAGTTTTTAGGGTATCAGTCGACTGCTATCATCTAGGGTGCCTAATATAAAATGGATTGAAACATAATGAAGCTGGGATAGAGCCAAAACACTACTAAAGCAAGTTAGAACTGAACAACATCTAACCACCGATACCAAGTGTCACCATAACATCTGATACTAGCAATGACCAAACTCAGAAAGGAATTGTTCATTAGCCTATCCATTAGTTACATAACTGAACTGAAACATAGGTAAAGAATTGACTAATGTCTAAGCTAAGGGCAGGATATGCATCTCTGATATACGAGGGTATCAGTAATGTAAGCAAAACAGAGGGGGTACAGGTTGTGACTCAAGTGAGGATGCAGGACATGCATTTACTAGGCTTGGCTGAAATCTATAGCAGGATTGAGCTACTGTGCACTTAGGGGGTTGTAGGCTGTGATATCTAGTCGAAATTACATATCAAATCTAGCTGAATGTACAAGCTAAACAAGCAAAACAGTAAGCAACAAATGGCATCACTATGAACCCGAGCCTCCCCATGTCCAAATTATATATCAAATCCAACCCAAATAACAAGATACAGCCCACACTATAATTACAGTATATTCAACATAATTAACTAATTATAACTGAAATTAAAGCAACAAAAGCACTAAGAGTCAAAGTGTAATATACTAGACTTATCTTAATATAACAACTAGAAAGAAAATTTAATTTAAAGAAAGGAAAAGTGTCGTGTCCGAAAGAGGGAGATAAGTGTGAAACCAGTCGTGTGTCAAAGTATCGTGTCCGAAAGAGGGTTAGGGTTTACCTAGTCGGGGAGGAGAGGGTCGTCTAGGGGGGAGGGGGTCGCCGGTGGGGAGCTGGAGACGGAGGGGAGCGGGTCGGCAAGGGGTCGCAGGGTCGGCGAGGGGGTCGGCGGTGGGAGCAGGGTCGCCGAGCCGAGGGAAGAGGGTCAGGGGCCGTGGAGGGAGGGGAATGCCGAGGGCCGGAGTCGCCGAGGGCTGGGGGAGAGGGTTTCGGTGGTCGGGGTTTCGAAGAGGGGTTTCAAAATAATGGGGGGGGAATAAAAACTCAAATCCCTATATTTTCAACTTAGCGACGTCATTATGCGACGTCGATAAATGTCGCTATTATTTGCTATTAGCAATGTCATACCATATACGTCGCTACATGTCGCTATTACTAGTCAAATTAGCGACGTTCACCGACTTATCCGTGGCGTATGTTTTTTTAATACAAAAAGTAGTCGCAATACATCGCTGAAAGTCGCTAATATTGACGTTTTGCGACGTATTGTAGTTACGTCGCTAAATTGTTAAATTATAGCAACATTTCTGTAAAGCGTCGCTAAATACATCGCTAAAATCACTTATTCTGGTAGTAATCGCATTCATTTATATCTGCACGATTTGCTACACGGATAGGACCGAAGCCCGAGCTATTATCAGTAAGGCTAAATATACTTACTGGTAACGGTCTTGTGGAGGTAGATAGAGTCTTTTTTTGTGTCGAATCGTTGTTAGCGGTAGAGAGTTTTTCGCTAGATTGATAGAATTTCTGATGGCCGACTATGATGTGGTCCTAGGAATGGATTGGTTGAAGGATCAATACACAAGAATAGACTGCCATATTGGCAGGATTATTTTTAGTATTCCCGACGAACCATAGTTTTTATTTTTCAGAGGCGAAGTAGAACCTTCTCCACCAGTTTTGCGGATGACAGTAGCAGTAGCAGTTCAGTTTTCTAGAGTAGTAGAAGAGTTTCCTGATGTATTTTTCGAAAGACTTCCAGGCATGCCTCCAGAGGAAGAGATAGAGTTCACCATTGATTTGCTTCCAGGGATGGCACCAGTGTCAGAAAGAGTCTACAAAATGACACCTTCAGAATTGAAGATCTTGTACAAGATGATTAAAGAACTCAGAACCAAAGGATTCATTCGTGCTAGTGGATCGCCTTGGGGAGCCCCGATGCTTCTTGTGAAAAAGAAAGATGGTACGTCAAGAATATGTGTTGATTATCGTACCTTAAACTCTGTAACAATCAAGAATAGATATCCCCTACCAAGGATAGATGATTTATTTGATCAACTCAGAGGAGCGACAGTATTCTCGAAGATTGACTTGCAGGCAGGATACCATCAGATAAGAGTCAGAGAGCAAGACATCCTGAAGACAACATTCAGATCAAGATATGGACATTGGGAGTTTCTTGTTATGCCATTTGGAGCGACCAATGTGCCAGCCGTATTTATGGACCTCATGAATCGTATCTTCATGTCCTATTTGGACCAGTTCGTGATAGTGTTTATAGACGACATCTTAGTCTATAGCAAGAATGAGGCAAAGCATGAGCAACATCTCCATATAGTTCTTCAGGTTCTCAAGGAGTACCAGTTGTACGCAAAGTTCAATAAGTATGAATGTTGGCTGGATCGTATTTCATACTTAGTTCATATCATCACCAGAGGTGGAGTAATAGTGGACCCCCAGAAGATAGTGACTATAGAGACATGGCCAGTACCCAGAACCGTCACAAAAGTTCGAAGTTTCCTAGGATTGGCCGGCTATTACTGGCGATTTGTATCAGACTTTGCTCAGATTTCATCTCAATTGACGCAGTTGACCCTCAAGGATGTGCAGTTTACTTAGACAACAGAATGTCAGAATTTATTTGAGAAGTTGAAGCAATGATTGATGACAGCCCCCGTTCTCACGCTTCCAGATGGGACTGGAGGATTTTCGATTTATTATAATGCTTCTGGCAGAGGATTGGAATGCGTCTTGATGTAGCATGGTAAGGTAATAGCTTATGTGTCACGTCAACTTCGTGATCATGAGAGGAATTATCCAACTCATGAATTGGAATTAGCAGCGGTGATTTTTGTACTCAAGTTGTGGAGGCATTGTTTGTATAGAGATCGGGTGGAGATTTTTACCGATCACAAGAGTCTTAAGTATGTGTTTACTCAGAAGGACCTTAACATGCGTCAGAAAAGATGGCCAGACCTACTTATGGATTACGACATCAACCTGTAGTATCATCCTGGGAAGGCCAACGTTGTTGCAGATGCATTGAACAGAAGAGCCGGAGTTTATTATCTAACAACACAGCCAAATTTGTTAGCAGATCTTCAGAAGATGGGTATTAAGGTAGTTCTTTCGACCAATGTGGCATTAATGGCCAGTATGCAAGTTTAGTCCAGTATAGTTGAGAGGATTAATTTAGCTCTGTCAACAAATTCTAAGCTTCAGCGGCTTAGGACAGAATGTATAGTAGGACGGAGAGCAGAGTTATGTATTCATGAGGAAGGTACACTTCGACATGGAAGGCGTATTTGTGTTCCCAATGGCGATATTAGGAGAGAGATCATGGCAGAGGCTCACAGTTTACAGTATTCAATTCATCCCGGCGTTACGAAGATGTATCGTAATATCCGCACTACAAGAAAAATGATCATTTACGGCGCGCAAAACGTGCCGTAAATGATCTTTCACGGCGTACATTTTGGTGCCGTAAAAGACCATGCCGTAAATGACCCTATTATTTACAGCACGCTGGAGAGCGTCGTAAATGTTAATATACACGCCGTAAATGATCACAAATGAACGCTGTAATTAATTTTCTCACAAAATATTGACAACCATTTACAGCATATTTAGTGTGCCGTAATTGCTTTTTCACGGCATACCTTTGGGCGCCGTAATAGATATTCCTGCATGATCAAATACGACGTACATTTGCACGCCATAATAGCTATTCCCGCAAGATCATTTACAGCGTTCATTTTGATGCCGTAAAAGATATTTTCGACAATTTATGTTTACCACTTTGTGACATATGTAGCGTATCGTAAATGATCTTTGATGAATATTTCCGTCAAATTATTTCAGTGGTAAACAAAATATACAATATAGCAAAAATAAATTAGAATTGATTGACATATAATCCCATTCAAACTACAAAACTGGAAACTCCTTCAAAACCCAAGCACGTGAAATCATAAAAATTAATTGAATTCGGTAGCCAAAATACATTAATAGCAAATAAAAGGCAATGCCAAAGTACATCATGCCATATTGATGCATGAACTAGAAAAATTGTTGTAATACTGAATTAAGAACCATACAATTCAATACAAATTTTCTAAAAATATTTATCGAGCTGAACAAAAAGTGTAAATTATCTTCTATCACAAATTTCAGCTCAATTGGTTGCAAGAGAGAAGCTTCAAACACAATACACAGATATTATTCTTTTCATTGATAACCTGCACAAACAAAAAATGGGTTTTTAGTTCATTGTATCCAATTTAATGAATATATAAACACAATAATGAAATATATATATACTTTGATAAAATAAAATAAAAACTAACAAAATGTAATACACACATGAGTTTTATCAAGGGAAGCAGAGACATGGAAAACAAAAGAAAGGTGCTAGCTTGCAGTAACAAAGTAATATAGGGTGAATGCATAGGGAATTATGGTAGCAAATTATTAATGAAGTAGACTCAAATATTTACTGGTGTCATGCTAGTTGTATCCTCAGACATTATGTTGCACGGAGACAACACGACAAGTTTAAGGAAACAACGAGACTGACAGGGCACCTAATTAATCTGGAGTGTCCTGATGTATTTTGGAGTATCCGATGACTCATGCCAAGATTTTTCTAGTATCCATATAGCATACAATATCTAACTATTATTCACATTAATATTTACTGCAATTGGCATCACCCTGTTGAATGTAGATGTTTGGTACTGGGATACTTGAATAAAGTAGGTCATTTGCATCACCCTGTTGAATGTAGAGCTTTACTGTATTGCTAAGCGATATCATTGTGAATAAGTTCATTAATCTTTAACAACTATTAAACTAAATACCAAAATATCAGTTTGAAGAGAAATACTCAAATTGATCGACAAAATACTGAATAAATTTAGCAAAAAATATTAACATTAGAGATTGAATCGGAACTGAGACTAACTCTCCCTTATCATAACCAACAACTCTACTATCCAATTTTTTCCCATTCTAAAGAAGAAAATTGAATTTTTTTAATAAAAATGGTTACCGGTGGTGATAGAGGCATGACATTGATCTTATCGTTGTCATGATCCAAGCTGAACCAATCGATTGATCCAAGCTGAACCAATCGACTACTAAGGTCAGTAGATTCAAGTACCCGGCACTTTTCCATCTTGGTCGGAAGCAGAAAACGAGGATGTGTACAAAGTGTCAAATATAAAGAAGAAAGGGATGTGTGCAAAGTCTTGTAAACCTCAAAAAGCCATATAAATTGCCTTACATCATCTGATGTTCCCTGAAACCATTTTTTGCCAGATTCCCCTGATGTTTGAGTAGCTGCTAGCACCTGGAACAAAATAAACTGTAGGAATGGTAAATATTTTTTTGGTCATGATTGAGCAAAAGATAAAGAAAAAGTGATTTTATGCTTCTCTAATAAATTTTGATACCTCCACAAACCCATCTCCAAAGTTTAGCCCATTTCTAATATCATAAGTTCGAGCAAGATGACGGTTCAGGGATTGAGAGTTGAACTGTGTAAGGACATATACAATTCATACGCCATTAGGGCTCTTTGGATTCCAGGAAGTGGAGTTCTTGGCCCCATTCTCTAAATTCCTGGAAATGCCATTTGCAGAAGTGCAAATCCAAGAAAAGTAACTAAAATGATAACACCAATAAAGAAGTTGCAATATCCAATGATACAAGAAGTTAGGTTAAAAATGAAGGCCAGTATTAACAATTAAATTCCATCCCTATCGATCCAAAAACAAATGCCTCACATTTTTTGTTTGTACAGGTTATTCAAGATGCTGGCAATGAAAACGCAGCAGCACCCTCCTCATTCATACTCACTCCCCGGTCTAAGGCACGCACAAGAATTTAAACCTCTGCAGGACTTGGAATAGTATTGTTCAACAAAAATAATTCAAACCCTTGCCCGCCTAATCCAAGGGTTTGAATCTGTCAAGTCTCTGAACCCATGAACAAGATCATTAAAACGTGAAAAATCCATACTCGTACAAATTTTAGAGTATATCGTAACTGTGACTGTGGGTTGAATGTGCGCAAGGATCAAGAAAATTTAAGTTTTGTTTACATAGTCAAAAATAGAAACCCAGACTGGACCCAAACTGAGTCTCCTCTCAAAATCTCATACTATATTGACTGATTATACAAACATCACATCCTCTCTCTCTCTCTCTCTCTCTCTATATATATATTTCCCATGCAAATTACAGGAACCAAGTACAGGAGCAAGAGAAATATGATGAGGAGTCCGGTTGCACACATGGGTCGGCGAGGAATGGTGGTCCGTGCCCGATTGGTTGAACAATCGAGTTCGTGTAAGTCGAACGAACGATATATATATACTGGTGTCATGCTAGTTGTATCCTCAGACATTATGTTGCACGGAGACAACACGACAAGTTTAAGGAAACAACGAGACTGACAGGGCACCTAATTAATCTGGAGTGTCCTGATGTATTTTGGAGTATCCGACGACTCATGCCAAGATTTTTCTAGTATCCATATAGCATACAATATCTAACAATTATTCACATTAATATTTACTACAATTGGCATCACCGTGTTGAATGTAGATATTTGGTACTGGGATACTTGAATAAAGTAGGTCATTTGCATCACCCTGTTGAATGTAGAGCTTTACTGTATTGCTAAGCAATATCATTGTGAATAAGTTCATTAATCTTTAACAGCTATTAAACTAAATACCAAAATATCAGTTTGAAGAGAAATACTCAAATTGATCGACAAAATACTGAATAAATTTACCAAAAAATATTAACATTAGAGATTGAATCGGAACTGAGACTAACTCTCCCTTATCATAACCAACAACTCTACTATCCAATTTTTTCCCATTCTAAAGAAGAAAATTGAAAAAAAAATTAATAAAAATGGTTACCGGTGGTGATAGAGGCATGACATTGATCTTATCGTTGTCATGATCCAAGCTGAACCAATCGACTGATCCAAGCTGAACCAATCGACTACTAAGGTCAGTAGATTCAAGTACCCGACACTTTTCCATCTTGGTCGGAGGCAGAAAACGAGGATGTGTACAAAGTGTCAAATATAAAGAAGAAAGGGATGTGTGCAAAGTCTTGCAAACCTCAAAAAGCTATATAAATTGCCTTACATCATCTGATGTTCCCTGAAACCATTTCTTGCCAGATTCCCCTGATGTTTGAGTAGCTGCTAGCACCTGGAACAAAATAAACTATAGGAATGGTAAACATTTTTTTGGTCATAATTGAGCAAAAGATAAAGAAAAAGTGATTTTATGCTTCTCTAATAAATTTTGATACCTCCACAAACCCATCTCCAAAGTTTAGCCCATTTCCAATATCATAAGTTCGAGCAAGATGACGGTTCAGGGATTGAGAGTTGAACTGTGTAAGGACATTTACAATTCATACGCCATTGGGGCTCTTTGGATTCCAGGAAGTGGAGTTCTTGGCCCCATTCTCTAAATTCCTGGAAATGCCATTTGCAGAAGTGCAAATCCAAGAAAAGTAACTAAAATGATAACACCAATAAAGAAGTTGCAATATCCAATGATACAAGAAGTTAGGTTAAAAATGAAGGCCAGTATTAACAATTAAATTCCATCCCTATCGATCCAAAAACAAATGCCTCACATTTTTTGTTTGTACAAGTTATTCAAGATGCTGGCAATGAAAACGCAGCAGCTCCCTCCTTATTCGTACTCACTCCCCGGTCAAAGGCACACACAAGAATTTAAACCTCTGCAGGACTTGGAATAGTATTGTTCAACAAAAAGAATTCAAACCCTTGCCCGCGTAATCCAAGGGTTTGAATCTGTCAAGTCTCTGAACCCATGAACAAGATCATTAAAACGTGAAAAATCCATACTCATACAAATTTTAGAGTATGTCGTAACTGTGACTGTGGGTTGAATGTCCGCAAGGATCAAGAAAATTTAAGTTTTGTTTACATAGTCAAAAATAAAAACCCAGACTGGACCCAAACTGAGTCTCCTCTCAAAATCTCATACTATATTGACTGATTATACAAACATCACATCCTCTCTCTCTCTATATATATATATATATATTTCCCATGCAAATTATAGGAACCAAGTACAGGAGCAAGAGAAATATGATGAGGAGTCCGGTTGCACACATGGGTCGGCGAGGAATGGTGGTCCGTGCCCGATTGGTTGAACAATCGAGTTCATGTAAGTCGAACGAACGATATATATATTCTGGTGTCATGCTAGTTGTATCCTCAGACATTATGTTGCACGGAGACAACACGACAAGTTTAAGGAAACAACGAGACTGACAGGGCACCTAATTAATCTGGAGTGTCCTGATGTATTTTGGAGTATCCGACGACTCATGCCAAGATTTTTCTAGTATCCATATAGCATACAATATCTAACAATTATTCACATTAATATTTACTGCAATTGGCATCACCCTGTTGAATGTAGATGTTTGGTACTGGGATACTTGAATAAAGTAGGTCATTTGCATCACCCTGTTGAATGTAGAGCTTTACTGTATTGCTAAGCGATATCATTGTGAATAAGTTCATTAATCTTTAACAGCTATTAAACTAAATACCAAAATATCAGTTTGAAGAGAAATACTCAAATTGATCGACAAAATACTGAATAATTTTTGCAAAAAATATTAACATTAGAGATTGAATCGGAACTGAGACTAACTCTCCCTTATCATAACCAACAACTCTACTATCCAATTTTTTCCCATTCTAAAGAAGAAAATTGAACTTTTTTTTTAATAAAAATGGTTACCGGTGGTGATAGAGGCATGACATTGATCTTATCGTTGTCATGATCCAAGCTGAACCAATCGACTACTAAGGTCAGTAGATTCAAGTACCCGGCACTTTTCCATCTTGGTCGGAGGCAGAAAACGAGGATGTGTACAAAGTGTCAAATATAAAGAAGAAAGGGATGTATGCAAAGTCTTGTAAACCTTAAAAAGCCATATAAATTGCCTTACATCATCTGATGTTCCCTGAAACCATTTCTTGCCAGATTCCTCTGATGTTTGAGTAGCTGCTAGCACCTGGAACAAAATAAACTGTAGGAATGGTAAACATTTTTTGGTCATAATTGAGCAAAAGATAAAGAAAAAGTAATTTTATGCTTCTCTAATAAATTTTGATACCTCCATAAACCCATCTCCAAAGTTTAGCCCATTTCCAATATCATAAGTTCGAGCAAGATGACGGTTCAGGGATTGAGAGTTGAACTGTGTAAGGACGTATACAATTCATACGCCATTAGGGCTCTTTGGATTCCAGGAAGTGGATTTCTTGGCCCCATTCTCTAAATTCCTGGAAATGCCATTTGCAGAAGCTGTGGTCTTGAATAAAATAGTGATGGTCTCTTTGTTTCATCATAAAACCCATCTCTCCCACATCCTAAGAGGAAAAGGGAGAAGGGGAACAAAGGGAGTTACATTTTCTAAAGTAGAGTTGATATATAGGCAATATCATAAGACTTTTGTACAAATCAAATTTTAGTAACAGAGGTTGGTACGGAATATCTTAGTCTAACCTGTAAAGGCTCCTAGGTTAGGTAGAAATTTCCACCCCTAGAGACAACCATATATCTGCCATCTGTAGAGCGGTTTACTGCATTGAATGTTCCAGTATTAGACAACTAAACAATTGAGATGTTAGCAAAGAATCAAAAAGAAGATACAGAATACCTACAAACTGGACCTTGTAATAGTCAGAGTTATTAGTTACATAAGAAAGTTGAATGATAATGGGAAGGTTTGGTAACTTCAGTTAAAGTGAGAACATTAGGAATCTGAATTTAGAAACTGGTAGTACGTAACACAATATTTACCTAGCATTTTAATTTAATAAGACTTTGGATCTGATAATGACAAGAACATACTTCACCAACGTGGAAAGTTAAAACAAAGAAAATGTTAAAAACAAATGCATACCGGTTAAAAGTAGCTGATACAGTTTCTTGAATAGCAGCCTTCCAGTTATACCCCATGTTTGATGTCACGTAAATTGTCCTTCATCAGTAACCATCTCTGCACTCTTATCTGAGGAAGCTTTTATGTATACCTACAGAAGCAGTAATAGTATAATTATCAGAAGTAGTTCTCTCATTCCAATAATGAAATCAGAAGTTCTCTCATTCCAATAATAAAATTCGATGAAGATAAACATATTTTTTGTCGGGTTAGGCAACCATAGAGTTCCCAAACAAGTATTGAGGTTCAAGATTCTATCAAGTTATCTGACATTTTATGAGATTATTGCTTGGTGAATAAGGGGCGACAAAATCCTACAGGGTTTGAGTAAAAAACAATTTTCCCATAAAAAAGTGAATCGGGAGTCTAATCAATCTACACAAACACTAATATTTATGCAAATTGCTTCTATAGTGTAGACTTGACAAACACAATTTACAGAGAAAACTTCAAAGTCCCAACAAGGTGCACTTACCGTATCTCCAGGAAGCTGTGCGCTTATAGGCATTTTTTCCCAGCAAGGTGCACTTACCATATTTATGCTTATGCTACTTTTCTTGTCTAAACTGAGGCATTCATAAGATGGCATGCTAACTATCTCAACTGACACCGGTATAGGAAAACAAGATGATTTATTATGTAAATATACTAGACGATTTCAGATGACAGAAAATACCATCCCATCAAAGGTTTTAACTCCTTGGTTCTTCTGACAAGCAAGGAAACTTGGCTGATCTGAATATAACTAATTGAAGGTGTTGTTGTCCATCTCCAGAAAGTCTTCGACCAAACAAATTTCCTAATTCAAGTGGATCATCCAGTTTTTTACTTTATACACTCAAACTGATCCTCATATATTGAGACAAGTGACTTAAATTCTGCAGAAGCCACTGATTCAGAGCTACCTATAAGCCAAGGTATCAGATCAGAGAACAAAGAAGATCTCTCTAAAAAAAAGAAAAGAACGTAATTATGCTACATCAATAAGGCTTCAACATGTGACAGAAAAATGTTTCGACATCTAAGACACTATGTACAACTTTGTATACAAACGTTATACCATAGAATATTACAAGAATTTTTTTACTACAAATCGTAAATCTAGATTCCAATTGAACCGTAATATCAATCGAAAAGGAGCATAAGTGGTCCATTCTTACAACCACAACTCCTAATCAAGAATGTAAAAAAAGTTACAACATACACTTTTGCTAACAGTCAGATAAGAGCCCAACTATATTGTGATGAAGATATAAAAAGGATGTAAATTTTTTCCATTAAATGTGACCACCACTTATCAAGATTCTCAAGAATATCAGCTACTTTTGTTCTAATCGGATAACCCCTTAATCATATGAATCTGATTAGTAGTCAACCAAATAGCATTATTAAGTAAAATACCATGTTCTTACTATCACAGTATTGGTTGTATCGTTTGTCTCGGTTTTGGCACGTCTCAAAATGATAACGAATGCTATTTATAGTAGAAGTTATTGGCCAATATCAATTTTGGGGGTATCTTTCCTAATCAATTTGAGCATAAAGAAATTGAACAGAAAGCAAAGTATGAAAAAATAGTGTTTAACTCAATGACATGTGTGTCGAAGATCGAAATTGTTACAGTACATCGAGGAATTTATCGACACACTATAACCATTTTTATTTCTCGATGTTGTATATCTATAATCTCAAAACATTCAATCAATATTGAATATGGATGCCTGGTCTAGATATACATGGCCAACACCAACCTCGATGATTGTCTATTATGTTTTTGGGGTCATCCCCTGGCAGCATAAGTTCCATATTGTTGTCGAAATAGCTATCGACCTCATATTTCTCCACCAGGCTAAACCTGCAGACCGGAGTATTAGCAGACCCGTAAGCTCAACATCTACTCTCTCAGAGTCTTGCTTCTCCAAAATCATCACCATGTCAGGATCTGCTATTAAGAAAAAGGCATTTGAAGAAAGGCGAGCTAAGAGAAGGACTGAACAGATTTGGGGACTAATATACTTCCAGAGTGCAAAGCACATAGCTTGGAGAGGAATGTCGTATTGTGTGCTACAAAGCACACAGCTTCCCCAAGAACAACCAAGCAACCCGAGTCTCGGTGTAGGTGAGTAGAACATAAAACACTTATTAATTTCTAACAAGACGTCATGGCCGCGACCCTCTGTTGCAGTGCTCTAGGTACGATATTTCAAAAACCTCGAGCATATCAAATAAAAAAACAAATTCACCTAAAATGCGAAGATTTAGGAGAAACCACTTGAGAATTTCTGGATGCATAATGTCATGACAAAGAAACATATAAGAAGTTGGAAGAAAATCTTACAACTACAAAAAATCTTGTATAAATAGTAATTTGTATAAGTTGTATTTCTATAAACTCATAACACATACATCAAAACCCTAACCCTATTTTTGAAATGGAAGAGGAGAAGTGAAACGCTAGCTTAGCTTACCCATGGTAATCTCTCGAGTTTTCCTCCTCTGGCTAGAATTTGTGCAGCAGAGAGTCGGCTTGATGAAGGAGGAGGCGTCTTATAGAGTAAGAGTAAGAGGCAGTTTGAAAGAGGAGGAGAAGACAGCTTGATGGTGGTGTGTAGTAGTGATTGTGTCGTTGAGTGTGGTAGTGGCGGAGGCCTGGCTTTGGATGGCCGCTACGAGGTGAGGGTGGTGGTGGTAGCGAGAAGAAACTACCCATGGCTCGGGATGGCTTCGGGATTATTTCACTTTGGTAATATTTATTTTTAAGAGGTGGGGGAAGTAGTGGAGGGAAAATGAAATCAGAGAAAGAAAAGTGAAATTTATTAAAAAAAATTTTGCATGTCTTATTATCGTTACAAAAAATAAAATAAATATAAAATACAAAAAATATTGTGCCAAAATAAGTTATTCTTAATTTTAATCTTAGTATCGTGCTAAAATGGATGCCGTAAATAAGTTATCAATTACGGCGCACACAACGCATGCCATAAATAAAATAGCATTCACGGCGTACGAAAGAACGTCGTAATTGAGTTCTCATTCACGGCACAAGAGAACGCATGTCGTAAATAAGTTAACATTCATGGCATGCAAAAATGAATACCGTAATTAAGTTATCATTCACGGCGCAGGAAAATACGTGCCGTAAATGCATTTGCAATGACGGCGTACGGGTAAAACACGCCATAAAAAACACAAAAATTGACTCTTTTATGGCACGTAAAATTGCACGCTGTAAAAGAGTGTCATTTACGGCGCACAGGCAATGCGTGCCGTAAATTGTGCGCCGTAAATGATCACTTTTCTTGTAGTGTCGTCAGCATTTTTTGTGGAATAGCATGAAGAGGGAGATAGCCCAATTTGTCTCTCGTTGTTTAGTTTGCCAACAAGCTAAGGCAGAACATCAGAGACCAGCTGGACTTCTACAACCTTTATCGATCCCAGAATGGAAGTGGGAGCATATTATCCTAGTTTTGTAACTGGGTTACCTAAATTCCCAGTTAGGAGAGATGTTATACGTGTTATAGTTGACAGACTCACCAAGGTAGCTCATTTTCTCCCTTTCAGGATTGGTCAGTCGATAGATCAGCTAGCAGAGATGTACCTCAGGCAGATAGTCAGGTTGCATGGAGTACCAGTCCGTATTGTATCGGACAGAGATTCAAGATATACATCACACTTTTGGCAGAGTCTTCAAGAGAGCTTCGGGACTCATCTCAAGTTTAGTTCAGCTTATCATCCGTAGACAGATGGTCAATTAGAACGCACGATCCAGACTCTTGAAGATATGTTGCGGTGTTGTACGCTTGACTTCGATGGTTCGTGGAAAGATCACCTGTAAATAGTAGAGTTCTCCTATAATAATAGTTTTCAGGCCAATATCCAGATGGTACCCTTTGAGGCATTGTATGGCAGAAAGTACAGATCCCTATTAGCATGGAATGATATAGGCAAGAGGTAGATGCTTGGTCCAGAGATGGTTACGCAGACTATCGAGGTGGTAAGGCAAGTCAGAGACCACCTTCGAGTTGCGCAAGATCGCCAGCATCATTAGGCCAATTCTTATCGGCGTCCCCTTGAATTTTCTATCGGCAACCACGTATTCATTAGGATCTCGCCTACTCGTAGTATCATTCGATTCGGCATACAGGAAAAGCTCAGTCCTAGGTATATAGGGTCGTTCGACATTCTTGAGTGAGTAGGTGATGTATTCTATCGTCTCTTTCTTCCGCAGTCATTATGTGAGGTACCTGACGTGTTCCATATATCCCAATTGCGACGGTATATCCCAGATCCAAGCCATATCCTTGATCATTCGAAATTGGTTGTTGGTACCAACCTTTCGTATGAGGAAAGGCCCATATCCATATTAGACTGAAGAGAGAAGGTACTTAAGAACAAGACTATTAGTTTAGTCCGTATTGTTTGGAGTCATCACTCTTTGGGTGAGTCAACGTGGGAGCATGAGGATGATATCCGATCGCAATATACACACCTGTTTGACTTATAAGGTATCATGTCTTCCTTATGTCTTATGCTTTTAATTATTCCTTACTTGTATGAATGATTGCCTGATTGACTGCGAGACGTAGATTCCTTATGATTAGTATAGTTTGCCCCGACATCTCTAGCCTCTTGATTAAATTCTGAGGGCAAAATTCTTTTAAGGTGGGTAGAGTTGTCACTCCCATTTCCCGTTATACGTATTATCGATATACGTGTACGGATTCCTAACTCGTATTTTGACTTATCTAGCATGGTTTGGTCTTGGCTTAGCTTGGCTTATTTTATTTTGGTTTGGTTTATATTTGGTTTGAGATGGAAAGGGGTTGATATAAATGTCAACTTTTCTCTCTCTCCTCATTACTTCTTCATTTACTCTTTTTCTTCCTCCATTAACCCTCTCCACCCACCAAAGGCAAGTGCAACTTGCTTTATGGAGGAACCCCATTTCTTATTGTTCCATTGTCTTCTCTACAAATTTCTAAGACTCTTTAGTACTTAGCATTTTTGATTTTAGCGGATACTTTCTTGTAGATCTAAGTTTACTCAAATCTTGGTTTTCTTGGATTTTGATCTATCAAACTTCATTATTTTCAAGTTTTGATTGTTCCATGCTGTTGAGAAATTAATTTTACCCAAAATAGGCCTTTGAAAACCCGAATTTTGACTTGTTTTGAGTGATTTACGAACTTGGGAAGTTCATGGGTTCCATGAACTCATATTCTCGGATTGGGGAAGAAGAACAGTGCTAGCTCTTTTTATGCGCCCACAACAATCTTTCTTTGGGCGCATAGCCCTTTTTATGTGCCCAAATGCACCCTTCTTCCTCCTGCTTGGGCGCATAGCTCATGATATGCGCCCAAAACCTCTCATGCCTAGGCACATAGCCCTTTATATACGGCCAAGTGCACCCTGTTGTTTTTCCTTCTTGGGCGCATAGCCTTTATATGCTTCCACTTAGCCAGGAAAGATAGTCTTCTGGCTTCTTTTCAAGTGCACCCTGTCTCCATCATATAGGCGCATGCATGTGGGTGCATGCTCTCTTGCGCGCATGCAGTCCTGGGTGCATGCCTTCTCTAAATACATGACTCTCCATGACACGCATAGCCGTAGGAGCATAGCAGTAGGTGCATAGCCATAGGCGCATAGCTGTAGGCACGTAGTCTTGGGCACATGCTCTCCTTGGAGCATCTTGACCTTGGGTGCATGTTATCCATGTACTCTGAGCTTTAAACACGATATTAGCATGGCATGTACGCTTTCTGATACTCTTTCGGTGGTCCGTCATGGCGCACCCTTGACCAATAATTCCTTGGCAAACAAGTACACTTAGCACGAGTACGACATGATAAACATGAACACGACATGGCAATATGGCTTAGCATAATAACTCTGACAGTGGCCCGTCATGGCACACCCTTGACAAGTAACAAGTAAATCCTTGGCATACAAGTACACTTAGCACGAGTACGACATGATAAACAAGAACACGACATGGCAATATGGCTTAGCATAATAACTCTTGATAGTGGCCCGTCGTGGCACACTCTGACAGTAGCCCGTCGTGGCACACCCGTGGTGGCGTACTCCTGACAAGTAATCTTGACAAGTAACAAGTAACTCTTGCCTTGACACCATGGGTGATTTTTCTTGATTGTGTCTGTACAAACTATATGTCCCGTCTTGCATCATGTCTAGGACATGAATTTCTATTTCTACGGTCAGGGATTCATACTGAATCTGACTAAGTTAATGACTAGTTTGATCATGTAGATCATAAAGAGAATTCTCAGTCACAAGTAATCTCGTTATTTAGGCGTCTCAAGTGGACTTGTAGCCTCCCGACGAGTAGGACACATTTCCAGCATACTGTCATGTGTTGTACCACAAAGTCACCTAATCAACCCTCTTAACATGCGGAAGGATAACTGGATAGTCTGCAGGGCTTGTAAATGATGGAACATCTCATTGCATCTTGAAGTAACTAGGCTTGTGATAACCCTAGTTAGTTAAAGTATCAAGCCGTACTCATTGCTTGGCCGTGATTGATGGATGGAGTCCAGTCTAGACAGTGCCAGTCTATGATTACTTTGGTACTTTACTGTTATGCTTTACTCTTGTCGATAAATGATTGGAGACTAAGCTCTGTTCAGGTGAAGGGTTACAACCCTGGTCCTTATTTGGTTTACGGGTTGTAACTTGGTTACTGGAATAGTCCTTTAGTTAGCTTATCGTTTATCATCCTATTTTCTCTAACTCATGTCTTTCATTATCATTTATGACTTTATGTGCTAATATGCTGATTTTGGTTCTTAAGTGAAGCCTCCCTTGTGGCACTTGCTCTTCTGGGTTCTGATCCAGCTGGTTTTGTATGACCAGATTTCGGAGTAGCACCCGAGGATATACCAGTCTTCCAGCCAGATGGTGAACACCAGGCGTAACCTTGGCAACGAGTGGGTTTCTTTTTTTGCTCCCCCGCTCTCTTATAAATTATTCTTTTGAGACGTTTAGCCGTCGAGCAAGTGTTAGCTCGTGTTGAAACTTATTTTTGTCTGCCTAAAGGTTGTAACATGATTGACAAATGCTAGGGTTGATCATGTATGACTTAAACTCTTGCTAGTCTTCGTATTTTGTATGACTAACTTCATGATCATCTGAATATGTAATGTTTGGGATGCCTTACCTTGTATGTCTGATGATCTAATATTTTGTAACAATTACTTGCTTGCTTGAGATTGAGACACTAGGCTTGTTCTTGACCATAAGAGACTGTTGGCTTGTAGTTAAACCCTCATACATCTAGACAGCCGTGACCGTATCTCGAGGTGGGTTACACTTTAATGTACGTAGCTGGCTGTGTCTGTCCTTCGCTCTCCAGTATTCTGGTTCTGGGGTGTGACAACTATGTATTTGTCGTAGACAAGATAACAAACTTCTATAATCGCAACTGTCACAAAATCGCTCTACCAACAAACATCATAATATAGCTCAAAGTGGATCTCCTTGTATACATATCTCCAAGCATTTCAACAGATAAAAGTTGGCTTATAATATATTTTTATTTTTATTTTGGCAAATCTACAATTTTACGTTTGCAAGTCATCCCCCTTTCATGCACATTAAAAAAATAAAGTGACATTTTCTAGGAGACAATTTTCGTAACCAAAGAAAATATTTTAAATTTTACTTCAAAAGAGTAAAATTTTGGGGACTCATCCCTTCACTTCACTCCACGTTTTCAATGCGTACATAATGTAATATTTATAATAAATTGTATGTCATGATTATATGTGTAATAGGATATGCCAAGAGCCATCTCAACGACATCATAAACTTGGGAGCACATTTAGAAATGGATGTTCCAACCATGTCCTTTTATATTTTTTTAAAGAATATAAAAAGTTGCATGAATAAAAAGAGGACGCAATTGGAACATCTATTTCGGAACAACGGATCTACTCTATATAAACTCAGGTATGGAGGGAGCATTAATTGTATGCCAAGCAAAAACAAAGTTATGCAATAAAAAAGAACCCTTTCTTTTTAGTTTCTAATCCTCTCTTTTTCACTTTAAGAGGAGTTCTATTTTTGCAAATAATGCTAGTCAATTCCTTCGTAAAATTTGATTGTAAGATGGTTATATCAATAACCTAATTATCACTGACAATGATATCTTTTTTCGAGCTCAAATAATCCCAACTATCCTCGTTTCGTAATTGAAAATCTGAACTTCTTTTGGCAAGTTAATACTACTAGTGACGTGCACGTGCATTCCACACGCCTAAAAAATTTATTGAAAATAATAATAATATAAATACAATCGTCCATAGAAATTTGACTCAGACAACCACGAAAAATGCCTCACATCTTAACCACTTGAGTTAGAATTATTTACTTATAGATAAATAATATTAGGTAGTTAAATAATTACTTAATTTTTTATATAATTTATATAGTATTTACAAACGACATAGACGGCTCAATTTTGAGCCGTTTTCTAGTCACCTTATATTAGCATATAGATTTTTTTTTCTTGTTAGCCTATTTACAAACGACATAGACGGCTCAATTTATATAGTATTTTTTTTTCTAGTCACCTTATATTTTTTCGGCTCAATCGGACGGCTGACTAAAAGTGTGGGTATTTTACCGAAAGAGTGTCATGTTATGTATCAAAGACAATATTTTTCTTTTTCTTGTTAGCCTATTTCCACTTAAGAAACCTGAATAATCAATTTTTGCTTATTAAATAAACTGAAAATTTTAGGGCTAGTTGATACCCTTAATTTTATTTTTGTGACTTACATATCCTATAGTAACATTCTCCATTCTCTTACAAGTTAGCCTTACTGCTACACCTATAATAAATTATATTCTTCTTTCATAATATTTTTTTTAAAAAAGTAGTCCTTTTGTCTCCCCTCCGGCCATTGACGTCCCTTCCTTCTCTAGCAATGGAGCAATCATCATCTCATACCTAGGTCCGGACTTATTATGAATCCCATGAGACGCTGCCTCATGTCCAAAATTTAAGTGGACACCAACTTTCTTTATAGTATTAATGTATGCAAGTCTAATTCTGACTAAAAGTCCAACATAGTCGTTCTAATCCTTTTAGTCCACATAAGAAAGATTTTTGTTGTTGTAGGATATTCTAACATCCACTACCAAAAACTTTAGTTTACTACACTAATAGAATAATATAATGAGATATGAGACATTTCAAAGAATTTTGACAGAGTTACACTAGGCTTTTCAGTTGTTAGGATGAACCATTTGTTTGCCATTAAAATCTTTTTATTGCAAATTTCAATTACAAACAGAACAATGTTACAATGTAGGACTTATACGTAATCCTAGGAGAACACTTTTGTTTATCTGGGTCCCTTGTGCCGATGGAGCGAGTGGTAATGCGTTGACTCCGTTGACGATCTGACGACGGTTATTGGTTCTCTGAAGGTCTGAGTTGCTCTGGGTTCTGGAGCTCACGGAGAAGAAGAAGATGTTGAGTGTCTGTATCTGCCTCTCTGTGTGTGTGTGTTCGTAGGTTCGTGCCCTTGTCAGAAGGAAATGATCCCTCTATTTATAGTCTGCAGGCTGGCTGCTCATGCGCGCATATGTAGGATGCGCCGGTTTGTGGAAAAGCCACGTGGTGATTGCTGATGGAGGCGCATGGACGGCGCGCTCGGATTGAGGAGTTGAACTCTTCTCGTTGCATTTGTGGGCTACGGCAGAGCTGACACGTAGCAATGGAGAATATCTTTCGGTTGCTGAGATTTTGGGTGATTAGCACCCCTTCATCGGCTGAACTGAGTCATGAGACACGTGACACGTATCCGTTGCTCAAAGATCTCGGATTTGGTGGAGAGTAATCTGATAGGATGCGCCTGGGTTGGGCGCATGAGGAGACTTTGGCTTGTAACCTTTAGGAGTCACAAACCAGTCTGGGCGCACGGCTTTTGAGGCACATGCGAGGCTTCAGTAGTGACTTGATCTCTGTCTTTAGGGATCAGAAAAAAGTCTGAGGCACATGGCTTTTGAGGCGCATGCGAAGATTTGGACGCATGGCTGCGGAGGTGCATGCGAAATGGTTGGACGGCCACGTGGCTTGTAACCGCCGGAGGGAAGTAATGATGATGCCGACGTCAGCGACGTTTCGTCTTCTGAAAAAGTTGTCAACTGTTCAGTCCTCGGGGGCTGGCCGCTGTCGTGTCAGACTTCAGTATTTAATGTTCTTTGACGGGTAATAGGCTATTGAGTGGGCACATCGATCTGCGTTCTACTAGGCACGTGGGGACGCATGGGGCACATCCTTACAAGGCGCTTGGTGCTGGTGGGTGTGTCAGTATGATGCACGGTCTGACCGGCGCATCCGTTTGTATGACACGTCTTTATTGGCCCGACTTTTACGTTCTTCAAGTGCTTTAAATAGCCGTTTTGACTTTGCTGAATCCGAAGCGTCAGGTTCATCACCATTAATGCAAATTTATTGCACGTGATTAGGAGAGCCCGCCACTTGGCGCATGGGTTTGATTTGCCCGGCCTATAAATAGTGGCAAGGAGAGAGTTTGCCTCTCGTTCTCTTATGTCCTTCCGAAATAAACTTGTTTGCTCGAGCACATTCTGTTGACGAGATGTTTCCGAGGGTGAAGATGCGACGTATTGTCTTCATTTATGTACTTGAAGGTGACTGTTACATCCGAAAGTCGGAGTCGAGGGCCTCTTTCATGAAGCACATAACTGAGGCTCTTGAAGAGATGCGCCTGACTGAGACGCCGAAGATATGCGCCTGACTGAGATGCTGAAGGGCGACACATAACTGAGCTGCTAAAGGGATGCACCTGGCTGAGATGCTGAAGTGATGCGCCAAACTGAGACGCCGAAGAGATGCGCCTATTTGAGAGCGTATGGCGAGATGCGTCTGTTTGAGAGCGTATGGTGGTTGCTGCGCCTGGCAGTAGACTTAGGATCTTTTCTTTTTGTAGAAGTTCTCCTTCGTACAGCCTTTTTTAGGCATGTAATAGACTTTTATATGAAATAAAAATCTTCTTTTAATGTCTATGCTTTTGCTGTTTGTTGTGCCAAGTACTACATCTGAACTTCCTGGCGCATGTAATGTTTAGGCGCATAGGATTTCTGTTCCTGAAATTCCATGCTTCTACAAGACCCCCTTCAAAGTTTTCAAATATTTTTGTCAAGTTTTGGAATACTTTGAATAAGAAGCATGGTGGTGTCTTCAATGGGGCGCATGACTGTTCGGGCGCATGAGTGTTCCGCGCATTAGTGATGTGGCGCATGCTCCTCTCAGTTAATGCAAATGATAACACTTTGAAGTAACCAAAAGGATTAATGATGATCTTTTTGGATTTATTTGCGATTATCACTTCATGGAACCCGAGGCGGCGGCTGATGTCACTCCTCATCGGTTTTCGCGTATGTCTAAGCCTATAAATAGGCATCTGATGGAGAGAGAGGGTTCTTCTCCACTTTGCTTTCTTCTTCTCTAGAGTTCTTCTTTCGAAAAACCCTAAACTTCTTCTTTCACGAGATGGCCCCCAAGACTCTTCGCGGTGGTGCTGGCCGAGGACGAGGCAAAGGAAAAGAACCTGTGGAGGCTGTTGCGGATGATGTCCCCCGGACGCCCGTCGACGTTCGGCCGGCGGTGACTGGTGGGTTTCATCATTCTACCATATTTTTCTTTCGTATATGGGCATGGACCGTGAGTCCTGATGATGTGCTGAAGCTTTTCCACCGACGCGCATGGGTTTAGACCCTAATGATGCGCCGAAGCTTCCCTGCTGACGCGCATGGGTTTAGACCCTGATGATGCGCCGAAGCTTCACTGCTGACGCGCATGGGTTTAGACCCTGATGATGCGCCGAAGCTTCCTTCCAGATGCGCCTGAGCCTTGGTCCAGTGTATGCGCTTCTGATGAGAGCGTAACTCAGAGTTTTTTTATTGTTCTAATATATCTGAGTTTTTGACTTTTTTGCTGACCACCAGTGTCGATGACCATCCCGCTCTTGAATGAAGTACTTTTGGACGCTGCTCTCTATAAGATATGAGTAGATTATGACGAGGAGGTGATAAACCCTGTCCATGCTGCCATTATGCTGGACAAGCCTCCTGAGAGAATGACCCAAATTCGGGAACAACAACATGGGTTCCTCCAACGGATGATGGAGCATGGCGTTTTGAAATATGCCATTTCTGATAACGTGACTTTCTTGAAGCCTGAGTTCCTATTTGCGGACCGCCTTAATTCTACCGAAGCAACGGTGTTAAAGATCAAGGAAGATTGGTTCTTTACAGCAAGAGCGGCGTATTGGCGGTGATGAATGCCAATGGGAGTTTCACGACGACAAAAACCATGGCACTCCCTCATATTGGTCTGATACGTTCCCACCAGGGCCATGATTATATGGCCGAGATTCTGGAGGCATCGGTGGCTGAGCTCGACCAGCTGCTTTCCGAGTTTCAGTGTATCCAGCAAAATGATCTCTCCGTTCTGATAGAGGCAGAAAAGGAGAAGTTGATCGCTGAAACTGAGTCATCTTATCAGGCCACCGTGAATGTCTGGGAGCGTAAGGTGGCCGAAGCTGAGGCTGCGGTGGAGAGGCTATCTCAATCCGCACAGGAGAAGGTGGAGTTGAAAGCTGCGTTGGACGCCAGTATAGCGGAGGTTAATGCCATGATTTGCCTCCTTAAAGACCAGCGGGCCCAACTCTTGTTAGATGCTGAGCGAGTCCAAGCTGAACATATAGCATCTAAGGAGGAGGAAGCGGCTTTCACCCGACAGGCTCATTCCCTGGCCCAGTAGCGGCAACAGCTGGACGAGGAGCATGAGGATGACATTTCTCCTGAGGCCATAGAAATTGTAGCCTCCCTTCCTGGAAATTTTTAAAATATTTTTTTTATTATTTATTTGTAAAATTTTTAAAATATTTTTTTTATTATTTATTTGAATTAAATAGTGATTTTAGAATTTTATAAATAATTAAATAGTTAATTATTACGGTAGATGATTTTAGCCATAGTTGAGATTTGGAGTACAAGGTGACTAGGAATCATGGCACGGATAGCTCAGTGGCGTACTTTGACTAGTGTTTAGTCACGGTAAGGGAAGGCCGAGCCATAGTGATGCCCTAACTCGAAAAACCAGGCTAAGTTGTAACATGACCATTATGTTTAGTTTAATTATTTATTATTATTGTAATTGGACAGTTAAGTGCTCCGGTTGTACCGGACTGGACCCGGACCGGCCCAAGCCATGTAGTCATGCAAAACGTCCAAGGACATTCGCATTGAAGGAATTTGGTATAAGGGTATTGCATTTCATTTTATTGGTAAATGAATATTCTCTAGGTATTCGTAATTTTAAATATTATAAATACTACTATTAGTATTATTCAGTGATACTTGTATAAAATGGGTCCTTGTACGTTTCTGGGATATTTAGACTGTGCATGATTATCCATTATTAGTTTATTAAATTTTGTTATTATTATTCTTATTTCTTATTATTATTTTATTGTGGTTATTAAATATAAATTATTTATTATTAGCTATTATCATCAAGATATATGGGTATATATATAAATATATGATAAATATTGTATATGTGTGAATAATGTGATTATGAATAAATATATATATTAAATAAATGTGTGCGTATATATATATATATATATATATATATATATATATATATATATATATATATATATATATATATATATATATATATAACTATATATGTGTGTGTTTGTGAATATATATAAATAAATATTAAATACGTATGTACGTATGTGTATGAGTATATATATAAATATATTATATAGAGGTGCATGTATATATATATATATATAAAATATATATATGTATACGTGAATGTATACGTATATATATAAAATATAGATGTGTACGTATATATGTACGTATAAGCGTATATATATATATATATATATGAAATATATATATATATATATATATATATATATATATATATATATATATATATATATATATATATATATATGAATGAATGAATAAACAAAGCCAAGCCAGGCCCATCCCGAGCCCAGCCCAGGGCCCGGCCCAGCCGTGAGCCCAACACCTCCAACCCAGATTGTATATGCATATATATGCATATGTGGTAATTCCACAGCAGCTAACAACCCGAGCGGTTCTTCCCAGTCTTCATCGCTCGAAAACACCAAACGAAACCCTAAACCCTAACACCATAGCGCGCCACCCCGACCTCCAGGCCTGGGCGCATCCCCAGGCGCCTGCGCGACGCCGAGGGCCGCCGCCGCTCGCCGGAGAACGGCCGGAAACGCGCGCGCGTGCCGGGAACACAGCAGTTGCAGTGCAGCGATCGACCATACTTTGCGCCTCGTTTTCTTCCTCTACAGTGGACCGTTTCTCAAAACGATCACACAGGTATAAACCTAATCTATACCCCGTCAATTGTCTTCAGATAGATTTAAATATAATACGCTGGATCGATCGGAAGATCAACGCGAACATCGCGGAAATCCTATCAAAACAGGGTATATATGACAGTCCCAACACCCATTTTGTAAGGCGATTTGTCGCCAGGCCATACACAGTGTTGAAAATGTGTTTAAAAGAATTTATAGACAACATAGCCAGGATCAAAAACCTTCTTTTAGTTTTTCATGGATTATTTCACAAGTTAAATTGGTTTAAAAATAGGAAAAAAAACCTAGAAAAACTGTTTTGGAAAAATCTAGAAATCGCTCCACACGTCGTGCGTCCCGCCAATCTGGACGACGTGGTCGTGAATCGAAAGCATCGAAAGCTGCGTAACGGCTTCGTGGTCGTGTAGGCTTTGGCGGAATTCAAATTGGTCGCGTGTGCGCGACGAATTTGATGCGTATCCGTCGAAATTTACCGTATCGTACACTTTGTAAATTCTTCAATTACTTTGTGCACACTCGTCAGATCGAGACGAAACTTGCGCCAACAGGACCGTATCATTTTTTTGGTCCTGTATACCAAGTTTGGTCTGATTCTGAGACAGTTGACAAAATCGTCGTTTTGCGGGCCCCGCGGTTCCACTCAACGGGTGATTTTGTGCACGGCCTGCCGGAATCCAACTTTGGACATACGGTTGAGTTCGTATCGAAAAACCGGATCCGTAGACATATAGTTTGACGACTTTAGAGACCATTGACTCTGGCACGTTTTTCGGTGCAAAGCGGGTCCAACGGCGGACATCATTTTTGTCCGAAATTACCGTTTTGCCCCTGTGTCCAGAATTGGACTGAAGGACAGGCAATCCTAGCTAATTTGACTATTCTGAGAATGTTGGTACTGTTTATTTCCGCATCCGGAGACTTCTACATGTGTTGACTGATTGTGGCTCATTGAGTGGTATAGTGTTATTGGTTTCTCCAGCTAAGGACCTCAGGCAAGTGCACTTTCTGATTGCTTTTCGATTCATAGTAGTCTTTTCATTTTATGTCTATACATATATCTTGCTGCTTGTTGACACGCTCGTCACACGGAGTTGTCGGGAGGGGAAATATCTTAGTATACATGTGGACTACCCAGAAATATCCCAATATGTCTATTCCTGAAAGCTAGCCGCTGCGCACGACACGTGCAGTGTGCCTTATTTACCCCCTAGCCGTCCACATGTTGAAACGGATATTTTACACCACCTAGATAGATGTTTTTTATTTTTCCTTGTTTACTTCTCTACCGTGCTATGTCATCAGTTTTCTTACTAGCTTTCATATTCCATATGCTATTTTCATGTTTTGTTTATTCTATTATGTTTTCGTTTTGTCGTCGGTTTGTGTACTTGTTCCATTCCTGACTAGAAACCAACATTTTTTAGGTTTAGCCACAATCATTCTTAGCACTGGGAGGCTTGGATATGTTGAGGACAACCTAGAAATAGAAAGCAATTGTATCAATTTCATTAATTATAAATCTTGTACATTCTTTAATAATAAATGTTATAATAAATGTAGAATTGTGAATGAGCATCAAATGTTATTTTTTGAGTATTATTTCTTGCGGGCTTGACAGCGTTCTACCGCCGACTCTGCGGCGTAGGCTGGCTTGGACACGTCTCGTATCCGAAAAGCGGGTGCGGGTCGTGACAAGTTTTTGTGGTGGCCCATGCAGGTCAGTTTTCGCAAAATATAGCGAACTTGCGACAAATTAGTCGTACTGCTGCGAGCCTGCGCCCAAGAAATGCTCATTCACAATTAGGATTAAAATAATTTAGGAGAATAACTAAGACTAGGAGTCCCTTGTTCAAATTGACTAATCGGGTAGTTAAGGTTATTAGATAGGCCATGCAATTCAGATAGCTTGCTAGATCCCTATAGACACACTATTGCTTTTGATGTAATGATATGATCCAACGTGGGTATACTACTCACTTGATTAGTTAGACCTTTTCCATAATTAAGGCTATAATCTCGATAACATGTTCAGTTTTCTTTTGCTCTATCAAGATATAAATTTCATATCATGAATTGGAATTGCCTGTTTTAAATTCTCTTTTGTTGTAAGAATTTAGTTTATAATTTCTGATTCTGCAATTCGTGTATGAATCTCGAGGTAGATTGATTTGAGATTTTCCCTCAACCATTGAAATGCATAGGAAATAGATACTAGAATGTTTGTATTTTTTCGTATTTAGTTATATTCTCCATGTTAAATCTTTTAATTTAAGTGTTGTGACTGATAGGACAAATACCTACACTTTATTTTTGCCAACCTGTTTGAATCTCTAGAAGCCCCTAAATTTTACGGATATAGTTAAAGGAATGGGTAGACAGCAGCGCACTGTCGTCAATTATTTGAGGGTAGAGAATGTGGGTTCACTGCAGCCAGCAGCGCACTGGCGAGACACAACCCATAGAAAGGAAACCATTTTTGAGGATCATAGGTTATAGAACATTGCTAAAACTATATGGTAGTTGACCAAGACTTTAAGGATAGTAAGATTGTAGGAAGACTGTATAAGCAAGAACACCAAGTAAGGATTTGACTTTCTTAAAACTCGAACTATTGTGCCTCCTTTCCAAAAATCTCACCTATTCATATTTTGACTATCTTGACCAATGCTGCTATTACAGCTTAGTTTTTGCAAGCTTACTCCTTTATCGAGCTTGATTCAAGACATATGTTTATTGGGGACGCCCGCTAACATATTGTCTAATCAGAATCATTGTATCACGGTCTGATCAACCATGATGCATTTGGTTCGCTTTTCATTTAATTACCCTACGTGGATGGAGATATAGAGGTATCTAGGATCTCATCCGCGACTGCTTTGACAATTCCTCTTGAATTATACATTCGCCTTTGAATCACGTAATTGTATTCAGTGACATCTCTCTTGAACTCTTTATTGTTTTATCTTTTACCGATTAGAAAGACGAAATCTCGTAATTGATAAATAGATACCTAGTATCCCCATGGCTATGATAGTTGTATACGCAAGTGTAGCTACCATCGGCCAGCCCAGTGATATGAACCTTGCCACCATATCCTAGCCTCTAAGGTGGGTAGACAGTAAGCCTTCTAGAATCTTGAGATGTACGAGGATTACCGATTGATTAGAATAATTTTTCACTAGGATGAGGAACAGTGCCCATGGACTCCCACTTTCCATTTAGATCACCTTGTGTCCCCGACCGTGCCATTAATATTCAGAGCACGAGACCAGCTGTTACCTCTCAACAAATTTCATATCCAAGATCTAGACAAGTCCACCCTCATCTAGGTATATCATGTCCCACTCAAACTCGTCCCCTTGTACTCTATTTTTGTGCTACGACTTTCAGGTTAAAATGACTAGCTATAACCTTCACTATAGTACCGATACACTTTCCGAATTCCATTAGAGCCTCAACCCTAACTCAATTCCTTCAATCCAATATGTGATTGAAATCTACTCTAGGCTGCCCTAACTAGTAGAAATAGTTTTATCTTGGGATCTTGTTTAGTCCATGTAGATTGAAACCCAATGTTCATCCAACCAACGACTGATGACCAAATAAAGAACCCAGTAAGACCACAACCTTGATTTCCCAAATTTTGTTCTATTGTGAAACCTTGTTTAGAATTTCGGGAGCAGAATTTCTGTATTACATGGATTGTAAGCCCCTCTAAGAGCGAAGGGTTCTTCGATGTAGCAAGTGACTGGGCTAGAGTAGCCCAATTTAGCGAATAAGACTATAGGTTCATATATACCCTTTCTATCTGTATTATTATATATTCTCGACCGCTCTTGAGACTTCATAATTGCCCTCGATTATTCCTTCTTACCCTTCTGTCCTTCATTTTGGAGCGATGAAGGTCATGCTTATTAGAATTTACCAATATTCTTAGCTACTTGTGTAAATTTGCTTGTTAAATTTTTGGGTTGCTTGATAGATACGAGAGGATTTTAGAAACCAGATGCCTAGATATTTGTTGGTAGGATTGTTAGCAACTAGTTAGAAGATTATGAGATTTTAGTTGAGGAGTAGTGTGACCAAAGGTGGGTAGAAGTCCTCGATGATTAGTAGTTACGAAATGGCAAGGAGAAAGATATAAATATTTTTGAGAAATTAAAATTCGAGGATATTATGGTAATAGTGGATTTATTTTATTTTATTTTTATTTATATTTTTATTTTGTTTGAATTTTGGCATGTTTATGAGTTAGAATTTCAAGGACGAAATTATTTTTAAGGTGGGTAGATTTGTAGCCTCCCTTCCCGGAAATTTTTAAAATATTTTTTTTATTATTTATTTGAATTAAATAGTGATTTTAGAATTTTATAAATAATTAAATAGTTAATTATTACGGTAGATGATTTTAGCCATAGTTGATATTTGGAGTACAAGGTGACTAGGAATCATGGCACGGATAGCTCAGTGGCGTGCTTTGACTAGTGTTTAGTCACGGTAAGGGAAGGTCGGGCCATAGTGATGCCCTAACTCGGAAAACCAGGCTAAGTTGTAACATGACCATTATGTTTAGTTTAATTATTTATTATTATTGTAATTGGACAGTCAAGTGCTCCGGTTGTACCGGACTGGACCCGGACCGGCCCAAGCCATGCAGTCATGCGGAACGTCCAAGGACATTCGCATTGAAGGAATTTGGTATAAGGGTATTGCATTTCATTTTATTGGTAAATGAATATTCTCTAGGTATTCATAATTTTAAATATTATAAATACTACTATTAGTATTATTCAGTGATACTTGTATAAAATGGGTCCTTGTACGTTTCTGGGATATTTAGACTGTGTATGATTATCCATTATTAGTTTATTAAATTTTGTTATTATTATTCTTATTTCTTATTCTTATTATTATTTTATTGTGGTTATTAAATATAAATTATTTATTATTAGCTATTATCATCAAGATATATGGGTATATATATATAAATATATGATAAATATTGTATATGTGTGAATAATGTGAGTATGAATAAATATATATATTAAATAAATGTGTGCGTATATATATATATATAACTATATATGTGTTTGTTTGTGAATATATATAAATAAATATTAAATACGTATGTACGTATGTGTATGAGTATATATATAAATATATTATATAGAGGTGCATGTATATATATATATATATATATATATATATATATATATATATATATATATATATATATATATATATATATATATATATATATATATATAATATATATTTGTATACGTGAATGTATACGTATATATATAAAATATAGATGTGTACGTATATATATACGTATAAGCGTATATATATATATGAAATATATATATATATATATATATATATATATATATATATATATATATATATATATATATATATATATATGAATGAAAAAAAAAATATATATATATATATATATGAATGAATGAATAAACAAAGCCAAGCCAGGCCCATCCCGAGCCCAGCCCAGGGCCCGGTCCAGCCGTGAGCCCAACACCTCCAACCCAGAATGTATATGCATATATATATATATGCATATGTGGTAATTCCACAGCAGCTAACAACCCGAGCGGTTCTTCCCAGTCTTCATCGCTCGAAAACACCAAACGAAACCCTAAACCCTAACACCATAGCGCGCCACCCCGACCTCCAGGCCTGGGCGCATCCCCAGGCTCGTGCGCAACGCCGAGGGCCATCGCCGCTCGCCGGAGAACGGCCGAAAACGCGCGCGTGTGCAGGAAACACAGCAGTTGCGGTGCAGCGATCGACCATACTTTGCGCCTCGTTTTCTTTCTCCACAGTGGACCGTTTCTCGAAACGATTACACAGGTATAAACCTAATCTATACCCCGTCAATTGTCTTCAGATAGATTTAAATATAATACACTGGATCGATCGGAAGATCAACGCGAACATCGCGAAAATCCTGTCAAAACGGGGTATATATGACAGTCCCAACACCCATTTTGTAAGGCGATTTGTCTCCAGGCCATACACAGTGTTGAAAATGTGTTTAAAAGGATTTATAGACAACATAACCAGGATCAAAAACCTTCTTTTAGGTTTTCATGGATTATTTCACAGGTTAAATTGGTTTAAAAATAGGAAAAAAACCTAGAAAAACTATTTTAGAAAAATCTAGAAATCGCTCCACACGACGTGCGTCCCGCCAATCTGGATGACGTGGTCACGAACCGAAAGCATCGAAAGCTGCGTAACGGCTTCGTGGTCGTGTGGGCTTTGGCGGAATTCAAATTGGTCGCGTGTGCGCGACGAATTTGATGCGTATCCGTCAAAATTCACCGTATCGTACACTTTGCAAATTCTTCAATTACTTTGTGCACACTCGTCAGATCGAGACGAAACTTGTGCCAACAGGACCGTATCATTTTTCTGGTCCTGTATGCCAAGTTTGGTCCGATTCTGAGATAGTTGACAAAATCGTCGTTTTGCGGGCCCTGCGGTCCCACTCAACGGGTGATTTTGTGCACGGCCTGCCAGAATCCAACTTTGGACATACGGTTGAGTTCGTATCGGAAAACCGGATCCGTAGACATATAGTTTGACTACTTTAGAGACCATTGACTCTGGCATATTTTTTGGTGCAAAGCGGGTCCAACGGCGGACATTATTTTTGTCCGAAATTATCGTTTTGCCCCTGGGTCCAGAATTGGACTTAAGGATAGACAATCCTAGCTAATTTGACTATTCTAAGAACGTTGGTACTGTTTATTTCAGCATCCGGAGACTTCTACATGTGTTGACTGATTGTGGCTCATTGAGTGGTATAGTGTTATTGGTTTCTTCCGCTAAGGACCTCAGGCAAGTGCACTTTCTGATTGCTTTTCGATTCATAGTAGTCTTTTCATTTCATGTGTATACATATATCTTGTTGCTTGTTGACACGCTCGTCACACGGAGTTGTTGGGAGGGGAAATATCTTAGTATACATGTGGACTACCCAGAAATATCCCAATATATCTATTCTTGAAAGCTAGCCGCTGCGCACGACATGTGCAGTATGCCTTATTTACCCCCTAGCCATCCACATGTTGAAATGGATATTTCACACCACCTAGATAGATGTCTTTTATTTTTCTTTGTTTACTTCTCTACCGTGCTATGTCATCAGTTTTCTTACTAGCTTTCATATTCCATATGCTATTTTCATGTTTTGTTAATTCTATTATGTTTTTATTTTGTCGTCGGTTTGTGTACTTGTTCCATTCCTGACTGGAAACCAACATTTTTTAGGTTTAGCCGCAATCATTCTTAGTACTGGGAGGCTTGGGTATGCTGAGGACAACCTAGAAATAGAAAGCAATTGTATCAATTTCATTAATTATAAATCTTGTACCTTCTTTAATTATAAATGTTGTAATAAATATAGAATTGTGAATGAGCATCAAATGTTATTTTTTGAGTATTATTTCTTGCGGGCTTGACAGCGTTCTACCGCCAACTCTGCGGCGTAGGCTGGCTTGGACACGTCTCGTATCCGAAAAACGGGTGCGGATCGTGACAAGTTTTTGTGGTGGTCCATGCAGGTCAGTTTTCGTAAAATATTGCGAACTCGCGGTAGTACCAAATTAGTCATACTGCTGCGAGCCTGCGCCCAAGAAATGCTCATTCACAATTAGGATTAAAATAATTTAGGAGAATAACTAGGACTAGGAGTCCCTTGTTCAAATTGACTAATCGGGTAGTTAAGGTTATTAGATAGGCCATGCAATTCAGATATCTTGCTAGATCCCTATAGACACACTATTGCTTTTGATGTAATGATATGATCCAACGTGGGTATACTACTCACTTGATTAGTTAGACTTTTTCCATAATTAAGGCTATAATCTCGATAACCTGTTCAGTTTCTTTTGCTCTATCTAGATATAAATTTCATATCATGAATTGGAATTGCATGTTTTAAATTCTCTTTTGTTGTAAGGATTTAGTTTATAATTTCTGATTCTGCAATTCGTGTACGAATCTCGAGGTAGATTGATTTGAGATTTTCCCTCAACTATTGAAATGCATAGGAAATAGATACTAGAATGTTTGTATTTTTTTTCGTATTTAGTTATATTCTCCATGTTAAATCTTTTAATTTAAGTGTTGTGACTGATAGAACAAATACCTACACTTTATTTTTGCCAACCTGTTTGAATCTCTAGAAGCCCCTAAATTTTACGGATATAGTTAAAGGAATGGGTAGACAGCAGCGCACTGTCGTCAATTATTTGAGGGTGGAGAATGTGGGTTTACTGCAGCCAGCAGCACACTGGCGAGGCACAACCCATAGAAACAAAATCATTTTTGAGGATCATAGGTTATAGAACATTGCTAAAACTATGTGGTAGTTGACCAAGACTTTAAGGATAGTAAGATTGTAGGAAGACTGTATAAGCAAGAACACCAAGTAAGGATTTGACTTTCTTAAAACTCGAACTATTGTGCCTCCTTTCCAAAAATTTCACCTATTCATATTTTGACTATCTTGACCAATGCTGCTATTACAGCTTAGTTTTTGCAAGCTTACTCCTTTATCGAGCTTGATTCAAGACATATGTTTATTGGGGACGCCCGCTAACATATTGTCTAATCAGAATCATTGTATCACGGTCTGATCAACCATGATGCATTTGGTTCGCTTTTCATTTAATTATCCTGCGTGGATGGAGATATAGAGGTAGTCTAGGATCTCATCCGCGACTGTCTAATCAGAACTATTGTGCCTCCCATTTGGGCTCGAACTTTCCTGGTGTTTTGTGTGTCAACACCATCGGCCTCCTGACTGCCAGAACCAGGTCGCCTACTTGGAAAGTCCTCTGCTTGACCTTCTTGTTGAAAGCCTGTGATATACGGGCTTGATAGAGTTCGATGCGCTGTTGTAGCACCCAGTTTTTTAAATGAGAATAATTTTGAAATTTTATAATTTTAATCTTTTATTAATGATATTTAAATCATGATATGAATTTTTGGTAATTTTTGATTATTTTAAAAATTATTAAAACCATGACTTGTGATTTACCAATTTAAAGACTAGTGATATGGCATTAGGATAGTTATTTTTACTTTTGAGCATGGGGGTATTTTGGTCATTTTGAACTTTTGGTAATTATTTGGAATTATTATGAATTATTGAGATTTATTAGAATTTATATGATTTTTGGTATAATTTAATTAAGGGTTAATCTAGACTTGACTAGTGTTGACTTGGAGCCTAACCTAGAAGCTAACCCTAGTTGGTGACCCTAGTCTAACTCTAGTTAACCTACTTTAGTAATTAGAAATTAGTTTTAAAGTAGAGAGGATTAGTTTGGGTGGAATTAGTCCATGACCAGTGACTTAAGTCAATGACTTATGACTTATCAATTTTTAGCCTAGTATTTAAGCCATAGGCCCATGAATTAAGCCCAAGACCAATCCTAACCCAACCATGGCAGCCACTATTAGGTTTCCCTTGCCTATAAGTAGTCTCTTAAGAGTGTTCTTGCCTCTTTTTAGGTTTGCCCTAATTTTGGTGGAAAAGTATTTTTCCCTATGCTCTAAAATCCCAATTAATTTATTTTAGCTCCTTTTTAATCCTAGTCTTTTGCAATAGGATCTAATTTATGTTTATTTACTGATTTTGGATGATCACCTCAGTTTGTGTGCCATTTGGAGTATTGGAGTTGCCATTTGGAATCGTCTCTTTGAAGCTCTTTCTTGAGTTTTGATACTCAATTGGTAAACCACCTAAACCCTTGTTTCTTCCTGATTTCTTTGCATAATAGGTTAGGTTTAGGGGTTACCTAACTGACCACGAGATTTGGGCACAATTTGTGTCCATTTCGTGTCCGTATCGGACAGGTATCGTATTGGTATTTTAGGTGTTTGTAGAAATGCCACTAAGGGAATTATTTTCGTATTTTTTAATTGTAATTGCATGGATTTGTAGATCTAGATGAGTGTATCAATTTTTGTGAAGGTGGTAAGGTGTTTTGTGTCCGTTTGTGTCATATTTTATCGCATGGACACGCAGCACGAGCCCGTAGGCCGTGTCCTGCATCACGGGCCCTGTATCTCAGGATACAGGACACGTCGTGTCCTAAAATTTTGTGGGAATCTAGGGGCTTCGTCTGCGACCATGCTCCCAAAATTTAGGAGCATCTCGTGCACTATCCGAGGAGAAATCGGGGTCGCATTGGTCGTGCGCTGTCGCACGCGAGCTGCTGTGCGCGTGCACAGGCACGACTGACACGCGTGTCGTGTCGTGTCTGTGGGACTCGTGGACCCATTGCAGGGTGTGTCAGACCTAGATCTATCCTAGGTGAACCACTAGACACGAGCACGTGCCGTGTCGTGTGTTGGATGCACATGCACGCGTGCACGACGATTGTTGTGCACTGACTAGTGTTTGTGTACATGTGCTTGTTTGGACACGATTCGTGTCCAATTCTTGGACACGAATGCACTCTCATGTATCCTCACATGTATATCATTTATTTCTAACCCTTTATTTGTCATTTTGTTGATTATTTGAATTCGAAATTTTATTTTTCCTTGAACTCTGATACGCATTGACTGAATACATTTTTCTGAATTTAATTATCATTTTCCCTGTTTTTATGTTGATAAATATCTATAATAGATTCACCTACATGTTAAGGAATAATGTACATGATTACTTATGGTTTTGTGATGTTTTTAGGGTAGAAATCTCGATTTTTCCCCGCAAGGACTGATACATTGATACCATGTGACTGAGAGGTGTTTCCTGAGATTGAATTACATTTCCCTGTTTATTTATGATGTTTGAATGAAAAGGGACCTACCTTCATAACTGATAAATGAGGGATATGTTAACTTGATTTGTGTTAATGAAAGGGGAATCACTTATTTGGTTTCTGCAAATATTGTTGAGTTTTCTGTCACAGTTTCAGGATATTGCCTGAGAATGATTCTCAATATACACACATATCCTGAATTATACTCACACCCTACATGCTAATTACTCACACTATCTCACACAAAGACTGAGAACATCTCACACATATATCACTGTTCCTGTGATGAATCACACAGCCCTGTTCATTCACACCCTTCCTAGAAACCTAACACTCACTTCCTGTTTATTCCTCACTCTTTGCATGCTCCATACACACACACAAATCCTATCACACACACTTGCCTTTCTACACATTTCTGAATTTCTATTTTCATTACACACAAACACACACATTCAATCCCATTACACACACATTTGATTTCCTGTTTTCCTCACCTTCCCTCAACATATACACACACATATGATTTACACTCTCACATTGCCCTATCCTAATAGTACACACACACACACACACATGTTTTACACACACTGTTTTCTCCTCTCACACACACAATCACACACATTATATATATCCCTTTATATATATATATATATATATATATATATATATATATATATATATATATATGTAAATACACATGCACATGTTTAACACACACTGTTTTCTCCTCTCACACACACAATCACACACACATTATATATATCCCTTTATATATATATATATATATATATATATATATATATATATATATATATATATATATATATATACATCCTAATCTATTTACATGTGTATTTACATATATATATATATATATATATATATATATATATATATATATATATATATATATATATATTTATATATTATGTGGTAATAGTTACTAGTGTGTATGTGAATGTGTAGTGGGTTGTGAGATAGGATTTCATTTGCCTATTTGTATTTGGCCTATGGCCTAGGTATTCGGCCTATGGCATGTGTGTATCACTAAGATAGGTGACTTGTGTGGTATTTAGTTAGTTGACCTAGAATTGACTTGTTAAGCCTAGGGTTGACCAACCTAGACTAGTTTGACCAAGTTTAACCTCGTTTGACCTAGTTTGACTTAATTAGACTAGAATTGACCTAGTTTGATTGTTAGGGTTGACTAGAGTTGACTAAAGGTTGACTTTAGCCTAGATTGACCCCAAACTTCATGTAGATGCATTGTAGCAGTCTATTCCTTATTTTAGATTTGTTGTGACTTGTACTGTTCTATAGGAGACAGACACCACTCCTCGGACAGTATTTTCTCTTCGGACATTCAGGATGCCAGGCGAGTACATTCTTTGATCATTTCATATCTTGTTTAGGATTATATTTCCTGCTTTAGATTATCTTAGTTGATGCTGACACGTTGGTAACACGGATTAGTACTATATGGATCCCTTCATGAGATGTTATCCCTCTCGGGAGCATCAGATACTCTTGTCTCGTGTGTTTCACTTACATCATGTATCTCTTGCTTCTATTATTATGAATCTTCGGGAATCAGCTAGTTACTCATGTACTCTCATGATCACCGAGCCTTCACGAATCAATTCATGAATCACCCTATACGGGTTAAGTAGTTTAGTCATGAATCTTAACGTAACTTGACTGGATCCTTGTGTATTGATTGGGGTACGGAGGAGTATGAATGGTCATGTGAATAAATATTCAAAGTAGTGTAGTCATGAATCATTCTTAGTGTAGTCATGAATCAGTCCTAAGCCATTCACATGTTCATCTTGTACTCTGAATCACAGCACTGTCTCTCTTTTATACATCATAGATATTTACTTACAGTCTCTCTTTTACATACTGTTATTCTTCAGTTTCCTGTATTTTATTCTCTAGCATGATTATATTTTCTTTCCTGCTATAACTTATTGAGATGTATTGTGCTCGCTCCTGTCCTGACTGGACCTGTTGAAAAATTTACAGTGAATGATGAGGCTCTAGTGTCTACCCATTATGGTGCAGCTTAGACAACACTTATGACTTGGACCCATTTGCAGTAGAGGATCTACCACCAGTGGTTTAGACTGCTAGCTTACTCTTACCTTGACTTTCTCATTGATACATTATTGTATATGTACTGGGAGTTATTTTATCTGATATTTATGGAGATGTCATCTTAGATACTTACACCACTATCTGATTGTATCTCTGTGGATTCATTTTGTTCCAAACTATCTATCTTCTATCTTCATTCTGCCTTAGATGTGATTGAGAACTGTATATTATTATGTCACCTCCATTCGAAGAGTATATATTGTACAGGTACCTTTATACTGTTAGATGTATGACCTAGGATAGCGTTCTACCGCTGACACTGCGGCGTAGGCTGGGCGTTGTTACATATTCGTACCCTCACAGTGGGTGCGGGTCGTGACAGCTGTTGAGCTAGGAGACGTTTTTCGTCAAGTGCCTCCAGTTCTCGCAGACGATGACGTTGATTGTCTTCCTCCGTGAGTTGATTTATGATCGCTACACGGAGTGAGGGTATCTGGATCTCGAGAGGCAGTACCGCTTCGCTTCCGTAGACCAAGGAGAATGGTGTGTTGCTCGTCGGGGTCCGCACCGTTGTGCAGTAGGCCCAAAGGCATTCGCCGAGCTTTTTGTCCCAGTCGTATTTGTTGGATGACACGACCTTTTTGAGTAGCCTGACGATAGTCTTGTTAAACACCTCGACCAACCCGTTTGCTGCTGGATTGTAGGCGGTTGATGCCACGTTCTTAATGCGATTCTTGTCACAGAATCTGCTGAAAATATGGCTGATAAATTGTGGACCGTTATCGTGGATAATCCTCCGAGGTACCACGAAATAGTAGATGACATGGTGCTTGATGAAGCTGACCACCCTGGAGCTCTTTACTTCTGTCAGTGGAACCGCTTCTGTCCATTTAGAGAAGTAGTGAGTGATAGCTAGGATGAAGCGGTATCCCATCGATGAACGAGGGGTGATAGGTCCCACAATGTCCATGCCCCAAGCTTTGAAGGGCCAGAAGGAGGCCGTAGGATGTAGTGGTTCCGACGTCCGAGGTGCTTCACAGTGATCTGTATCCAAGGATACCCGTTGAAGGGGTACACTTGATTCTCCATTGGCCCCTGGGTTAGGACCGGTAGACGGTGCCCTGGCCAAAGCTGACCGTACCTCGAACACTGCTTGAGTCAGTGTTTGCATGGAGACAGAGAGGGTTTTGAGTCCTCCCTCCAAGGTATCCATATGCTGGACAAGGTCTGCTGGCAGCGCATCTGGCTTGGCATCACCCCAGTCATGTATACTGTCATGACACGGCTGGAAGTGGATGGATCGGTTGAGGCTTCACTCTCGTCCTCACTCTCCTGTAGGGGAGTTACCTCTCCTGGAGCTTCGTCCCGCTACCCCCAGCTATGTCTTGGGGGATATCTTCGCCTTCAGGAAGGACGTGGGTAGCCTCATCTGTGCTCTTGAAAACGTCTTTGTCTTCGGGAGGATCAGCAAGGACTTGGCTACCCCCAGCTATGTTCTGGAGGATGTCTTCACCTTCAGCGGGCGGATCGACAAGGTCCTGACTACCTCCAGCTTCCTCCAAGATCTTCTTTCTCCTCCGAGTGCCTTCAAACACTTCAGAGGAAGGGACAGTCGTCTTGGATTTCTTTGGCTGGCTCTTGGATGAGGACACAATCGAGGAGCTACCAGTCGTCTTCCGAATTGATGGGGAGTTGGATACTATATTGCAGGAAGCAACCTGTAGTTCTGGCTTTATTTCTGCTGACACCTTCTTTCCGAGGCGATGTTGGAGAGGTGTTAATGATTGCAGCCGTTGGAACACCGACTGCCTTGGCGGAACCGCTGTCTTGTAACAGCAGTTGATGGTGACTACAACACAGGTATGCCCTGTGAAGGGCACATTGTACTTGTCAGTCGACTCTCCTGATCGGCATTTGTGAGTGATCACGTTACCAGATCGTTGGAGGAGAGTGCCACCTTCGCACCCCCATCAGGCGTATGGCAAGGCCAAGCACCGGGGTGGTCAAGTGAATGTTGCACCCCCTGATCCATTGCAGAACATGCGCTCAGATCAGTAGTGGAGGAACAACATTTACAGTGACTTGAACAAACCTCAGACGCACAACCAATGGAGGCACGGGAGTTCAAGACCACAGGGTTTGCCTTGCTCGACTTGGTTGTAAATGCAGCAGATGCGTCCAAGTGAGGCAAGGACTTTGAAGGTCGGCTCATTTCTGGTGCAGAAGCACCCGAGTCGACCTTATGCAGCTACCATCAGCAGCGCGCATGATTGTGAGCGCATTCTTCTGGTTTGCTGCCGGCATAGCACGTTTGTGGCGCATGGCCCGTGCTGCCTTGGACTTCTTCGTACCAGTCCGCTGGGACGCATAGTACTCAGAGTCCAAATTCTCCTCGCCACGATAGCGAGTGAGTCTGTCAAAGACAGAGACCTTCTGTGGCGCATCAAAGGTGATACGCAGGGCATTAGCTGCGCCCTTGCTCCGTCGGCGCATCTTTCTTGTCTGAGAAGGAGATGGCTGGGAAATGTGGTCAACATCACACTTTTCCGAGAGATACGCTGCATCGGTGGGCGCATCCTGGCTGCTGAGGTCGTCAGCGAGAAGGGTGGACTACATCGGCGCATCCCCTTCAGTGGTGGTGCGAGGGGCCTCAACCTTGCGCACCCAGACTTGGCGAGTCTTCTTCGGCTTTGGCAGCCGCTTCGAAGGACTTGCGTTGCCTTCAGAGATAAATTCCTCATACGCCTGTTGATTGAGGCGTACGACCAGCGTCTTGTGGGAGGAGCCTACCTTCACGTAGTCGGATTGCGACACAGCTTTCTCGGTGGAGGAGAAAGTGGTCCCCAACAAAGTCGCCAGCTTGTTTGCCATTAAATTTTTTATTGTAAATTTTAATTACAAACAGAAAAGTGTTACAATGTAGGACTTAGACGTAGTCCTAGGAGAACACTTTTGTTTATCTGGGTCCCTTGTGCCGATGGAGCAAGTGATAATGCGTTGACTCCGTTGACGATCTGACGACGGTTATCGATTTCCTGAAGGGCTGAGTTACTCTGGGTGCTGGAGCTCACGGAGAAGAAGAAGACGTTGAGTATCTGTATCTGCCTCTCTGTGTGTGTGTTCGTAGGTTCGTGCCCTTGTCAGAAGTAAATGAACCCTCTATTTATAGTCTGCAGGCTGGCTGCTCATGCGCGCATATGTAGGATGCACCGATTTATGGGGATGCCACGTGGTGATTGCTGATAGAGGCGCATGGACGGCGCGCTCGGATTGAGGAGTTGAACTCTTCTCGTTGCATTTGTGGGCTACGACAGAGCTGACACGTAGCAATGGAAAATATATTTCGGTTGCTGAGATCTTGGGTGATTAGCACCCCTTCATCGGCTGAACTGAGTCAAGAGACACGTAGGCGTATCCGTTGCTCAAAGATCTCGGATTTGGTGGAGAGTAATCTGATAGGATGCGCCTGGGTTGGGCACATGAGGAGACTTTGGTTTGTAACCTTTAGGAGTCACGAACCAGTCTGGGCACACGACTTTTGAGGCGCATGCGAGGCTTCAGTAGTGACTTGATCTCTGTCTTTAGGGATCAGAAAAAAGTCTGAGGCGCATGGCTTTTAGGGCGCATACGGAGATTTTGACGCTTGGCTGCGGAGGCACATGCGAAATGGTTGGACGGCCACGTGGCTTGTAACCGCCGGTAGGAAGTAATGATGATGCCGACGTCAGTGACGCTTCGTCTTCTGAAAAAGCTGTCAACTGTTCAGTCCTCGAGGACTGGCCGCTGTCGTGTCAGACTTCAGCATTTAATATTCTTTGACGGGTGATGGGCTGTTGAGTGGGCACATGGATCTGCGTTCCACTAGGCACGTGGGGACGCATGGGGCACATCCTTACAAGGTGCTTGGTGCTGGTGGGCGCGTTAGTATGATGCGCGGTATGACCGGCGTATCCGTTTGCATGACACGTCTTTATTGGCCCGACTGTTACGTTCTTCTAGTGCTTTAAATAGCCGTTTTGACTTGGCTGAATCCGAAGCGTCAGGTTCATCACCATTAATGCAAATTTATTGCATGGGATTCGGAGACCCCGCCACTTGGCGCATGGGTTTGATTTACTCGGCCTATAAATAGTGGCAATGAGAGAGTTTGCCTCTCGTTCTCTCATGTCCTCCCGAAATAAACTTGTTTGCTCGAGCACATTCTGTTGACGAGATGTTCCCGAGGGTGAAGATGCGACGCATTATCTTCATTTATGTACTTAAAGGTGACTGTTACATCCAAAAGTCGGAGTCGAGGGCCTCTTTCATGATGCACATAACTGAGGCTCTTGAAGAGATGCGCCTGACTGAGACGCCGAAGATATGCGCCTGACTGAGACGCTGAAGGGCGGCACATAACTGAGCTGCTGAAGTGATGCACCTGGCTGAGACGCTGAAGTGATGCTCCAAACTGAGACGTCGAAGAGATGCGCCTGTTTGAGAGCGCATGGCGAGATGCGTCTGTTTGAGAGCGCATGGTGGTTGCTGCGCCTGGCTGTAGACTTAGGGTCTTTTCTTTTTGTAGAAGTTCTCCTTTGTACAGCCTTTTTTAGACATGTAATAGACTTTTATATGAAATAAAAATCTTCTTTTAATGTTTATGTTTTTGCTGTTTGCTGTGCCAAGTACTACATCTGAGCTTCCTAGCGCATGTAATGTTTAGGCGCATAGAATTTCTGTTCCTGAAATTCCATGCTTCTACACCAATAAGGTCAAATGAGTCATCATTACTAATGGCAACATGAGTGCATGCACTCATGCCTCCATTAGTAATGACGACTTGAGTACATTTACATGTAAAAGAGTTAAATGCGTAAAATGTCACCACGTCACCAATAGCATTAACTGGCGATAGGAGTGCATGCACTCATGTTTCCATTACTAATTGGCGACATGGCTACAATATTACTAATTATGGAGGAGAAGTTGTATGGATGTACAACTCATTCAATGTTCTTTAAGTGTAGTTTCATATAGAACATGCATTCTAGTTTGCAAGTTGTTGCAACTTTAGCAGTTAGTAAGTAGAGAGTGAGAGAGAGCTAGCTTTGTTTGACAAGTTCATCAGCTCCTTGTCCATCAATGCCCCAAAAACAAACAAACAAACAAACAAAGCTCTCCCCATTGTTGATCATCTATTGAGAGAGAGAGAGAGAGAGAGAGAGAGAGAGAGAGAGAGAGAGAGAGAGAGATTGGGTGTTGTGGATATAGAGTGCATCTATGTCACCATTATTAATGGCGATTTAAGTGCACACGCTCATGTCGCCAATGCTATTGGGGACATGGCAGCATTTTACGAATATTTACTCCCATTTAGCTCTTTTACACGTAAATGTACTCAAGTTGCCTTTGCTAATGGCGACTTAAGTGCACGCACTCATGTCGCCATTGATAATGGCGACTCATTTTCTCATTTGTATTTTACCAAACTTTTTATCTTTAGGATGCCATTGCTAATGGCGACTCATTTTCTCATTTTATTTTACCAAACTTAAGGGCCTGGCCATATGTAGGATGCAGTGTGCGATGCGATGCGATGCATAATGTTGAGTGCGAGTTGTAGGAGGTTTCGTACATATACGTTGGGCAAGTGTAATGCAGTTAAGTTGGGCATGCGATGTTGTGAGGTTGAGTGTAAGTGTTGTAAATGTGTTGAGTGTGAGTTGTAGAAGTTTGGTGCATAAAAGCTGGGCAAGTGTACTGTAGTTAGGTTCGGCCATGCTTCAAGCCGGACTACTACTAAAAAATATTTACCTTTTGATATTTATTTTAATACTTTAAGAGGAACCTTAAGAATATTCAACAACACTCACCCTGAGTAAAATAGTATCTCCGCTTGGAACACGCTCAAACATGTCACCAACCATATGCTCTATTCCTGCATTACGCAAATTTCTCTTACAGTCAGTATGATACAATTCATTTTAGCCAATCTTCTTTAACTCCAAACCTTTTTCGTTATTCGAAAATGATATTTTGTCCGCGATTTATAACTGCGGACGTGACTGCTAGCTGACGTGGCGGCCACCCATTGTCCCTTTTTCCCTGCTATCTCCGGACTCCATCCGGACTAGGAGGCCAATGGCCAACCACCACGTCGGCCGGTGGTCACGTCCGCGCGCGATTACAAACCGCGGACAACCTAGTAGCTCCGTCTCGTTGTTACGTCTTTTCTTTTTCACTTGTTAAAGATTGAAGCAGGTTAGAGACAATATTGAGTGTAACAGAAGACGATCGATACATACCCGATATTTGTGGTGCAGTGGAGACGACATGCGGTAGATCAAAACAAATACAATTGGGTTGCGTTTGGTTCATTGTAATGTAATCGTAATCGTAATGGAATTGGGTTTGTAATGTAATTGAGTTTGTAATGTAATGGAATTACAATTACATTACTATGTTTGGTTGAAACATGTAATCAAACCATGTAATGTAATGTTAATTGCATTCATGTGTTTGGTTTACCATGTAATGTAATTGAATTTTTAATTTAATTTTTTTAATACAACATAAAATTTAAAAAGTTGATCAATACAAAATTTCAAAAATTTAAAAAGAAAAAAAGAAAAAAATTAAAAATAAATAATAAAAAAGGGGAAAAATGGTTTGTTTTCTGCTAAAAAAAGACCAAAAACAAAAAAAAAGATAAAAAATAAAAAATACCAAAAATGACAAACGAACAAAACAGAAGGAAAAAAAAAATCAAAAATAAAAAAGCGAAAAAAAAAGAAAAACGACAAAAAAAAAATCAAAAATGTGAAAACCATAAAAAGTGACCAATAATGATAAAAAAAATGACTAAAAACAAAAAAATTGACAAAAAAAACAATAAATGAAAGGGAAAAAAGGACGAAAAACGACCAAAAACAAAAAAAAAGGGCAAAAAATGAACAAAAACGACAAAAAAAAGAAAAAAAAAATGACAAAAAAAACGAAAATATGAAAAAAGACCAAAAACAAGAGAGAATTAAAACGAGCAAAAAATGACAAAAAGATTAAAAACTTGCAAAAAAATCCAAAAACGACAAAAAAGGGAACAAAAACGACAAAAACAACAAACAAAAAGAAAAAACGAGTATAAACGACCAAAAAAAAGTGAAAAAAGACCCCAAAAAAAGCGAAAAAGGATAAAAAAAAAGCGACAAAAAACATGCAAAATCAACCAAAACGATAGAAGACGATAAAAACGTGAAAATGGTCAAAAACGTACAAGATCGACAAAAATCGATAAATAACATGCAGAAATGGAAAAAAAATGTGCAAAATCGACAAAAAACGTAAAAAATTGACCAAAAACGATAAAAAAAAAGGCAAAAAAATGGACAAGAACGACAAAAAAAAAGGGCAAAAAGAACAAAAAAAAGGACAAAAACGACAAAAAAACAAACAAAAACAACCAAAAACGAACAAAAATGACAAAAAATGAACAAAAACGACAAAAATCGGACAAAAACAACAAGAAAGGACAAAAAACGACAAAAAAAACAAACAAAAACAAACAAAACGAACAAAAATGACAAAAAATGAAAAAAAAGACAAAAAATGAACAAAAAAAGGACAAAAACGACAAAAAATCGAACAAAATGACAAAAAATGAACAAAATTACAAAAACGAACAAAAACGAACAAAAAAAGACCAAAAACAACAAAAAAGGACAAAAACGACAAAAAAAAACAAAAACAACGAAAAACGAACAAAAATGACAAAAAACGAACAAAAACGACAAAAAATGGAAAAAAATAAAAACGACAAAAACGACAAAAAAACAAACAAAAACAACCAAAAACGAACAAAAATGACAAAAAACGAACAAAAAAGACAAAAAACGAACAAAAAAGGATAAAAATGACAAAAACCGAACAAAAATGAAAAAAAACGAACAAAAATTACAAAAAAGAACAAAAACGACAAAAAACGAACAAAAAAGGACCAAAAACAACAAAAAAAATGACAAAAACGACAAAAAAACAAACAATAACAACGAAAAACGAACAAAAATGACAAAAACGAACAAAACCGACAAAAAACGGACAAAAATAACAAAAAACGACAAAAAAACAAACAAAAACAACAAAAAATGAACAAAAATGACAAAAAACGAACAAAAACGACAAAAAAGGACAAAAACAACAAAAAAGGACAAAAACGAACGAAAAAACAAACAAAAACAACCAAAAACGAACAAAAATAACAAAAAACGAACAAAAACGAACAAAAACGACCAAAAACGACAAAAAACAAACAAAAACAACATAAAATGACCAAAAACGAACAAAAATGAGAAAAAATGACAAAAAACGAACAAAAACGACCAAAATCGAACAAAAATGACCAAAAACAAACAAAAACAATAAAAAATGACCAAAAACGAACAAAAAGACCAAATTATAGCATACCAACCTTCCGCTTAAGTTGTAATGTAATTGCGATTACATAGATTTTATGATGTAATTGAGTTTAGAAGAAACTGATGTAATGTAATCAAACTTGTAATCGCGATTACATTACATCTAATTTTTTTTGTCCAACCAAACACCCGAGTTAGATTGACAACGTAATGCCAATTACATTACGTTGTCCAATCCTGCAAACCAAACGGGCCCTTGATGTGAGGATGCTTCTTTAGGATCATGTCGAGAGATCCTCCGATTCCGCCTCCGACGTCTACGAGCACCTTCACATCGTCGAAACCTTTGTACGCATCAAGTATCCCTTCCAAGGAAAGGGTGGAATGGCTCCTCGTTGCTTCGTTGAAAGTCTTGTTAAAACTAGGGTTCTTGCAAGTAAACTCAAATAGGCTCATCCCATGGGCTCTGTCGAAAGGGATCCCCCCATGGAGGATTGCATCTTTCAAGCAGTACCTAAACAAAAATAGAGAGATGTATACACGAGATATATATTGTATTTTTATATGAATAATGCTATTTGTCCCTCCAAATTGTACCTCCAAACCGTCCCCCCTTACGTGACAGCTGACATGGCATGTTGATGTGGCTGTTGACATGACAAATTTTAAAATTAAAATTAACATTAACATTAACATAAAATTAATATAAAAATTAATGTTAACATTAACATTAAAATTAATATTAATATTAACGATAACAATAACAATAATATTAATATTAACATTAACATTAACATTAACATTAAAATCAATATTAACATTAACATTAATATTAATTAGTATTGATATTAATTAATATTAATATTAACATTAAATTAATATTAATATTAACATTAAACTAACATGGACAAAATTGGGTAATTAACTTTTTGGGTTAAAATTTGCTATGTCATCGGCCATGTCAGATGACACATAATATTATTTAACATGCCACGTCAGCTGCCACATAAGGAGGGATGTATTGGAGGAACAATTTGGAGGTACAAATAGCATTACTCTTTCTATATGAGTACATAACAACTAAGTTAATTATTCAATGTCATGTGTAGGTGTTAATATAGAGGGATATTTAGTTTTAGGGTGTCACATGCATAGATATTATGATTTGGGCATCGAAATCATTATTCACGTAAGCTAATGAACAGTGATTTCGAAACCAAATTCTAACGTCCGTCAATTTCAAGACTCAAACCCTAATATGAATATGTGTGTGAGACCATCAAACTAAACAACCCTAATATTAAACTAAACAACCCTAATATTAATCGTTGACGTACAGTGGTGGGTCCATGAAGGCCTTGCTTAGGGTCATATTGAAGAATGGAGCCATAGAATCACCATTCTGGTTCTTGGCGAGGAACTTGACAACAGGTGCAGCGCCGTACTTCCTCTCAACCTTGCCGTCCAACTCTTCGACGCAACAGGTGAGCACGTTGTGGCTGGCCAACATCCGCAACAGCCGGTCAAGGCTGGCAGGCGTCTCCGGGCCCGGCCGGATTGGCAACCGGTCCGAGATGTCCCCCGGGGAGAGATATGCGCCGGGTCCGGCCTTCGCGATGATCTCGAAGATGTCGAGCTCGGCGGCAACTTTTATGGACATCGGGAGGAGCGGTGACGTAGCCAGCAGCCCGGCATAGAGGAAGGCTTCCTCGTCCGAACTCCATACAGCTTGCGGAGACGGGAGTGCTATGTTCTGGTTTGGGCCCATTTTGTTTTGGCTATAGCTGATGGATGGACGTGTCTAAGTAGCGGAAATTCGGCGGGTCCCGGTTCTCTCCACGCGGTTCACGTTTGGTCGTGTGGCTCGTGGTTCACGGGTTCACGGGTTCACAGAGAGATGAGAGTGGGGTAGAGCGAGAGATGGAGAGGTACGAGAAGAGGAGTAGAGTCTGAGGAGAAACAGGTAGTCCTGAGGAGAAAATAGTCTGAGGAGGAAAGAAGTAAGAAATAGAAGAGCAAAGGTAATTTTTTTTTTTTTTTTAGTTCTAATTGTATCTTGATTCTAAAAGTACTCGTTTTGGTAATCATTATTATACAGATTGCTAGTCAAAATGATGGACGTATCCCCGAAGGACCTACTTCTAATTTGATAATCCAGAAGCGTGCATCGCATATTGTCACGTTCCAGTTCCAAAATACTTGGGAACTATGACATGAGCATGCCAGCTGTACGAACTACAATAAGCTACCCAATTTAATGAATTTACTCTAGTCGCAGTACGTTGTACCTAAATGACACAGTCACATGCAATTTATAATCTCTGTAATCTCATTCACATAATTAAACAACAACAAAGACATAGATACAAGGGTTATTTACACTAACTACCCCTATGTTTTTGATTTATAACACGGGGTACCCCTGATTTAAACTATTTACACTAACTACCCCTCCCTTTAGAAAACGTAGGGGTAGTTAGTGTTATAATTTTTTTATTTTTCCTTAAAGTAGGGGTACCCCGTGTAATAAACCAAAAACATAGGGGTAGTTAGTGTAAATAGTTTAAAAGTAGGGGTACCCCGTGTTATAAATCAAAAACATAGGGGTAGTTAGTGTAAATAACCCTAGATACAATGAATGAAATGAAATATAACAAGAACTGAATATCCAATACAAATGATATGTCTGTAAAAATTTAGATTGATGAAAATATCTGTGGAAAAGAAATACAATGATAAAATAAAGATGTACTGAAATTAAAAATAATCAGCCAGAACATCGGCTATTTAGATAATAGCACACAAGACTCTAACTGAAGCATCCTCCAAGCTCATGAAAACTCCTCGGACAACACTCTACGCCCTCAGCAACATAACCTGTCTCAATCCCCGGTCTGTAGGCAGTGGAATACAAATGCTCATCCGGATCCGAAAAAGAACCAGATCCTCAGAGTGACGTAACAAGATACAAATGGAACATGCCAATGTAAACTAATAAATATTACATTTTTTCACTTTAAATTTTTTAAAGATTTTTTGGGTTTTCATTTATTTTTAAGATTCTTTTTTTATTTGCTTTTTCCATTTTTTGTCCTTTTTTCATTTTTAACATTTCTTTATTTTGTAAAGATTTTTAGTTTTTTCATTTTTTTAAGGTTTCTTGGTTTTTATTCACTTTTTTAATATATATTTTGATTTATTTCTTTTTTTGTTCCTTTTTCATTTTTAAAGGGTTTGCTGTTTTTTTTCCCGTTTTTTATGATATTTTTTCCTTTTTTTTGTTTTTCAACTTTTTCGATATTTTTCTTTTTTTTTAACCTTTTTTTAATTTTAAAAGTTTTTTGTGTGTTTTACTAGTTTTTAAAGGTTTTCTTGGTACTTTAATGGTTTTACCAATTTTTTTCCTTTTTTTTTTTACATTTTTTTATTGTTTGCTGGGGTTTCTTTTTAGTCTTTTAAGATTTTTTTTTTGTTTTGTTCAGTTTTTTTTGGAGTTATTATTTATTTATTCTGATATTTCGTTTTCATTTGTTTGCTCTTTTTTGTGGGTTTATTTAGTTTTTTAAGATTTTTATTTCTTTTTTCCAGTTTCCAAGGATGGTTTTTTTTTTATGTTGTGATTTGGATAAATTCAAATATGGATGCCCTTACCCATACCCACAACAACCTCTCTATCTCATTCCCTCTATATTTGTTATCAATGAGAAAATCTACTTACAGTTTTCTGGCTACCAATCCCTTCTCCTTCTTTCTTATTTTCACAACACGTTATCAGTACTATTGCTCGAGAAGTTTCAGGCCATCACCGAAAAATATCAAAGAGGAGTTTCAGACCACCACCACCAAGAAAGATCAAAGGTCAGAGAAGATCCAAACAGGTTCATAGATTAAATATTTTCTTTTGATAAAAATTTTTTGCTATGATCTAAATCCCAAAACTAATATCAAAATTATATATTTATTGTCTACGGGTATGCATGTGATGTAATCTGTTATTGAACTTTTCCAAGATTCAACAAAGTCAAACTTTTTTTGGTGTTTCTTCGTTGGTGGATCTGTAGTTTGCAGGAAGAGCCAATACTGAGATAAATATTTGCTATCGATACATGCATATATATCATAAATATTTGGATTTGTTATCGATTCTAATCAAGATATAAATAGGCGGTAATATTACTAATTTTGAGTTAGACGAATATTTTTTGCCCAAAACTTTTTCTCCCATCCGGAGACTAATCTCCGCTGATTCATAGACCGAATAAGAATGCTTCTCTGGTAGAAAATTGTGGTTAATTATCGTTAAATCACTGCACATATTATAGAAAATAATCTTTTCCAATATACTGTTTGATCGCCCAAGTTCTTTGTTATATGGTACCTAACTTGCAGTTTCCATGGATAATCTGTTATCCTGATAAAGTATTAGAAATATAGTCCAGACAAGGCAATTAATCCTTGTGGTGACATGGAACCAATATTTGTGATTTTGATTTGCTACAACACGTAGACGTGTTCTCTAACTTATTTTGGGTACTAGGCATGCATCTACATAGGCCTGACATAGTTCTATTGTGCCACCTAAGCCTCTTCGAATGCATTCATCTGGAAGCCTAAATATTGATAACCAACTAATGTGCGATTCTAGTGTTACATTGAATATATTGTCTATTTTTTTATCTATGTTAATCATGTGATTGAAACCACTTTAGACAAGATGATGGAGGTTTGAAGAAGGTTTGTACACATTAATATCTCAGATACATATCGAAAGGTTGTGAAAAAGAATACAATGGTCTAAGATAGCATGAGTGTAGGTTTGCATAATATATTTGAATAGACTTTCAACATTACTTCTCGATATTTTAGATAATAGTAATTTATTTGATATTTTGGAATACTGTAGATGTGAAACATGCAACTTCCATCCTTATCTTTTTCGTTTAAGTTTAAATAGTCATCCATCTGCAGTCCTTCGGGATTTCTATTTGTCCTTGGTTTATGTGTTTCTTAAAAGTATTAGGACCAATATTTTCTAACCTAGGATTATGGAACCACATGTTTCTCTTGGTTCATATTGGATTTATGATCATTGACAATTTATGGGGTCTTTGATCGCACCCTTTCCATATTGAATTTTAAATTTTTGAAGATAGCTTCTATTGTATGCTTTTAGTATGCTAAATCATTTATTTAAATGGTTTTCTTATGGTTATTAAAGGCTTTATGGGAAAACATTTACGTCATTTGATCGTGTGAAAAATTTTCATTGGTTATGGAGATATCTGGCATTTATGTTGTGCTTCGTTATGATTATTACTTAATAACTAATAAGACGATGCCACATTGATGTGAACTCGTTTTTGTTGTAGATTTGTTTTGAAACAAAGATTAGTTTTCAAAATTAGTTGCACATGATACGATATTGTCATTCATGACAGGTACTATTAGTAAAATAATACAAACTACTTTGTTTTTGTGGTACGAAAATGCAATACGATTATGTCGCTTTATTTTTGTGGTTTTATTTGTAAAGTGATACAAATTGCTTGAGTTCTGTACCACCCCAAATGGTGCATGCATGACAGGTGTTGCACAACATGTCCGGGGGAATCCAATCGCCCGCAAATTATTTTTGCAGGTCGTAGCGGGTTGCTGGCCTCCGAAAGGCCATAAATTTATTGTTGGTATAATAAGCTATCACAGACCTGGAGTTCTATGTTTAGAATAAATTTCTATTGATTAATACTATTTTTCTTATAAGTATTTGTCATGACTCGTACCCTGATTAGGGGCACGAGCATATGGGTACGTCCAGCCAACGCCGCGGAATCGGCGGTATAACGCTTTATAGGTCTACTAGAAAGTATAGCATCTAGACACAATATATATGTACCTGTCATCTCCGCATGGAGGTATATAATCTCAACTCAATTACAAGACATCTAAGGAAGATAGGCACGAATATCATAAAGATATGATAGAAATATATGAACTGAAAAAGGTACGAAGTCACAACACAGTTTAGGGTTAAAGATATAACACAAGAATCTAAAATATAACATATAACATAAGTCTCAATACAAGCTGGAATGCGGTCCAGTCAAACCTATCTAACAGTCTAAGCAGGAGGTAAATCCTCTACATGCACCAAGGGTAATGTCTCATCAAAATCGCTATCCTGGCCATACCCGTAAAAGGTAGAGCAATCAGCCAACATGTCCTCTGTAAACTTCAACGGTTATCCTGTCAGGAAAATGAGCAAGTACACCTCCAACAACAGTTCTATAGTATTGACAAATGCTGTAAGAGACAATCACAATGGAATACAATATGAACATATCAAGATGAAAATATAACTGGATATGTAAAGCAGAAAATCATGGCAGGGTGTATCATGTAGGAAAGTAGAACTGAATAGAATATATCTATCTGATATAATAAATGTAAAATGTGTCTCGAGTATTATAGCATTATGTGATTGGTATAGGTCAGGATTAGGCTGTTACATATGGCCGGCTACAAGTACAGAAACTCGGCCCGGCCAAAATGGAAACCTATGAAACAAGTAGTAACGGGTCAGGCTATGTCACGCCCCGATCCCGCTAGGGTCGTCCGTCTTGCTTGGATCCCTGCGGGATCGATCGTCCTCGCTAAGGCGTGATGCCGTGCAAGCCTAAGTTGCGCTTGCACAAGGCCATGTACCTGCACAAAACAACTAGTCAAGCAAAAACACACGCACGTACCCATTAGTTAAGCAAAACACACGCACGCACCCATTCATTGCAGAAAACCAAATATTTGGACACAGAGATTTGAAAAGGAAATACTTTCTTTATTGATAGCTTGATTGGAATACAAGTATAAAGCTTTGCGAACTCAAATTTGCCTTATAATTTGGCTACATGATTTTTTTGAAACACTCTTTTGAAAATAGCCACAATGCCCATACATGATATCCCTTTATTACAAGCTGGAATTGAAAGACACCTTTGTTTTCCATAAAGAAATTCTCTTTATTTGTTGTGTTTCTGGGAAAATTACAACTGTAGGAATCCGATCTAGAAGACGATCGCTTTATCCCTTGGACTATGCGAAGAAAAAAAGCTCTCAAAATTTTGACAGTAGATATCAATGTATCTGTACAATGAATGAGAAAAAGAACTCTATTTATAGAGTCAAAAATAATAACTGAAAAGATAACTGTCTTCACAGCCTGTGCTTAGTTGAAAATCACGCAGGATTTAACATACGCAAGGCTGTGAGCAGTTACTGGACGTGATCTATAACTGTTGGACACATGGCAATCATGCATGAGTCGTGTGCAAGTTACAGGACACGCAGGCGAGAGATCAGTGGCATGGCTGCCACGTACTCCAATTTGATGAAATCCACGCAGACTTGTTGAAGACGAAATCCACGCAGACTTGTTGAAGACGAAATCCACGCGAACTCGGTGTAGAAAGCTTCAAAATCTACGCAAACTTGGGGCAGGAAGCTTCAGGATCTACGCAGACTTCGAGGCAAAGAACTCAAAAATCCATGCAAACTTGAGGAAGAAAACTTCAGAATCCACGCAAACTTGAGATGAAGATCACAAATACACGCGGACTTGAGATAGAACTGCCAGCTGTCCTAATTCGGCGTGTCTCGACTGACACAAAATCTCTGACAGTGATTACTTCGTCAGTCGCATTAAATGACAAGAAACCCTTTTGGTACGCCAACTCGACGAAGGCTGAGTCTTGCTGAAGAAGATTTCGAAAATCACGCAATAGACGGCGATGATCTCTCGAAGTCTGTGTATACGTGGCATACGAAGAGACATTCTTCGACTGTTGTGCTGTCAGTCATAATTACTCTCTGACAAATGATGAGCTGTCTCCCCAGCGTGATTTGTTTATATTGTCTGGATCAACTGAGCGTGACTTTTGACTCCGTCTTGATCAACTCAGCGTGACTTTCATTTTTGAGGCCTACAAAACCCCCTTCAAAGTTTTCAAAAAATTGAAAAGACTTCAAAATTTTCGAAATACTTTGAAAATAAGATGATAAAATGAAATTAGTCACGCTGAGATGACTCCAAACTTTTTTTGGAAGTCGAAAAGACTTCGAAGTTCTTTGAAAACATCCAAATGAACTTATTAAATGTCATAATGACTCTTCGTTCTCCGAGACTGATTATATCCAATTTATGGTGGAATATGAACCGTCGGCGAACTCTGTTATATAAACAGGAAGAAGATTCATTTTTTAATCTTCATCTTATGTCAATATGACACCAAAGGAGAAAGCTGAGGAAGAAGCACGCAAGTTGGACTTTTGTTCCCATGGTGACCCCACTTTTGGGGGTGAAGAGCCAGAGCCCCTTGTCTTCGAGCTCAAAGATGATCCCTTGCGACTAGCCAAGAATTTCTTGAGCTATTTTGGCTTGGATGGCTCGTCCTCTTCTGATGGGCGCAGCCTCATAGAGCAGCGTGAAATGTTTAAAACTCTGTTGCACTGTCTGGGAGTTAGGAGCGTAGAACTAGGCACCAAGCTCAGTCGCTCTGGAAAATAGAGCGTGACTTTTATGCTTTTGTTGCACTCTTTTTGTCTTGTCTTTTGTAAGGCCATCAGTGCCTGTCTTAAGAAATAAAGTACAACTTTTGTGTTTGATCTGCGTGCCTTAATGAAGAATGTTAATCAGCAGTCTTTGATTGTTTCCAATGTTGCTCTGTCTTCCAAAGTACACGTGTCATTCATTCCATGATTTACGAGCGCTATTTACGCGGATCTTTTCCAAGAATAGACTTGTACTTTATCCTTTAAATAGGCAGCTGAGTTTCAAAGATACTTATCTCTCATTCTTATTCTTCTTCTCTGAGAACAAAATTTTTGGGAGATTTCACTCTCAAACAGGAAAGCAATGCCTTCTAATGTTTGACTTCTGCGCACTGTATCAAACATGAGTTTGTCAATCCTTAGCACCAAACTTGAAGGTAAATCAGTGTAATATGTGCACTTATTTTTGCTGTTGAAGATAGGCTTTCTGTTTCTTGTTTCTGATTTGAACAATACACGCCTGTCACTGTTTGATAAATGCACACTGAATAATTTCTGTTGATCTTTCTGCAGAAACTTGGCTGAAAATTTTCTTCAGAGCTGGCATTGGGGATGTGGATGCTGTGGAGAATATCCTGCTGACATCTACATCAGGGAGCTCATACGCTTTTGACGCGTAAATTAGACAACTCAGAACTCTTCGTGGGATAGAAGGGTCTTCCTTAGATGGTAGGAAGATCCTTTATACACGAGAGTTGGATGGTGGAGTCAACTCTACCCCGAGAAATCGGGTAGTAGAGTTCCTTTCACGGGAGAACTAGGAATTGTATCCTAAGGTTTGGATACATTCCTGTCTTCCTTGAGAGGTTACCCCCAATCCACCAATTGTATTGGCAGCACCACGACTTCGGGCTGCCATACTCTGTGGTTCTTCTCTCGTTTGAGAGAGAAGACCAGAGTTTGATTCCTGCTGATCTGGTCGTGACTGGGACCCAGACAGTCAGGAATTGCCACCAACAACGAACCTGACGGAGAAGGTCCGACGGAGAAGATCCAAAGAAGAAGATAGATCTCTATTAGGTTATTGTTGTGGTGTAGAATGAAAATCCAAGATTTGTAATAGATTTCCATTATGATTTGTAAGAAAGTCTAAGAAAATGTAATAGACTTTTTTGTGGTGAAATGAGAATGGAAATGATAATTCTTCTATGCTCAATGATTTGTATTTGTGGATGAATTGTGGATATGATAGATAATAAAATCATCTTTTCTGTTTTAGAGTATATGATATTATCAGAGGTATTATGGACGTGATAATATATAGGAACTCAAAAGAAAATAGATTGATTTCTCTGCAGAGGTCAAAACATGACAAATGAGTAAGCAGATTCGGAATTGATTCAGAGGTTATGAAAACATGATAAATAACGAATCTCCATTTAATAAATTGATAAAAGATTATGAACGGATAAACCGTTAGGAAATGATGAACATATGAACTGTTGAGTGGATGTAATAAATGAACGGATGAACCGTCAAGTATTAATGAAGATGTGAAACGTCGGATGAATGTGAGAAATGAATGGATGAATGAATATGCGAAACGTCGGATGAATGAGGAACTTCTGTCTATAAATATAGCAGAAATCTGGCAAGAACGAATACTTCTACTCCTCAACATAAATATGTCATCTGGAGAAGCATCCAAGAAGACTGAGATAGCCTCAAAGGTTCAGAAAGGTACTGAAGAACGCCCTGCTGGTCCAGTCAAAACGAAGAAGACGGAAGCAGGCAAAGGTTCGTCTGCACCCAAGCCACCAAGGGACATTCTGGATTTTCTGCTCGAACCAGGAAGGACTGAAGAAGAGGAAGCCATGAGGATGGCCGCTTGCAAATTCCTCGTGGGTTCTAACAAGGAGGTTCTCGGCTCTTTTGCTGATCACGTTTTTGAGAAGGACGGTAGTGGCCCACGTCCAAAAGTAGAGAAGGATGATAGTGATCTTCCTTAATATCATGTATCATCATTCATGAAAATAAAATAAAAATTTTATTTTTTTAAACATGAATTTGTCTGATGATTACAGGTATTTACATTTATACATAATAATTTTTAAGGAATTTGCCATTAATAGGCATCAAAACTTTTCGACCATCCAATTCTGAGAGTTGATAAGATCCATTTGAGAAAACTTTGCTCACAATATAGGGACCTTCCCACTTTGCGTCAAATTTGCCCTTACTCATATGAGTCATAGTCATAGGACGTCTGACTGTTAGAACAAGTTCTCCTTTTTGATATGATCGAACTGTGACTTTTTTATTAAAAGCTCTTGAAATTCTAGCTTGATAAAATTCAATATTCTGTTGAGCAGATAATCGCTTTTCATCCAGAGCTTCTAATTCCTGAAGTCGAAGACGATCATTATTTTCAGCAGTGAGTTCATTAGCGATTGCTATCCTTAAAGAAGGAATTTGAATCTCTAATAGAAGAACAGCTTCGCAACCATACACCAGAGAGAAATGTGTACATTTGGTAGCATTACGAACTGTAGTGCGATAAGCCCACAAACATTCCCCGAGCTTGTCACTCCAATTACGTTTGTTAGTGGAGACAAACTTCTTTAGGAGTTTGATGATAGTCTTGTTGAAAGCTTCTGCTAATCCGTTAGCTGCTGGATTATATGCGGTAGAAGCCACATTGTTGATCCGGTGATCGTCACAGAATCGAGTAAATTTCTGGCTGACGAACTGTGGTCCGTTATCATGAATAATGCGTCGAGGAACTCCAAATCTGTAGATGACGTGGTGCTTAATAAAGCTGATGACATTAGACGTCTTAACTTCAGATAAAGGAATGGCTTCGGCCCATTTGGAAAAGTAATCGGTTATTGCGAGAATAAACCGATGACCTTTAGATGACGGTGGATTGATCGGGCCGACAATGTCCATGCCCCAAGCTTCGAAGGGCCATGATGCTGCCGTCGGATGTAAAAATTCTGAGGGTTGATGAATAAAATCTGCATAGATTTGACAAGCTTTACACTTTTTTGCATATTCGATGGCATCAGATACCATGGTGGGCCAATAATAACCCATACGTCGGATACGGTCTTGAAGTTTTGGTCCTGGCTAATGTGCTCCACAAATTCTATCATGTGCTTCACGAATAATTTGTTGGGCTTCGTCACCGACAACACATCGAAGGAGTAAACCATCATAAGCTCGACGATATAAGGTCTTTGTTGTATGATTGTAGTAGAATCTGAGTGATCGTCGTCTGATAGATGCTGTCTCACTCGGATCATCTGGAAGAATATCATATAATACGAGATCTAAGAAAGGAAGTCTCCAATCTTTATCTGTATTTTGATTCTCAGTCGAGTTACTGAAGATGAATTCCATGCTAGAATCGGATGAAGATGACATCGATTTACAACTGAATCCAAATCCTCTTGTTGTGTTGACGTCATGAGATGTTGATTCTTCAATGTCAACTGGAAGTCCTAGAGTCAAGTTATTTTCAAGATGAAATAATTCTCGATTACGAACAACAATCATTTGTTGCCGTCTGATTGGAATAGCCAGCACCGCTGCAAGATTAGCAAGGGCATCAGCTTCTGTGTTACATGCTCGCCTAACATGTTCAATGAAGAATTCTTCAAACGAAGAAGCCATAGATATAGCTGTTTTATGATAAGGAACCAGATCTTGATGGTGAACTTCATAAGTACCCCTGATCTGATTGACAATGAGTTTAGAGTCTCCATACGCCTCCAAATATTGAATATTCAGATGTTTAGCGAGTTGAAGACCAATAAGTAATGCATTGTACTCAGCTACATTGTTTGAACACGGCTGATCGAGAGAATAAGCTCTTTGGATAGCAAGACCTTCTGGCAATACAAGAACAATTCCAACTCTAGCGACAATATCGCCATTAGGACCAATTCTTGATGCTCCATCAAAGAATAGACGCCAAGTAGGATCTTCTTCAGCAATTTGATTTGAATCTAGGACTTCATCTGGGATTTCATCACAGAGTTTTGAATTTTTTGGAATTGAGTGAGCAGCCAGAAAATCAGCTAAAGCTTGTCCTTTGACTGATTTCTGAGGAATATAGTGCATGTCATACTAAGCAAGTAGGATTCCCCAGTTAGCCAATCGAGAATTCAAAATACTGGGTTTCTTCATCATGATCCGTATAGGATTGATCCTGGAGATGACATGAATAGTCTGGCCAATGATATAATGACGTGTCTTTTGGACAGCAAACATCAAGGCTAGACATTCTTTTTCAATCGGTGAATATCGAGGTTCAGCTCCGGTCATAGTGCGGCTGAGATAATAAATGGCTTGTTCATGGCCATTTTGATTCTTTTGAGCGAGTAATGCACCCAATGAATGACTCATTGCTCGAGTATAGAGGAGGAACGGTATTCCTGAGACGGGAGGTACCAATACTGGAGGGCTCATCAGATATTGTTTTATATCATCGAATGCTTTCTGACATTCATCATTCCAGACAAAAGAGATACCTTTCTTCATAAGTTTGTTGAATGGTCTGCAGCATCCTGATAAATTAGAGATGAATCTCCTGATATAAGCGATTCTTTCTTGAAATCCTCGTAGCTCTTTTAAGGTGCGTGGAGGACGCATCTCTTGGATGGCTTTGATCTTCTCGGGATCCACGTGTATACCTTTAGAGGTAATGACGAAGCCGAGAAATTTACTACTAGAGACGCCTAAGAAGGACTTAGTAGGGTTCATCTTTAATTGATGCTTACGCATTAGATCAAATATAGTCTTCAAATCTTGGATATGATCCTCCTTTTGTTGACTTTTGACTGCAATATCATCAACATAGCATTCGACTATTTTTCGCAAATGTTCACGGAATATAGTGCTCATAGCTCGTTGATAAGTTGCTCCTGCATTCTTGAGACCGAATGGCATAACTGTATAACAGTATGTACCAATCGGCGTTCTGAAAGAAGTGTGCTTCTCGTCTTCTGGAAACATTTTGATTTGATTGTACCCAGAATACCCGTCCATGAATGACATTCGTTCAAATCCACAGGTATTATCAACCATGACATCAGTGATTGGTAGAGAGAATTCGTCTTTAGGACATGCTGTATTGAGATCGCGGAAGTCTATGCATACTCTGATCTTGCCAGTCTTTTTAAGAACAAGAACAATATTAGCCACCCAATCGGGATGTTGTTCCTCTCTAATAAATCCAGAGGTAATGAGTTTATTGACTTCAGCTTCAATTGCATCTATGATGTCTGGACGAAATCGTTGCTGTTGTTGTTTGATCGGTTTGGCATTCGGCAAGATATTGAGCTTGTGAGTTGCAATTTGAGGATCAAGCCCTGGCATATCTTCATAACTCCAAGCAAAGACATCGATATAATCACGAATGAGTTTGATCATGTCTTTCTTATCAGTTTCTGAAAGACTTTCACTGATGAATATTGGTTTGGGAGATCCCTCTTCACCAACATCTATTTGAACAAGTTTATCTTCAGTCGGAGGTTCTTTTTGCTCGAAACGGAACTCCCATTGATTATCTAATCTTTGGGCCCACTGTTCTGATTCAGGTAAGATTTCAAACTCTTCTTTGTCTTCATCACTTTCTTCAGAATGGTCAATGAAAACCATATTGGAAGACAAAATGTTGCAGTAGAAGTCCCCGATACTTGTATCGGAATCCCAAGAAGTGGTACTAGAAGAATCAGATCTCTTATCTTCATCAGACTCAGGATCTTCATGGATAATATTGATGAAAGGAGTAGGAGCAGTATAACCCAATCCGTATTTCGTCCTTCCATATTTCAGAGGAGGAATCCGGACAGGTATTTTTCTTCCTTTTCCATCATTGAGGCCAGTCCTGAAGTCATAGCCCATATTTTTGATGATGTCTCTAGATTGCTGACTATAACGACATAGTTGTAATCTTCCAGTGTCATCATTTTTGTCATCATCTTCAAGATCAGAAGGATTTTGAGGCCCTTTGTAGAAGAATATTGGAATGTCTCCTGGCTTTCTGCTTGGAACTAGAAAGTATGAAGATTGTACAGGTTCTAGAGATACATCTGTATGAATAGTCTGTACAACTCCTATGGTTATTGTGTTCAAGTCATCTAACAGATGTAAATAACTATGAACATAATTACACACATCAACGTACTGTAAAGGTGGAGACTTTTCATTAAATGTAAAAGCAGCAATATTTACATTGGGAGAAGGCTGAGCCTTAGAGATTTTAGCCAAGTCAATGACTAAAGGGGGAGAAGAAGAAGAAGCTTTGTTTCGATTAAGATCGATAACAAATGGCTCAGAAGAGGTGAGCTCCCTTGAAGTTTGAGATGGAAGAGTAATCCGCCCTCCAACTGGAATTAGCAGAGTATCTTGTGAAGATACAGGAACTGTAGTACGCCCACTGACAGGAATGATCAGTGTATTTTGGATAGATGACTGAGGTAACGGAGAGATCCGTCTACTCACTGGAATGATGAAAGAATCTTCTCCAGAGGGTTTAGGAGATTGTTGCTGAATAGTTCGACTTTTAACAAGGATTATTAAAGTCTCACTTTGTGCATCTTCTTTTTCCATAGCTTGTATGATCCTTGTATACTCTTCTTTGTACATTCGGGAATCATTGAAATAAGCTTCAACCCCATGGAAGGGATTTATATCAGCAACTTCTTTTTGTACTCTTCCATTGCTATCAATGTATTTAAAACATTGATGAATAGTAGAGGGCACCACATTATTTTCATGAAGAAAGGGCCTCCCCAGAAGAAGATTATAGGATCCCGCGATCTCGATCACATAGAAAGTGACTTTAGATCTGAAATCGCCTATCTGAAGCTTCAGATGAATCTTTCCCAAAGGCTCGCTTCGGCTTTGATTGAATCCCAAGATAGTAGTAACCGTCTTGGAGAGCTTGTGAAGAGGGATTTTTAGTTCATCCAACAAACTCTTTGGTATTATGCTTATAGCAGACCCTGGGTCAATGAGGATACGATCTATCTTCATCGTATCAATATAACCAGTGTAGTAGAGAGGTCGGTCATGTCGATTATCCTCCAGTAGCATGTCATCTTGTGTAAAGGTAATATTTGGGATAATCTCCAGTACACTGTTGCAATGTAAGCAAGTGGCAGGTTCCGCATCTGGCTTCTTCAATTGTGCAAGACAAGAGTCAGCTTGTAGAAGTGCTTCACTTAATGTCTCTCGAGTCTCTTTGGAAAGACGTAGAAGTTCAAAGAGGGACATTCTAGCTGGAGTATTAGCAAGTTGAGCCAAAATGTCGAAATTATAAGGCTTCTGAAGTCCAAGAGGAGAGGACTTCTTGATTGGCTTATCAAACCGAGCCTGTTGTTTGCCTTTCTCCAGAGTTGTAGGCTTGGGAAGAACAGGTTCAGTGGATGATTCTTCTTCAGGAAGAACATTAGAAGCATTTTTATCAGCTGGAGGGATATCAAGAGGATCCTCAGGACTTTTAGAGTAATCCTTTAGGTAAGGTTTCCCCGTTCGAGTAGCACTAACAAGTGCTTCTTTTTTGTCTTTTGGCTCTATGTCAGAGGTAGACCCAAGAGAAGTCATATGACATGACTTGATCTTTCCAGCCTTCTTGGACTTTCGAGAAGAAATCTTTTGAGGAGAAGGAGATTCAAAATCTGCCACTAGATCAGGATGGATCCACATGATTTCTCCAGTCTCCAAAGTGATTGGTGCTAATCCTTCAGACTGTGGAGGAGGAATATTTACTATTTCAAGAGTCGCCTTGGGAATAGAAACAATCCCACCTTCAAGGAGTTGAGGAGGGAAATCTTCGAATTACATAGAGACGACATTAGAAGTGACAGTCTTCTCTTTTGGAGTAAGAGAGATAGCTCCAGATTTAATCATTTCTTGGATCTTTCCTTTCAGTACATAACATGTACGAATTGTATGACCCAGCATTCTGTGATATGGGCAGTATTTGGGATGATCTGTCTTACCAGCTTCATCAGGTTTCTTGATCTCAGGTAATTGTATCTTATTACCTTTCAGCAGACATTCAAAGATACCAAGGACATCGTCGTCATCGAAAGAATATTCTTCTTTGGGGCGAGTTGTTCTTGATTGTTGAGTTGTAGAGGCAGGAGTTTGAACATTTGATGCATCTTTGCTCTGAAGATTAACTTCAAGAGTTTCTTTTCCCTTGCGAGCATTGTTTTTATTGTTAGCACCTTGTCCTGTTTCTTTAGGAATCATCTGCACTCCTAAACCTTTGAAGGTTTCAGCACTGATTTCTGCAGCTTTGGCACTGACTATGAAGGAAGGCCAATCTTGAAATTGAGTGGACCCTGTCCACATACTGATGATTGGCAACAAGTTTGATTTGCACGTGTCAATGGTGACAGCATCAGGGGTTCCAAGAGGTATCTTCAGAGCTTCTCTTCGAAACCGTTCAATGTATTCCTCTGTGGATTCATTATTTTTCTACTTGATTCTAATAAGAGCAGACATAGTCATGTCATTCAGTCCTTCATAGAACCTTTCAAGAAACATCTGTTTGAAACCAGCAAATGAGGTAATGCTCTCATCTGGGAGACTCCTATACCATTCATAAGCCGTTCCCTTGAGACATCCAATAAATACCCGAGTAAGGAGGGCATCACTTGGTTGCAGTTGATCAGTCATCACTTCAAAGTGATTAATAAACTGACTTGGAGAAGTGGTTCCATCATAGAATGAGATAGTAGGAGGCTTGTATTTAGGAGGATATGATACTTGCTTCCATTCTATCGGATAAGGCTGCTTGATGCCTAACCTTTGTAAACCATCCTTCTGTTTGAATGCCTCGAATTGAGTTTTGAGATTCTTCAATTCTTCAGAGACAACTTCCGAAGATTCTGGAGTTGTGGCTTGTAGAGAATAGTTGGGAGGAGGAACAGCATTGTAAGCACTACCCCCAGCTCCAGAGAGACTAGGATTTGGTTGAGCTGGTCCAGGAGTATTGGATTGTACTGCTGGAGGAACTTGTACTGGACTTATATCAGTATCAACTGGTGTGGCATCTGGTACAGTCTGTCGATTTTGCAACTGAGCTGTCATGAGTTCATACATCGACTTCATTGTGTCAGTCATAGACTTCATTTGCTGTTCCAAAGAAGCAATTCTTTCATCTTGAGGAGTCAAGGAAGAAGAAGGTTCATCAGTATTCCCATCAACCATGTAAGTCGTGACTGTATGAGGGATTATTGATGAACTAGTGGATGTTGTATGCTCTGAATCATTGCTTCGTGCATCAAAGTCAACTATAGGAGAATTACCCCCAGTAGGAAGAGGTGGGAAGTTAGATTCTTCCAGGAATTCAGAATCATCTTTAGGGATCAAATTTCTTTGACTAAAAGCTAGGACTCTTGCTCTGGTGTTTCTATATACTCCATCTGGACTATCAACCCTACCCCCGGTGTCCCGAGAAGTCATGTTGACAGAGGCAAACAAAGGCTCATCTTCATCAGGCATAGGTTCATACTGAATCCTATTGAAGACAGACTGTCGTTTAGTTTGACATCTGCATTGCATTGTGGTTCTTGGCTGGAAGTCACATTCATGATCATCATGGTCTTGAACCGTTGATTGACATCTGCACTGAATTATGACTCTTGGATAGAAGTCACATTCAGTATGTTCCTTTGACATAGAATTACTCCTTCTCTTTTGTTGAAGATATTCCCGTAAATCTGTTTGTGAAGATTGAGGAGTATACTTCCTGTTCTTGGGTCTTAATGGCTCTTGATTATATAAAGAGTGATTAATGTGAGCCACATAATTTCTTGCATACTCTGCATCTGGATCTTTTATCTTCATATCCAATTGGTATGGTTTCTTAACACTAGAAGTGCTGAGTTTTGTTCTTAAATCAGTGGAAGGTAACACATTAATTTTGAAACATGGAGTTTTCCTTCCATTGATCTGGATATTTGCAGAGAAGGAAGAGTTGAACCACTCCTTTGATTAGGAGTTGGTAACAGACCCTCTTTAATGGACAGATTCTGTGCCCAATTTGAAGAAGTCATAGGAGAAGATATTAAGGAATATTTCTTCTTAGACTCATTCAGATTTTGAGACATAGAATGTCCAGAAGGAAGAGTAGTCAAAAGACCATCTCCTTTCCTTTGACTAACAAAAGTATCAGTCAAAGCTGTTCCTGAAGTAAAAACTATAGGAGCAGAAGAAACAACTAAAGAGTTATTCCTTTTCGAAGGGACTTTATGTGGAAGACCACCCCAGTTCTAGTAGAACTCGGTAAAGAAGAAGAGATAACTAAGGAGTTATTCTTCTCTGATGAAATACACGCTGAAACAGATTTGGCTAAGGAACCAGTGCTGTTGGCGTGACTTTTGATTTTTGAATTACACGCTGGAACAGATTTGGCTAAGGACCAGTACTGTCAGCGTGACTGTTGAATGTGGGATTGCACACTGGAATAGATTTGGCTAAGGAGCCAGTACTATCAGCGTGACTTTTAGAGTTGAATTTGCACGCTGGAACAGATTTGGCTAAGGAGCCAGTACTGTCAGCGTGACTTTTAGGGTTGAATTTACACGCTGGAACAGATTTGGCTAAGGAGCCAGTACTGTCAGCGTGACTTTCAGGGTTGAATTTGCACGCTGGAACAGATTTGGCTAAGGAGCCAGTACTGTCAGCGTGACTTTCAACTTTGGAGATACACACTGGAACAGATTTGGCTAAGGAGCCAGTACTATTAGCGTGATCTTTGATTGCTGTCATTTTCGAGCGCACAAGTGTGTGCGTGCTTGCAGTAGAGCTCTTGCCAGTGTTAGGAGCAGACATTGTGGCAGAGACTTCACCATTGACTGCCAACTGATTCTTAGGGACATAGACAGAGTGTCCCTTCGACTTGGCAGTAATAATGGAGGCTGGAGTGGGCTTGCCACCCTTAGCCCGCTGCATTTCTTCATAGGCGAGTTGATCGAATTTGATCGTCATCACCTTCTTCGTCGAGCCGATTGACGAAGTATCGCATTGAGTTATTGCCATCTCAGAAGAGGAGATGGTTTTCCCCAGCAGAGTCGCCAATTTGTTTTCCATAAAGAAATTCTCTTTATTTGTTGTGTTTCTGGGAAAATTGCAACTGTAGGAATCCGATCTAGAAGACGATCGCTTTATCCCTTGGACTATGCGAAGAAGAAAAGCTCTCAAAATTTTGACAGTAGATATCAATGTATCTGTACAATGAATGAGAAAAAGAACTCTATTTATAGAGTCAAAAATAATAACTGAAAAGATAACTGTCTTCACAGCCTGTGCTTAGTTGAAAATCATGCAGGATTTAACATACGCAAGGCTGTGAGCAGTTACTGGACGTGACCTGTAACTGTTGGACACATGGCAATCATGCAAGAGTCGTGTGCAAGTTATAGGACACGCAGGCGAGAGATCAGTGGCATGGCTGCCACGTACTCCAATTTGATGAAATCCACGCAGACTTGTTGAAGACGAAATCCACGCGAACTCGGTGTAGAAAGCTTCAAAATCTACGCAAACTTGGGGCAGGAAGCTTCAGGATCTACGCAGACTTCGAGGCAAAGAACTCAAAAATCCACGCAAACTTGAGGAAGAAAACTTCAGAATCCACGCAAACTTGAGATGAAGATCACAAATACACGCGGACTTGAGATAGAACTACCAGCTGTCTTGATTCGGCGTGTCTCGACTGACACAAAATCTCTGACAGTGATTGCTTTGTCAGTCGCATTAAATGACAAGAAACCCTTTTGGTACGCCAACTCGACGAAGGCTGAGTCTTGCTGAAGAAGATTTCGAAAATCATGCAATAGACGGCGATGATCTCTCGAAGTCTGTGTATACGTGGCATACGAAGAGACATTCTTCGACTGTTGTGCTGTCAGTCATAATTACTCTCTGACAAATGATGAGCTGTCTCCCCAGCGTGATTTGTTTATATTGTCTGGATCAACTGAGCGTGACTTTTGACTCCGCCTTGATCAACTCAGCGTGACTTTCATTTTTGAGGCCTACAACCTTCAGAAGGAAAAGAAACTTGAAACTGGACTGAAATGAAAAGTAAACTTCGAGGCGATCCACGAGCTCTACTGGGCTAGACGAGCTTCGGTGCCTCACTTGATATCCCCTGTCTCCTTTTGCTTTCTGAAAAGGATGCCCACAACGTGGGTCAGCACACATCATGTACTGGCGAGCGGCTTTTGGCCGAACTCGCAAATCTCTGCACTAAATCAATATGTTGAGCTAACATTTACTAGTGATCTTTCTACTTGTCTAGGTTCTTTTTAACAATTCATAAGAACATGACAGTAGAATATATCAAAAGCAACTTACCCTCGCCGGCAGTCATCCCTGCACAAAACCACATTAGCACAATTTGCATAATGAGTAATTCATGATTCATTCTTACAGATATTGAAGTTGTCATTCGGGTCATGCAGGTGGACTATTCTACATGTTGGTCCATGGGTTATCCCCATGATTAGCCGCTGTGACTCTTTGGTTCAGCTCGTCGCTAAGGACTCAGATATCGGCTACACTTTTAACATGGATTTCTTTTACCCAGTGTGCTCATAATCTCTCCTAGGCCGAGCGGTTCCAGGTGCCCCCAGATACCACCCGAGAGACAAATAATTCCTTGTATACAAGTTGTCCGAGACCAAATGCATGCTCTATCCGTTCTATCATATGAGACACACTTGGACTTATGCACAGATATATGACACGTTTGATTCGTGCCTTCAGGTTCTTCTCAACACGTGCAAGTTCGTCTGTACGTGTCTACATTTTCAAACATACTAGTGACAAGCAGATGATCATTCTTATCGAGCAGATAGAGTAGCCACATATTCTTGCATTTAATTCAATTCAATTATCTTCTCTTATCTTTTGTGGAGGTGGTATCGTTGATCATTGGGACAAGGCAACAGAGTGGACTAGAGATCATTTTTCTTAGGCGTACAGATCAATGTTTGTTCGGTTGAAGCAACTCACCGAGATGAATCTTAGTTGAGAGAACGAGGGACTTCACGCGCCGTTCACGAACAATTCACGCGGCCTACAATGGCACCAATAGTTGATTAGCATACTTCGTCTCTTTCTCTCAAGATTCGGAATGAATGCGAAATACGATGAAAGCGAACAATAAAAACCAATCATCGAAAACCAACACGAAAATACATTCATCAAAACCAAGCAGCGAGAGAAAACATTCAGCAAAACTCTTGGATTCATTTCAATAGAAGCCAATCCATCAATTGGAAAGGTTCATTGCATTTCATCCGTGATCAATCGATACCGGCAAAGGTTTCACCAAGTACTCAGTTCATGACTGAGTCAACAAGCCGTAGGTATTACATAGTGGACCGTAAGGAGCGGGGCACTACATAATAACCCACCGAAAAAAAGTTTTGTCCTCAAAACTTAAGATACAAACTCACCTCCACTTGTGTTGCATTCTGGATCAAGCAACGTGGAGAGATTATAGATGCGCACATTAGTCCTCTGCGGCTGGTTGCGGATGGTCTCGAAGCTGCGGTGGGCCTGGCAGCTGCCCTCGCTCTTCAGTGTCATCTCTATTTCGATTTCTCTTCGGACAATTTCTGATGGAGTGACCCTGTTGGCCACAACAAAAACAAGTGTGGTTTGCGGAACGACAGTCCTCCTTGGTGTGTCCATGCTTTCCACAGTGACTGAATACCAAACCTTTCGCATAGCGACATTCTTTATTCGAATGTCCTCGTCGACCGCAGTGGGTACAGATTATTTCATTTCGTGGTTCCCCATCGATCTTTTTCTCTCCGTCATGATATCTCTTGGCGGGCTGATTCCGACTATTCTGCGCTTTATTGGACGCCTTCTTCTGCTAGAACTGTTCCACCTGTAGTGCCGCCTCAAAGGCTTGAGAATAGGACACATATTCTCGATTCAGCACACTTAACTAGATGTCGTCATTCAGACCTCCAACGAATCAATTTATGCGAGTCCGTTCCGTGGGAAGCAAAGCAGCGGCAAAATTTGCCAGCTTAGCAAATTCAGACTCATAGTCCTCCACGGACATATTCCCTTGTTCCAGTGTGATGAAGTCATTCTCCATCTTCTTGCTCATGGCTGGAGGCAGATATTGATCCAGAAATGCCTTCTTGAACTAGGCCCATGAGATCTTCCCATTCCTAGCCATTGCGAGCAGCGCCGGCTTCTTCGTCTTCCACCAATCCTTTGCCCGCAGCCGTAGAAGCATAACGGCACAAACTACCTTCTTGCCGTTTGGAACTCCTATGAACGCGAATAGACTCTCCACTTTATCAATCCAGTCCATCACCTTATCGGGTGATGTCCTGCCTTCAAATTCTGGAGGTTTCGCGTCTAAGAAGTGCTTTGGCCTAAAGACAGTATGCCATTGCGCTGGCTGGGGCTCATCACCCTCTACGGGCTCGATTTTGGGAGTTCACGTTGGTTTTGTCGCTGCGGTGGTATCTTGATTTGCCGCAAGCGCTGTGACAAGCTGGGTCAAGGCATCCAACTGCTTTTGTTGGGCAGCCGCTCGGGCATGATGTATCTGATTGTTTTCCTCATTGTCCTGCCTCTGCAGTTCCAACATTCTCATGATCCGTTCTACCGGATCGGTCGAGCCAGATGGACGAGGAGGAGCCATTTCTCTACAAAATAGTATAACTTCTGTCAGTCTCATAAAATATTATGGACTTATTGTATGGGGCATTGGTTTTCATAACTCAAAATCGGGACACTTTTGAAAGCCGTCAAAGTACTTTATATACTTTTTCAAAATCGATATTTGCAAGAGGCCAAGGACGTAAAACTGTGCTCTGATACCACTTTGTCACGCCCCGATCCCGCTAGGGTCGTCCGTCTTGCTTGGATCCCTGCGGGATCGATCGTCCTCGCTAAGGCGTGATGCCGTGCAAGCCTAAGTTGCACATACAAAAGGCCATGTACCTGCACAAAACAACTAGTCAAGCAAAAACACACTCACGCACCCATTAGTTAAGCAAAATACACGCACGCACCCATTCATTGCAGAAAACCAAATATTTGGACACAGAGATTTGAAATGGAAATACTTACTTTATTGATAGCTTGATTGGAATACAAGTATAAAGCTTTGCGAACTCAAATTTGCCTTATAATTTGGCTACATGATTTCTTTGAAACACTCTTTTGAAAATAGCCACAATGCCCATACATGATATCCCTTTATTACAAGCTGGAATTGAAAGACACCTTCAGAAGGAAAAGAAACTTGAAACTGGACTGGAATGAAAAGTAAACTTCGAGGCGATCCACGAGCTCTACTGGGCTAGACAAGCTTTGGTGCCTCACTTGATATCCCCTGTCTCCTTTTGCTTTCTGAAAAGGATGCCTACAACGTGGGTCAGCATACATCATGTGCTGACGAGCGGCTTTTGGCCGAACTCGCAAATCTCTGTACTAAATCAATATGTTGAGCTAACATTTACTAGTGATCTTTCTACTTGTCTAGGTTCTTTTTAATAATTCATAAGAACATGACAGTAGAATATATCATAAGCAACTTACCCTCGCCGGCAGTCATCCCTGCACAAAACTACGTTAGCACAATTTACATAATGAGTAATTCATGATTCATTCTTGCAGATATTGAAGTTGTCATTCGGGTCATGCAGGTGGACTATTCTACATGTTGGTCCATAGGTTATCCCCATGATTAGCCGTTGTGACTCTTTGGTTCAGCTCGTCGCTAAGGACTCAGATATCGGCTACACTTTTAACATGGGTTTCTTTTATCCAGTGTGCTCATAATCTCTCCTAGGCCGAGCGGTTCCAGGTGCCCCCAGATACCACCCGAGAGACAAATAATTCCTTGTATACAAGTTGTCTGAGACCAATGCATGCTCTAGCCGTTCTATCATATGAGACACACTTGGACTTATGCACAGATATACGACACGTTTGATTCGTGCCTTCCGGTTCTTCTCAACACGTACAAGTTCGTCTGTACGTGTCTACATTTTCAAGCATACTAGTGACAAGCAGATGATCATTCTTATCGAGCAGACAGAGTAGCCACATATTCTTGCATTTGATTCAATTCAATTATCTTCTCTTATCTTTTGTGGAGGTGGTATCGTTGATCATTGGGACAAGGCAACAGAGTGGACTAGAGATCATTTTTCTTAGGCGTACAGATCAATGTTTGTTCGGTTGAAGCAACTCACCGAGATGAATCTTAGTTGAGAGAACGAGGGACTTCACGCGCCGTTCACGAATAATTCACGCGGCCTACAATGGCACCAACAGTTGATTAGCATACTTCGTCTCTTTCTCTCAAGATTCGGAATGAATGCGAAATGCGATAAAAGCGAACAATGAAAACCAATCATCGAAAACCAACACGAAAACGCATTCATCAAAACCAAGCAGCGAAAGAAAATATTCAGCAAAACTCTTGGATTCATTTTAATAGAAGCCAATCCATCAATTGGAAAGGTTCATTGTATTTCATCCGTGATCAATCGATACCGGCAAAGGTTTCACCAAGTACTCAGTTCATGACTGAGTCAACAAGCCGTAGGTATTACATAGTGGACCGCAAGGAGCGGAGCACTACAGGCTACACCCTACGTGCGGTGAGGGTGGAGCTATAAAATAAGTAGTAACAGAAATGCATGAGGGGTATTGATTACATAACCTATAATAACTCTCCATCTCCAAATAGTATTCGGATCCGGACATAGCACGTCACGACACGGGATTCCCTAAGAAGGAAGCTACTCCTTCTCAGGAATTGGTGTCAATACAAGTACAAGAACTAGATCGAGCAAGTACTAGTATCCCAAGAAAATCCAGAAATGACATCTCATGACAGAAATTTGATAACACTAGTCCGTGCACCATCGTGTTGAGAATCAAGTAAAACACTATAACTGAATCGGATACAAAAGATATCAACTGTAACGCCCCAGTCCCAAAATCATATAGGACTAAGTACGTAAACATGCCAACTGTAGATATATGAAGAATACTCCAATGTATGGAATCCTCGTATAAATACATAAGCTGTAAAATGTAGAGAACCAAGACATGCTAAATCTCATCCACAAATATATAAAGAATAAAGATAGAATCAACTTGAATAGTTATGGTACAATCATTGGACGGAGACAGACCCACTACCAACAAGTAAGAAAAATACATGGAAAATGAAATGATTTTGGCGAGCGAAGCGAATACGATCCAAGTGCAATCATCCTCGAAGAAATAGCGATGATCACGACTAGAACTAGAGCACCTGCGAAAGACAAGAGCACACACCTGGCGAGATAACCAGGTTCTCAGAGGGACGTAACAAGATAGATAATATCATGCCAATAACTGAATAAATAAAGCTCAATAGAAAAGTATATATGACTACACAAATAAAGGTCCTTAACCATTCCATGTGAAAATGCATTTTGAAGACAACGTTCCACACAAGGGCTCCCGAGACTAGAAATACTGCGCATTAGCATTTCAACCAAGGCACTAGTGGCGTCTAGAGAAAAGTAAATGTACAGCCCATTAACACTCGAGTGAGAGCTAAGGGGCATCTAGAGAAAAATAAATGCACGACTACTAGCTCTTGGGTTAGTCACTAACGGCAGCTAGAGGAAAGTAAATGCACGGCACATTTGTGTTTCAACCGAGACACTAGTGGCATCTAGAGAAAAGTAAATAAGTGCACGGCGCACTAGCTCTCGGCTGAGTCACAAATGGCAACTAGAGAAAAATAAATGTGTGAAAGCCCCTGCGTCTAATAACTGTCTTCACCCTTCCGATGCACTACTCGTGCTGAATCCACACCACGATATTTCTAATAACCGCTAAGTCTTCTAGACAACTATATTAGCAGTTATATCCTAACGCTCGTCCTGTACGCACCGATGTACGGTCGGTACGCAAGTCCGAATCTATATGAGACACGTGACATCGTGACACACAGGTGTCAGGCTAATGAATGCGGCACAAACAAAGGTGGTCCCTTAACTCTAGGCCAAATGCATAACGAAAACTAAGTATGGCAATTTGCAACTACATAAAGTTTTGAAATAACAATTTATATTTGCTAGAAATAAATAATTATAAAGCATGCATGATATTGAGCAAGAAATTTAAACAGTAAAGGCAAGGTGTCTTGCCTGGGGTCCTTGCTGGTGAAACCAACAATCCCGTTGGGTACACGATAGTCACAGGGCTACACAAGATGAACTCAGATGATGTGACAAATTTCTAAAATAAAAACCAAAAATAAAATATTCTGGAAATTTTTTGGGAAAAATATATGATGTGTATTTTTCCGTCAGCATTCTGAAACTTCAAACGGTTCGTGATTCTGATTCCTGGTTCTCCCAGAATCTCAAAAACACTAAAACGTGTCAGATTTCGGACAACTGACACTCCACAAATTTTCCAGAAAATTAAGTTCCGAATTTATGAAAATAAAATTTATATTCAAAAAATATACCTCAATACGATTCCAACAAAAAAACTGGAGGTCAAACGGAGTCCGGAGTTGGAAGTTATGGTCATTCGAAGTTGCTACAACCTTTGAAAATTGAGGCTGAATTTACGACGAATTTTGGGCTTAGTTATGACGAAAAAAGAGAGAAATTTTAACAAGGATGGTTTGAAAGATGATTTTATTCATAGATTCGATAGATATATATATATAATGGCTAGCAATTAGCAAATTATGATAGGATTAGAACTAAATCAATAAGGATGATTATGATTACCAACTAATTTGGATAGGAATATGATTGGTTTAAATAAGAAACGATCTAATTAATGCTAGATATGATTACAATAGGATAAGAATTTCTAATGGATAAATCTTCCCATAAATTTAAATCAAATAAATTATTTAAAAACAAATCAATTTGATTGCAATCCTTTAAATGATCACCATAATAACTTTAAGTATTATTCTATATTATGAAATAATTCAAATCATATGAATCCAAATCCAAATCAAACTCAACATAATAACTTTAAAATAATATCTAATATTTATCAAAATAATTTAAATCAAATAATAAATAAATTATTTAATCAAATAATATTTCAAATCTAGATTAGACAAAACGTAATGCTCCAATTAGTCATCGTAAGTATTTTAAACATTATTTAAATTATCAACATAATTTAAAGTATAGTTGATAACCATCATGATAATTTAAATAAATTTAAATATAATCAAATAACTGATTAACATATCAAAATAATACTCGATGTCATCAAATATTATAAAACTTACTTTTATAAATCCAAATCGTTATTTAAAAACAAATAGACAAAAAATCTTTTATCGCTCAATTTTTTTTAAAACCAATTTTTAGAAGACCAAGAATAATAAAAACATATTTTATATTTCAAATAAAAAATTCGAGAACATTTTTTTTAGAAATATTATTTCAAACCAATTTTTGGTAACAAAAGTAATCACAAAATATCTTTTACAAAATTTCTATGAAAATTACTTTTAAACACGAAATTAAAATATATGGATATAATTTAAAAAAAATAATTTTGGGAAGATGAGTTACAAATCTACCCACCTTTGAAATTTTTTGTACTCGAAATTTAAGGACTACTAGGATAGACGGACTTGGTTGATCGGTAAAAGGATAGTAAGAATTTGTGATAAGAGAAAATAGATGGAAGAGAAAAGAGAATTTCTTTAATGAGAACATTAATCAATTTGGATGAAAAATAGAAGAAGTGAATGGATATGGCTTGATGTGCACGGACACGATGCACAAACACATTTATAGGTGAAGAAAATTAATGGAACAGAGAATAATGAGCCTCTCGTTATATAGGAGGTGGAAGCTACTATTTAGATAAGGATTATGATAGTTGCAAATCCCTTTAGATAATTCCTCTATTTATTTTAAATCAAATTCAATAAATTTTAATCCAAATCTAAATCAATTTAAATCTAATTAAATTTCATCCTTTAGTTTAAAATCAATCAAATTTCAAATATAGATATTAATTTAACTATTTAAATAAATCCATAAAATAAAATCAAGATTTAAATTGCCACAATAATTTCAAAATATATTTTCCAAAAATACTAATAGTAATAATTTCGAAAATTATATTATTATTTAAAAATAAACTAATAAATAATTACGAAATATATATGTATGTCCAAATAATATTTACATAAATATACTTTTCTAATATACCATTTTATAGGAAAATTATTTATTATTATATCTGTATAAATGAAAGGCTTTTCATAATTAAAATCATAAACTTGGAAATTTAGGTACGATAGCTAAAAATAATTATTATCTATATTATTTCGAAACTATAAAAATAGAAAAAAATATTTTTCAAAAATATGTACGCTCGCACATAGTCGCACTCGTCGAGCACTTACGAAAAATAAAATTTTGCGCGCGACGTACAATGCAACTACGCGATGTACAATACACAAAAGTAAAAAATCAGTATCAAATTTATTTTGAAAAATAGTAGAAATTTAGGGGTTTTACATCCTACCCAACTTAAAAGAATTTCGTCCTCGAAATTAAGAATTAGTAGGAGGATGAAAAGGCACAAAGGGGTAGCGATGAGGAAAAATTAATTCACAACGTTCAACACAAGATGCATTAGGAAATCGTAATTTAGATAAATACGAAATAATCGTAGATATGGCTAATTAATGCAAGAGTGAAAATGATCAAGGGTTAAAGTTTAATCAAGATAACCTGCGATAAGGAATAATATGGTATCAAAAGAAAATAAATTAGAGACTTTAAGATATGGTTTCTTGGAAGTAGGTTGATGGCACGATTAGGAGAACGATTAGATTCACTCCTAATTTAAGTGATTAGGAGGTCGTGATAATAAATATAGGGCCGAGGAAAAGAACGAGCAGCTTAGGATGAAGATACAGCAACATCGAGTGAGGATGGTCATAGTCATTAGGAAGGATAGAGGAAGTTCTAGTATGACGCCTTCGTCCTTCTAAAATAGGTGAAGGCGAAAGCAGTATAGAGTTCGAAGGAGGCGTTATCGAATACGAATACGTGGTTCAAAGGCGACCGAATAATTCAAAAGGAGTTGCCAAGGCAGTCGCGGATGGGACTCTAGAGGACAAGTTTAACTATGTCCTCATCCATGTAGAACGATATATAGAAGCGAACCAAAGTGCACCAGGTTGATCAGACCATCATGCACCGGTTCTGAGTAGACAATCTGTTAGTGGAGGCCTCCAATAACTTATGTCATGAACAAGCTTGATAAAGAATTGAGCTTGCAAAAACTAGGCTACATTAGCATCATTAGTCTAGATAGTAGAACATATGCACGATGGTAGATAAAAATAAAAACAAAATGAATAGTCTAAAGTCATAAGGATCTAAGTCTTGTTTACTCCTATACCATCATTCTACGGTTTATTGTCCAAGGCTTGGTTGACCAAATGGGTTAAATCCCTCTAGTCCCTATAGTCTAGATAATCCTATTTGTATTCTCCTTAATGGTCAAGGGTGTGTCAGGTCGTGGGGTATTCTACCCAACTTAAAAATTTAAGCTAAGGGTGTTTGGGGCATCTAACTAGTATAGTCAATCTCTAGCAAGCACGAAGGAAAGATAAGAATAATGATAGAAGGAATCAAGCAAGATGCAATCGATGAGTCGGTCGAATATGGAATCGAGAAAAAATGTCAAGTATGTGGATGAGATTATAGACTCTAATCCTATACGCAGGCTTGTTTGGTACAATAAAGTAACCAAACAATTTATCTAGACCTGCATGGGCCACCACAAAAACATGTAACACCCCAGTCCCAAAATTATATAGGACTAAGTACGTAAACATGCCAACTGTAGATATACGAAAAATACTCCAATGTATGGAATCCTCGTATAAATACATAAGTTGTAAAATATAGAGAACCAAGACATGCTAAATTTCATCCTCAAATATATAAAGAATAAAGATAGAATCAACTTGAATAGTTATGGTACAATCGTTGGGCGGAGACAAATCCACTTCCAACAAGTAAGAAAAAATACATGAAAAATGAAATGATTTTGGCGAGCGAAGCGAATACGATCCAAGTGCAATCATCCTCAAAGAAATAGCGATAATCACGACTAGAACTAGAGCACCTGCGAAAGATAAGAGCACACACCTGGCGAGATAACCAGGTCCTCAGAGGGACGTAACAAGACACATAATATCATGCCAATAACTGAATAAAAAAAGCTCAACAGAAAAGTATATGTGACTACACAAAGAAAGGTCCATAACCATTCTATGTGAAAATGCATTTTGAAGACAACGTTCCACACAAGGGCTCCCAAAACTAAAAATACGGTGCATTAATGTTTCAACCAAGGCACTAGTGGCGTCTAGAGAAAAGTAATTGCACGGCCCATTAGCACTCGAGTGAGAGCTAAGGGGCATCTAAAGAAAAATAAATGCACGGCCACTAGCTCTTGGGTGAGTCACTAATGGCAGCTAGAGGAAAGTAAATGCACGGCACATTTGTGTTTCAACCGAGACACTAGTGGCATCTAGAGAAAAGTAAATAAGTGCACGGCGCACTAGCTCTCGGCTGAGTCACAAATGGCAGCTAGAGAAAAATAAATGTGTGAAAGCCCCTGCGTCTAATAACTGTCTTCACCCTTCCCATGCACTACTCGTGCTGAATCCACACCACGATATTTCTAATAACCGCTAAGTCTTCTAGACAACTATATTAGCAGTTATATCCTAACGCTCGTCCAGTACGCACCGATGTACGGTCGGTACGCAAGTCCGAATCTATATGAGACGCGTGACATCGTGACACACAGGTGTCGGGCCAATGAATGCGGCACAAACAAAGGTGGTCCCTTAACTCTAGGCCAAATGCATAACAAAAACTAAGTATAGCAATTTGCAACTACATAAAGTTTTGAAATAACAATTTATATTTGCTAGAAATAAATAATTATAAAACATGCATGATATTGAGCAAGAAATTTAAACAGTAAAGGCAAGGTGTCTTGCCTGGGGTCCTTGCTGGTGAAACCAACAATCCCGTTGGGTACAGAATAGTCACAGGGCTACACAAGATGAACTCAGACGATGTGACAAATTTCTAAAATAAAAACCAAAAATAAAATATTCTGGAAAATTTTTGGGAAAAATATATGATGTGTATTTTTCCGTCAGCATTCTGAAACTTCAAACGGTTCGTGATTCTGATTCCTGGTTCTCCCAGAATCTCAAAAACACTAAAACGTGTCAGATTTTGGACAACTGACACTCCACAAATTTTCCAGAAAATTAAGTTCCGAATTTATGAAAATAAAATTTATATTCAAAAAATATACCTCAATACGATTCCAACAAAAAAACTGGAGGTCAAACGGAGTCCGGAGTTGGGAGTTATGGTCATTCGAAGTTGCTACAACCTTTGAAAATTGAGGCTGAATTTACGACGAATTTTGGGCTTAGTTATGACGAAAAAAAGAGAGAAATTTTGACAAGAATGGTTTGAAAGATGATTTTATTCATAGATTCGATAGATATATATATAATGGCTAGCAATTAGCAAATTATGATAGGATTAGAACTAAATCAATAAGGATGATTATGATTACCAACTAATTTGGATAGGAATATGATTGGTTTAAATAAGAAACGATCTAATTAATGCTAGATATGATTACAATAGGATAAGAATTTCTAATGGATAAATCTTCCCATAAATTTAAATCAAATAAATTATTTAAAAACAAATCAATTTGATTGCAATCCTTTAAATGATCACCATAATAACTTTAAGTATTATTCTATATTATCAAATAATTCAAATCATATGAATCCAAATCCAAATCAAACTCAACATAATAACTTTAAAATAATATCTAATATTTATCAAAATAATTTAAATCAAATAATAAATAAATTATTTAATCAAATAATATTTCAAATCTAGATTAGACAAAACGTAATGCTCCAATTAGTCATCGTAAGTATTTTAAACAAAATTTAAATTATCAACATAATATAAAGTATAGTTGATAACCATCATGATAATTTAAATAAATTTAAATATAATCAAATAACTGATTAACATATCAAAATAATACTCGATGTCATCAAATATTATAAAACTTACTTTTATAAATCAAAATCGTTATTTAAAACAAATAGACAAAAAATCTTTATCGCTCAATTTTTTTTAAAACCAATTTTTAGAAGACAAAGAATAATAAAAACATATTTTATATTTTAAATAAAAAATTCGAGAACATTTTTTTAGAAACATTATTTCAAACCAATTTTTGGTAACAAAAGTAATCACAAAATATCTTTTACAGAATTTCTACAAAAATTACTTTTAAACACGAAATTAAAATATATGGATATAATTTAAAAAAAAATAATTTCGGGAAGATGAGTTACAAATCTACCCACCTTTGAAAATTTTCGTACTCGAAATTTAAGGACTACTAGGATAGACGGACTTGGTTGATCGGTAAAAGGATAGTAATAATTTGTGATAAGAGAAAATAGATGGAAGAGAAAAGAGAATTTCTTTAATGAGAACATTAATCAATTTGGATGAAAAATAGAAGAAGTGAATGGATATGGCTTGATGTGCACGGACAGGATGCACAAACACATTTATAGGTGAAGAAAATTAATGGAACAGAGAATAATGAGCCTCTCGTTATATAGGAGGTGGAAGCTACTATTTAGATAAGGATTATGATAGTTGCAAATTCCTTTAGATAATTCCTCTATTTATTTTAAATCAAATTCAATAAATTTCAATCCAAATCTAAATCAATTTAAATCTAATTAAATTTCATCCTTTAGTTTAAAATCAATCAAATTTCAAATATAGATATTAATTTAACTATTTAAATAAATCCATAAAATAAAATCAAGATTTAATTTGCCACAATAATTTCAAAATATATTTTCCAAAAATACTAATAATAATAATTTCGAAAATTATATTATTATTTAAAAATAAACTAATAAATAATTATGAAATATATATGTATGTCCAAATAATATTTACATAAATATACTTTTCTAATATACCACTTTATAGGAAAATTATTTATTATTATATCTGTATAAATGAAAGGCTTTTCATAATTAAAATCATAAACTTGGAAATTTAGGTACGATAGCTAAAAATAATTATTATCTATATTATTTCGAAACTATAAAAATAGAAAAAAATATTTTTAAAAATATGTACGCTCGCACGTAGTCGCACTCGTCGAGCAATTACGAAAAATAAAATTTTGCGCGCGACGTACAATGCAACTACGCGATGTACAATATACAAAAATAAAAAATCAGTATCAAATTTATTTTGAAAAATAGTAGAAATTTTGGGGTTTTACATCCTACCCAACTTAAAAGAATTTCGTCCTCATAATTAAGAATTAGTAGGAGGATGAAAAGGCACAAAGGGGTAGCGATGAGGAAAAATTAATTCACAACGTTCAACACAAGATGCATTAGGAAATCGTAATTTAGATAAATACAAAATAATCGTGGATATGGCTAATTAATGCAAGAGTGAAAATGATCAAGGGTTAAAGTTTAATCAAGTTAACCTGCGATAAGGAATAATATGGTATCAAAAGAAAATAAATTAGAGACTTTAAGATATGGTTTCTTGGAAGTAGGTTGATGGCACGATTAGGAGAACTATTAGATTCACTCTTAATTTAAGTGATTAGGAGGTCGTGATAGTAAATATAGGGCCGAGAAAAAGAACGAGCAGCTGAGGATGAAGATACAGCAACATCGAGTGAGGATGGTCATAGTCATTAGGAAGGATAGAGGAAGTTCTAGTATGACGCCTTCATCCTTCTAAAATAGGTGAAGGCGAAAGCAGTATAGAGTTCGAAGGAGGCGTTATCGAATACGAATACGTGGTTCAAAGGCGATCGAATAATTCAAAAGGAGTTGCCAAGGCAGTTGCGGATGGGACTCTAGAGGACAAGTTTAACTATGTCCCCATCCATGTAGAACGATATATAGAAGCGAACCAAAGTGCACCAGGTTGATCAGACCATCATGCACTGGTTCTGAGTAGACAATCTGTTAGTGGAGGCCTCCAATAACTTATGTCATGAACAAGCTTGATAAAGAATTGAGCTTGCAAAAACTAGGCTACATTAGCATCATTAGTCTAGATAGTAGAACATATGCACGATGGTAGATAAAAATAGAAATAAAATGAATAGTCTAAAGTCATAAGGATCTAAGTCTTGTTTACTCCTATACCATCATTCTACGGTTTATTGTCCAAGGCTTGGTTGACCAAATGGGTTAAATCCTTCTAGTCCCTATAGTCTAGATAATCCTATTTGTATTCTCCTTAATGGTCAAGGGTGTGTCAGGTCGTGGGATATTCTACCCAACTTACAAAAATTTAAGCTAAGGGTGTTTGGGGCATCTAACTAGTATGGTCAATCTCTAGCAAGCATGAAGGAAAGATAAGAACAATGATAGAAGGAATCAAGCAAGATGCAATCGATGAGTCGGTCGAATATTGAATCGAGAAAAAAGGTCAAGTATGTGGATGAGATTATAGACACTAATCCTATACGCAGGCTTGTTTGGTACAATAAAGTAACCAAACAATTTATCTAGACCTGCATGGGCCACCACAAAAACATGTAACACCCCAGTCCCAAAATCATAAAGGACTAAGTACGTAAACATGCCAACTGTAGATATACGAAGAATACTCCAATGTATAAAATTCTCGTATAAATACATAAGCTGTAAAATGTAGAGAACCAAGACATGCTAAATTTTATCCACAAATATATAAAGAATAAAGATAGAATCAACTTGACTAGTTATGGTACAATCGTTGGGAGGAGACAAATCCACTACCAACAAGTAAGAAAAAATACATGGAAAATGAAATGATTTTGGCGAGCGAAGCGAATACGATCCAAGTGCAATCATCCTCGAAGAAATAGCGATGATCACGACTAGAACTAGAGCACCTGCGAAAGACAAGAGCACACACCTGGCGAGATAACCAGGTCCTCAGAGGGACGTAACAAGACAAATAATATCATGCTAATAACTGAATAAATAAAGCTCAACAGAAAAGTATATGTGACTACACAAATAAAAGTCCTTAACCATTCTATGTGAAAATGCATTTTGAAGACAACGTTCCACACAAGGGCTCCCGAGACTAGAAATACGGTGCATTAATGTTTCAACCATGGCACTAGTGGTGTCTAGAGAAAAGTAATTGCACGGCCCATTAGCACTCGAGTGAGAGCTAAGGGGCATCTAAAGAAAAATAAATGCACGGCCACTAGCTCTTGGGTGAGTCACTAATGGCAGCTAGAGGAAAGTAAATGCACGGCACATTTGTGTTTCAACCGAGACACTAGTGGCATCTTGAGAAAAGTAAATAAGTGCAAGGCGCACTAGCTCTCGACTGAGTCACAAATGTCAGCTAGAGAAAAATAAATGTGTGAAAGCCCATGCGCCTAATAACTGTCTTCACCCTCCCCATGCACTACTCGTGCTGAATCTACACCACGATATTTCTAATAACCGCTAAGTCTTCTAGACAACTATATTAGCAGTTATATCCTAACGCTCGTCCTGTACGCACCGATGTACGGTCGGTACGCAAGTCCGAATCTATATGAGACGCGTGACATCGTGACACACAGGTGTCGGGCCAATGAATGCGGCACAAATAAAGGTGGTCCCGTAACTCTAGGCCAAATGCAAAACGAAAACTAAGTATAGCAATTTGCAACTACATAAAGTTTTGAAATAACAATTTATATTTGCTAGAAATAAATAATTATAAAGCATGCATGATATTGAGCAAGAATTTTAAACGGTAAAGGTAAGGTGTCTTGCCTGAGGTCCTTGCTGGTGAAACCGACAATCCCGTTGGGTACAGAATAGTCACAGGGCTACACAAGATGAACTCAGACGATGTAACAAACTTCTAAAATAAAAACCAAAAATAAAATATTCTGGAAAATTTTTGGAAAAAATTTATGATGTGTATTTTTCCGTCAGCATTCTGAAACTTCAAACGGTTCGTGATTCTGATTCCTGGTTCTCCCAGAATCTCAAAAACACTAAAACGTGTCAGATTTCGAACAACTGACACTCCACAAATTTTCCAGAAAATTAAGTTCCGAATTTATGAAAATAAAATTTATATTCAGAAAATATACCTCAATACGATTCCAATAAAAAAACTGGAGGTCAAAACGGAGTCCGGAGTTGGGAGTTATGGTCATTCGAAGTTGCTACAACCTTTGAAAATTGAGGCTGAATTTATGACGAATTTTGGGCTTAGTTATGACGAAAAAAGAGAGAATTTTTGACAAGGATGGTTTGAAAGATGATTTTATTCATAGATTCGATAGATATATATATATAATGGCTAGCAATTAGCAAATTATGATAGGATTAGAACTAAATCAATAAGGATGATTATGATTACCAACTAATTTGGATAGGAATAGGATTGGTTTAAATAAGAAACGATCTAATTAATGCTAGACATGATTCCAATAGGATAAGAATTTCTAATGGATAAATCTTCCGATAAATTTAAATCAAATAAATTATTTAAAAATAAATCAATTTGATTGCAATCCTTTAAATGATCACCATAATAACTTTAAGTATTATTCTATATTATGAAATAATTCAAATCATATGAATCCAAATCCAAATCAAACTCAACATAATAACTTTAAAATAATATCTAATATTTATCAAAATAATTTAAATCAAATAATAAATAAATCATTTAATCAAATAATATTTCAAATCTAGATTAGACAAAACGTAATGCTCCAATTAGTCATCGTAAGTATTTTAAACAATATTTAAATTATCAACATAATTTAAAGTATAGTTGATAACCATCAAGATAATTTAAATAAATTCAAATATAATCAAATAACTGATTAACATATCAAGATAATACTCGATGTCATCAAATATTATAAAACTTACTTTTATAAATCTAAATCGTTATTTAAAAATAAATAGACAAAAAATCTTTTATCGCTCAATTTTTTTTAAAACCAATTTTTAGAAGACCAAGAATAATAAAAACATATTTTATATTTCAAATAAAAAATTCGAGAACATTTTTTTTAGAAATATTATTTCAAACCAGTTTTTGGTAACAAAAGTAATCACAAAATATCTTTTACAAAATTTCTACGAAAATTACTTTTAAACACGAAATTAAAATATATAGATATAATTTAAAAAAAATAATTTCGGGAAGATGAGTTACAAATCTACCCACCTTTAAAAATTTTTGTACTCAAAATTTAAGGACTACTAGGATAGACGGACTTGGTTGATCGGTAAAAGGATAGTAAGAATTTGTGATAAGAGAAAATAGATGGAAGAGAAAAGAGAATTTCTTTAATGAGAACATTAATCAATTTGGATAAAAAATAGAAGAAGTGAATGGATATGGCTTGATGTGCACGGACACGATGCACAAACACATTTATAGGTGGAGAAAATTAATGGAACAGAGAATAATGAGCCTCTCGTTATATAGGAGGTGAAAGCTACTATTTAGATAAGGATTATGATAGTTGCAAATCCCTTTAGATAATTCCTCTATTTATTTTAAATCAAATTCAATAAATTTCAATCCAAATCTAAATCAATTTAAATCTAATTAAATTTCATCCTTTAGTTTAAAATCAATCAAATTTCAAATATAGATATTAATTTAACTATTTAAATAAATCCATAAAATCAAATCAAGATTTAAATTGCCACAATAATTTCAAAATATATTTTCCAAAAATACTAATAATAATAATTTCAAAAATTACATTATTATTTAAAAATAAACTAATAAATAATTACGAAATATATATGTATGTCCAAATAATATTTACATAAATATACTTTTCTAATATACCATTTTATAGGAAAATTATTTATTATTATATCTGTATAAATGAAAGGCTTTTCATAATTAAAATCATAAACTTGGAAATTTAGGTACGATAGCTAAAAATAATTATTATCTATATTATTTCAAAACTATAAAAATAGAAAAAAATATTTTTCAAAAATATGTACTCTCGCACATAGTCGCACTTGTCGAACAATTACGAAAAATAAAATTTTGCGCGCGACGTACAATGCAACTACGCGATGTACAATATACAAAAATAAGAAATCAGTATCAAATTTATTTAAAAAATAGTAAAAATTTAACTAATATAACCTACTAACATATTAATATCTAACATACTAGATATCTAACATCAAACTATCTAACAACATATCAAATATCTAACAAAATACTAACCTCTACTACCTAACTAACACTCATACTAACAAATATAACTTACACTAACATATAACAAACTCTAACATATCTAACCCTCTACTAACCAATATCTTACAAACATACTAACATATATAACTTAATAATAATATATATATATGTATGTATTATATCATACATATACTCGACAACCTATGATACCTACATTCACTTAATATCCATACTACATAGGCTCATAGGTTACACAAAATGCCTATGTCATATAGTCACTCTTCTACTTAAAATCAATGCTGTACCAATTGGTCCTTCACTAAATTCTAGTATTAAAGTATGTCGTATCCCTTTGAGTTAGCTTTTTGAAACTTCAAACGAATCACATTTTCGTGTCCGAAAGCTCCCAGAATTACAAAAACACCGAAACGCGTTTGTCTTTCAGACAGCTGACACTCAAAAAGTTTTACAGAAAGTTCTAGAATGATTTTGGCTTATTAAAATATATATTTGGAAAGCTAACTTCGATACGGTTCTTTAAAAAAATGGAAGATTAATCGGAGTTTCGAGCTAAAAGTTATGATATTTTTAAGTTGCTATGTTTACTAAAAACGTGGATGAATATTATGACAAATTTGGGTTGTTTTGGACAAAAGAAACACATGTAGGCCAAGATACTTGGATACCAACATAGGTATCCAAATGAAACTCATTCTAACCATCCTAACTAAGATCAATCCACTCTCTAACCATTCTAAAACTGAATTTAAAATACAATTAATCCTATTAGACAATAAACCAAACACATGTGGTGTCCTAATTTGGGATCTATCAAGTAGGACACAAAATATATATCTAAAATCCTCAAGAGAGCTCCAAATGGCCTCAAACTTGAATCTAAAGGGGGGTACATGCATGGAGGTGGATCCTATGGATTCAAAACTAACTAATATGCATAGGAAATCAATTTAGAGTGTTGGTTTTACCTATTGGGAGTGGAATCCCAATGATACTCTCAAGGACACGGCTTCGACACGAAGATCTTCCAAAAAGTACACTCCTTCTTGCACTTTGCTCCCAAACTTTGCTAGCACCCTCCTTTGATAGTATGATAAGGTTGGATGGAAGTTTTGGTGGAGGGATGTAAGGATTTGGAGATCAAATCAAAGAGGGAAGCTCTCTATTTGGGGAAGAACACTTGTGAAAGAAAATGGAGGCTTGGTGGAATGAAATGAAAGGAAGGGCAACCCTCCTATATGTGGCTGCCATCTAACCCTATTTGGGGCTTGGAGAAAGCCCAATAAGGCTCCTACTAATCCCCCTTGGTTAATTTTAAGTTAGGTTCAAGTTTGGGATCAAAAGGGTTAAGTTTAAGCCTCTAACTTAACCAATCTAACAAGTGGGATTAGTCTAAACTTACTAACTTAATTAGTAGGATTTGTGGGCTATGAATAACTAATCTTGGGGTCCCGTCTAGAGTCTAAGCTACCCGAGTCACTAACACAAGTCGGAACGAGACGAAACTCAAACCCGACTAAACAAATCCCGTAAAATCAATATTAAATATATAAAATTCCCAAAATAATAAAATATAAAAAATAACCAAAACACCTTTAGCCTAAAAAGTGGTAATTATCTAATATAATCATATAGATTAGACCTCCATGGTCATGGTTAGTATCTAGGCTAAGCAGCTCTAAGGTTAAACTAGCAAAATGACAAAATCACAAAACATTAATTTAATGATATTAAAAATAATCAAAATTCACCAATAAATCAATAACATGATTTAAACATAGTATTAAATGATTAATTTTACAAAAATTTAAAATTACCCTTATTTTAGAAAAGTGGTGGTTACAGTATTGATAAATATATTATCTAGAAAATGGAATTCATGGGATATTTATAGTTGACAATACTTTAGAAAACAAAACAATAGTTGTTGTCTAATTGTCCTACAAAATTTCATAAACCTGAAGTTCTATATCTAAACCTACTTGTGGATTATAGGACACATAAATAATACAAAATTTTCATTCTCCCCACATTGATCAAACCTTACCAAGTTGGAATTCCCTGCCCTAGAAGTTAACGGAAGTAATTATCTCGCTTGGAAATTAGATGCTAAGCTTCACCTCAGCTCCTTTGACCTGGTACACACACTGAGTACTCCAACAAAGCCGATTAGACCTAGAGACAAGGCTAAAGCGATAATTTTTTTGCGTCGACATCTTCGTGATGATTTGAAGAATGAGTACCTGACAATAGAAGATCCAAAAATTCTGTGGGAATCCCAGAAGGATAGATATGGCCACCATAAAGCAGTCATTCTCCCAGCATCGAGGAATGAATGGACTAATCTTCGATTCCAGGATTTCAAGTCGGTATCCGAATACAACTCAGCTATGTTCAATATTGCATCGAGGCTTGAGTTGTCACTACTAAAATCTGCTCAATTGGCGACGTAAATTTAACGACGTTAGCAAAATGTCACTAAATTATGGACATTAGTGACGTATAATTGAAATGTCGCTAACAGTCGCTACTAGCGACGAAAATAGCGATGTGCAATGACGTATATTAGTTACATGAGCTAGTTATCGCGAAACGTCGCTATGACGTAGCTAATATCGACTAATTTAGCGACATTAGTATGAACGTCGCTAGACTCTAATTAAATTAAATTTCCCCCTCCGATTCATTTCCCCCCATCCATTTTACTCTCTTCCACCAGCGCTCTCACTCTCACTCTCTCCTGCGACTCTCACTCTCTCCGGCGACTCTCCTCCGGTACGTGACTCCCTCTCTATATTTTGGTTGTTAGTGGTTGGGGGGGTGCTGGTGGCTCGGGGGGAGGGGCAGGGGGGTGCGGGTGGTAGGGGGTGAGGAATGGTTGGGGGGTGGTTGGGGGTGGGGCATGGGGTGGTGAGGGCGGCTGGAGGTGAGGAGGGGCGGCTGGGGGGAGGGGAGGGTTAGGGTTCGGGTTAGGGGTGGGTGTGTAGGAGGGGTGGGGCGGGAGGGGGGTGAGGACGGCTGGGAGGTGAGGGCGGGGGGAGGGTTGGAGGGAAGGGAGGGTTATGGTAAGGGTTCGGATTAGGGTTAGGGGTGGTTGGTGGGGGGGAGCAGGGGGGTGAGGAGGGGCTGGGGAGGGGAGGGGGGCTGGTGGGAGAGGGGTTAGGGATAGGGTTTGGGTTAGGGTTAGGGGTGGTGTAGGGGGAAGGGTGCGGTGGCCTGGGTCAGGGGCACCGATAGTGCCAAAAAATTTGATAATTTAGTAATAATTATTTGTTTTCCGACACCAAAAAATCTGATACTCCGATTCGAAACCACGTACCAATAGTGCCGATATTTGTAACACGTAGTTTTGTTGGTTGGTTAATGCCGTCGTCTATTTTTTTTGACCCCGATACTCATAGGAATGGTCCCGAGTCACGGACGTACGTCGGGTTAGGACCTTCTTGATGCTCGTGGGGGTGGGGGGGGCCTGCTGCTCGGGGTGGGGCCCCTGGGGGGATCGTAGTATATATGTTTGTATGTAGTATGTAGTATATTTGTTTTAGTTTTAAACTTTATTCATATTTGCAGATATCTAAAAATGGCTATATCCATGTATCTGCTAGACCGTTCGTGGATGTACAACCGCATTCGAGATGACAGGTGTGGTGTGCGAGATGAATACATCGTCGGATTAGAACAATTCCTCCAATTCGCGAAGGCGTTTCCTCAATCCGTGGACGGTATGGACATTAAGTGCCCGTGTGCAAAATATCGGAACATGAAGTTTCAACCAGAATTGGATATGTCGTATCACTTATACACAAAGGATTTCCTTCCGAATTACTACCAATGGACCGCACACAGAGAGCTTGTACCTTTAGCATTCCAAGCGGAGCCTTATGTGGAGCCTTATGTGGAGCCTTATGTTGAGCCTTATGTGGAGGCTTATATGAATGTCCACAACCGAACTGGTGTCGATAACGAGTACATGAACATGGTCATCGATGCTGCGGGGCCTAGTTTCGATCCATACAATTGTGACGCAGCTAAGGAGGCACCGAATGACGATGCCGCAAAGTTCATGGAGTTGCTGGAGAGTGCAAGGACTCCTTTATACCCTGGCTGTGAGGACCATTCACCGGTAGAGGTGATCACTCGGCTCTTGAGCATAAAGTCTGACTTTAACATGTCGTAAGAATGCTACAATAGAGTACTTGAGTTGATTACCGATATCTTGCCGGAGGGTGCCAAGTTACCGAAAGACTTCTACCGCTCTAAGAGGATGGTGAGATCCCTCTGGATGGAATACGACAAAATCGATTGCTGTCAGAACAGGGCATGCTTTACTATAAAGGTCACAAGGATGCAGAAGTGTACGAATTCTGTGGTGCTGATCGCTACAAGCTAACTGCTGCAGGCAAGTCTAGAAGACCGACTGCTTCAACGCACTACTTGCCGTTGACACCGCGGTTGCAGAGGTTGTTTATGGTGAAAGAGACTGCCGAAAATATGAGTTGGCACAAGCGACAAAAGACCGAAGGAGTGTTGGATCACCCATCTGATGGAGAAGTGTGGAAGCACTTCGATCGAGCATATCCTAATTTTGCTTCTGATGTGCATAATGTAAGGCTGGGGCTCTGCTCTGATGGTTTCACCCTATTTGGTCTTTCAGGCTCCCAATATTCATGCTGGCCGGTAATCCTCACTCCGTACAACCTACCGCCTTGGATGTGCATGAAGACACCTTACATATTCTTAACTATTATCGTCCTCGGTCCGAACAACCCGAAGAGGAACATCAACTTGTACGTACAGTCATTGATAGATGAGCTGAAGCAGCTATGGAAAACAGGGGCGATACGTATGATGCTTCAAAAAAATAGAATTTTCAGATACGGGCAGCACTAATGCGGACAATCAACGACTTTTCGGCTTATGGAATGTTATCTAGATGGAGCACTCATGGTCGACTTTCATGTCCGTATTGTATGGACCGCACTAAGGCTTTTCGTTTGAGACACGGAGGAAAGCCATGCTTCTTTGATTGTTACCGACAGTTCTTGTCGAAAGACCATCCGTACCGTAGGAACAGAACTGCTTTTCGTGCCAGAGCTATGGAGAAGGGTGATCCACCGCCAAAGTGGTCCAGAGAGGACACATGGGAGCAAGTAAAAGAAATCCCAAGTGCTATTGAAGATCCTACAATGAGCAGCCGTTGCAAGGAATTTGACGAAGATCATAACTGGACCAAAATGAGTATATTCTGGGATCTGCCATATTGGAGCACAAATCTGATTAGACATAACCTTGATGTCATGCATATCGAGAAAAACGTGTTTGATAACATAATTAATACTGTAATGGACGTCAAAGAAAAGACAAAAGATAATCAGAAGGCTAGATTGGACTTAGCCGAAATATACAGATGCCCTATATTGTACATGATAGACAACGAAAAGGGAAAGCTTTTACGGCCTAAGGCAATCTACTCGCTGGATAAGGAGGACAAAGTGAGACTTTGTAGATGGATCCAGGACTTAAAATTTTCAGACGGATATGTCTCCAATCTAAGAAGATGTGTCGACATAAATGAGTGTAAACTGATCGAAATGAAGAGCCACGATTGTCAAGTATTCATGGAGAGGTTAATTCCTGTTGCATTTTGGGAATTATTACCGTCGGTAGTCTGGGATCCATTAACAGAGCTTAGCATATTCTTCAGAGATCTTTGTTCTTGCAAGTTGCTCGTCGATTGTTTAGAGAAGCAAGAGAAGGACATTGTGGTAACACTTTGCAAACTTGAGAGAGTTTTTTCTCCTGCATTCTTCGACTCAATAGAGCATTTGTCGATTCATCTTATCCATGAGGCTCTTGTTGTTGGACCTATCGGTTATCGTTGGATGTATCCGTTCAAGCGACAGTTGAACTACCTCAAGAGGAAGGTGAAAAATAAGGCACGGGTGGAGGGTTCTATTTGTGAAGCATATGTCCTTGAGGAGATTTCAAACTTCTGTTCCATGTATTTTCAGCCTCATATTGCTACAAACAGAACAAGAGCTCCCAGAAATGACGACGGCTATGAAGTTGGTATTGAGGCAAAGCTGAAAGTATTTACTGCCTACAAAAAATCATCTGGTAAAATAAAAAAAAAGATATCTAAATGACGACGAGGTTAGCGCTGCAATGTTATATGTATTGCTCAATTGCGACGAGAAAGAAGTGGACAAGCTAGAGGGGTAAGTAAAATATTTTGCGTGCTTCGTTGCTTCTTAATATAACTAATATATCTATGCTTTATTGCTTTTCAGCATGTTTAAGGATGAGGTAACGTCCAACAATCCGTACGCAACCGAGGAGGAAATAGAACAACAAATGAGACTTTATTTTCCTTTTTGGTTGAAAGCATATGTACGGATATCTTCACAATTTACTTTTTCTGTACGTATATACTTGCAGAGAATAATTAAGTTAGCATCGTTTATTTGCTATTGAGGTTGATCGTCCAGAGGCAATCCTTGAGAATGAGTATATTAAAAATCTAGCCAAGGGACCAATTTATCAAGTGAAGACCTGGCCAAGTTACTGCGTAAATGGCTTTAGGTTCAAGTCAACAAATGCTCGAATAAGAGACGACTTCTTGGATTTGGATTCTACGAAGAATAGTTGTTTGTGCATAAAATCTTCAAACTACAAAGACGTCGATCCAGGCAATAACTTCTTTGGCGTCTTACGGAAGATTGTAGAACTGCCAAACAATTATGCTATAGAACCTTGTAAGATCGTCTTGTTCAGATGTGACTGGTTCAATCCGATCCAAGGTCGAGGTTGGAGAGTTGACAAACATGGTCTTGTTGACATAAATTATTGCCGTCGATATCAAGCTTATGAGCCGTTTGTTCTAGCAAGCCAGGCTCAGCTAGTTTACTTTACCAACTATCCAAAACGAGGAGCCGGGAGATCAGATTGGTTGGCAGTCTGTAAGATTAAAGCTCGGAATACCTTCGATGTCGACGAGATAGCTTATCAGGAATACGAACTACCGCTTACTACAAATATTGTCGATGTGGACTCAACAAAATTTCTTCATGACATGTTTCATCAATTAAGGAGGTAGAAGTATCAGAAGAGGAAGAGAAAGTTGATAGAAGTGAAGAGGAAGAGGAAGAGGACTCAGAATAAGATGAATATTCAGAAGAGGATTGAATATGTTTAATTTTCAGATGTAATATGGTTTACTTTTATTATTTTTCAGATGTAGTATGGTTTACTTTTATTTTTTTCAGATGTAGTATGGTTTACTTCTGTATTTTTCAGATGTGCCTCGACGTGGATCCTTTGGTTCCGGTGCTGGTGGGAGTCGACGAGGCCGACAGTCTCCATCTACCACTCCTCCTACCGACTCGTCATCCCCCCACACTCTAGTATACACTAGCGGCCTAGTCGCCGATAGTGTCACCATACCCGGCTCTAGCAGTTCCAGGCTAGGGCCTTCTTTTTCTACGCAGCCAATACCGTCGAGTATTCCATAGGTCGACCCCACTACTGAGGAGCAGGCCGAGGCCGAGGCCCACGTCGAGGACGAGGGCGATGGCGAGGCCTACGCCGAGTCCGAGGGCGAGGCCGAGGTCGAGGGGTAGGGGCATAGGCAGGGGACACGGGGGCAGGGGCAGGCTGCAGCTCCCATTGGATTTCCATTTTACAGGTATTATCCCTCCTCCGTACACCGATCGCTGAGGACATTCCTGCGACAGAACTACGGGGGGCCCTGGATCAATTGGAGGGATGTCCCGGCCGACAAGAAGGCCTTCTAGTTTGAGTGTAATGCCCCAGTCCCAAAATATATAGGACTAGGAACGTAGACATGCCAGCTGTATTCATACGAAGTACACTCCAATATATGGAAACCTCGTATGAATACATAAGCTGTAAAATGCAGTAGAACCATCACTAATCTCATCCACACAAAATAAATGAATAAAAGATATCATATAATGATAATGAATTATCTTGATACAATATGTTGGGCGGAGACAAATCTACTACCAACAAGTAAAGAAAAAATACATGAAAAAAGAAATGAGTTTTTGGCGAGCGAAGCGATGAAGATCCAAGCGCAATCATCCTCGAAGAAATGAAGATGGTCACGGCTAGAGCTAAAGCACCTGCGAAAGACAAGAGCACACACCTGGCGAGATAACCAGGTCCTCAGAGGGACGTAACAAGACACATAATATCATGCCATATAAACTGAATAAATATTGCTCAAATAAATAAGTCAGTTAAATTATAACATAGTCCAATACACACCTATTGAACTAGCTTACCATCCCCCCAACCAAACAAGGACATGAGATAGTAAACTAATTCACAGTGACGTATCTTTCCATGCTATGAATCCAATATGGTATCCGGACCCCAACAAGGTTCAATACCTTCTCATCGAAGTAGTAAGTCACATCTACAACCAAACAAGGACAAGATGTGACGAACTAATCCACGACAAGTTATTGTTCCAAGCCACGGTCAGATACAAGTATCCAAACCAAAAGTACTCGTACCTAACGGATAAAGGTAACTAACCGTTCTAAGTGAAATGTAGTTAAGAACAATCCTTCCTACGCATGGGCCCTGGCTAAATAGGATCGGCATAGTCCCCCCTTGGGCACTAGCGGCCCAATCAATAAGAGCATAACGTTCCGCAGAACGTCAGTGGCCATCAGTAATCATGGGTAATCTGACCCGCATCTCCAGCGGAGCTTACGGGTTACAAAAGGAAAAGTGCATCGAAGCCCATACGCTAAGGAATTGTCCTCCCCGCCCAATGCCTACTATGTTGTATCCACAACAATAACCTCTATAATCGCTAAGTCAAACTAGCATGCAATTCTATTAGCGGTTATTCCTATCGCACGGCTTGTACGTACTGGTGGCCAGCCAATCACGCACGTCCGTGTTCTACATGCGACACACAACTTCGTGGTACAACGTGTCAAGGCCATGAATGCAACACACAAAGGTGGTCCCTTAAATCTAGGTATAATGGGTAAAAAAATAATACATAGCAGGAAATATAAATGAACAGTAACTTCTAACGGGTTATACCATGTATCACAGTTTATTTTGCATAAAAAAATAATACATAAAATATGAGCTAAAATAAATAAACAGCAAATGGCAAGGTGTCTTACCTGGTAGTACGCCTGGTGTGCTGCGATGATCAAGATGGCACGGACTACGACTTCGGTACAACAACTATGCATGGTGACCTCTGATGGTGGTACGGACAGTTCAATTGGGCCCAGAAGGGTCAAATTAGTTAGGTTCGACATAAGGTAGGCTTGAATTGGCGAGGGAATATGAATAATGGGACTTAGTCATGGACGGAAGGATAGTCGAAGTAAATAATATATATTCAAATTTAGAAAAACAATTTATAATATTCGAAACTAGTTTGAATCTAATAATTATTGAAAAATACTTAAAGTCAAGAAAATCATCTTTGGCTAAAAACTCTAAGTTTGTTGAAAATAGAATTGGTAGAAAACTATATTTTTTTTATAGTAAAAATACTTCTAGATAAATATACGAAATTATTATAACTTATCAAATATCATAAAATTACATATTTTAGGGTTCTAACTAGATTTTGAAACTACGTATAAGGCCTAGGCCAAATGCTATATTTTGTTACACTTTATAAAATAAATAGTAATAATACTAAATAAATAAAATGATAATAATACTAATAGTAATACTCTTAACAATATAATTTATATACTCATATGCTAAACTACATACCAATTCTAATACTATTAATGAAAGTAATATATAAAAATCACACAACCAAAATTTTGTACAGCCGCCAACGCTATTACTGCTTTAATATACTTTTAGAGAAAAGAAGAAATCAAAAAAAAAAAAAAACAAAAACAAAACAAAAACAAAAACATAAAAAAAAGCCAATAACATAAACCCTTCTGTACTTCCTCATTAAGCAACAGGGGAAACAAAACAAGGCAGCAGGGAAACAAAACAACCAACCAAAATATAGTTAAAGGAAAAATAAAAAGAAATAATAAAAAACTTAACATAAGCTGAGCTGGTTCTCAGCTGCTACAAAAATAAACAGGTGAGAGAAAGAAATTAGAGAGAGGGAGTGAGAAGGAGGAGGGGACGGCGGAGAGAGCAGCGGGCGCACGGGGAGATCCAGCGGTAGATCTAGCCGGAGAAGACGGAAAGAGGGGGAGCACCGCGGGGAGGCGCCATGGCTTCTCGGTACGGAGGGAGGCCGGCGCTACCGGGCTCCGGCGGGGAACGACGGCTGCACGAATCGGCAAAGAGGTACAGATCTGGAGTCATGTGCAGAGCTGCGGCTGATGCGGCCTGCTGCCTTGGCGTCGGCACAGGAGAATGTTCTGGCCGTAGGGGTGACCCAACGAGATGGCCGCCCAGAGACACGGGACTGGGCTGCGGCCGCTCGCTTGACTCTGGTCGTCGGATCAAGGCAGCGCTCAAGGATCGGGTCGGTGGTTGGTGGGAGCTGACGTTGATTGGGTGCGGGGTTCGGCTCCGGCGTTCGTCGGGCATGGCGGAGGTCGAGACACGGAGGAGGTCAGTAGGGATTCTACCTTTAATTTTCCTATTTCTGGTATGGTGGTAACTATGTGGTGATGATGGCGATGGTGCCACGGCGAGGTTGGCCAGGATGGTGGCAGTGGGTGCTGGCGATGATGGGGGTCGACTTGTCCGAGCGGTGGTGGAAGAGGCGGTGTCATAGTGGTGGTCAGGCCAAGGAGGTGGTGGTGGTGGTTTCGAAGTGGTCTAGGATATTGCGAGCAGGGGGTTCGGAAGGAGAGGTGTGTCGGGGTGACGGGGGTAATCGGCCACTGGCCGGGCACTGTGGTCGTGGTGGTGACGGGAAACGGTGAGAATTGGCAGGACAGCAATGGGTGTGGTGATGATCTGTGGTTGGATTGGGTAACGACTGTATTGGGGCTCGTGGAGAGATGGCGGGGCGCTCACCGGGATTGAGGTGGTGGGTTCTCTAGAGTTAGGTTTTAGGGTTAGGACTTGGTGTCGGAGAAGGAGGATGACGTGTCCGTGTGTGGACACGAAGTTGGTGACAATGTATATGTAAAAAGGTAGATTGGAATAAGATTGGAATGACACTCGGGGTCGGACCCGAGGCCGTCACGGCTGACATGGAAGAGATGGACACCGACACGAGGCACGTACACTTTATAGAAATTTTGTGGAGGAATTTGTGGAGAAAAAAATAATGTGGAGACTCCTATATATAGGGTTGGAGAGAATCCTAATTGGATAAGGATTTGGACCCAATTTAATTATTTAAATCAAATTGAAGCTAACTCAGTAAAATCTAAATCTAATTCAAATCTAGGTAAATCCCAATCCAAATTAAATATAGATAAGTCACATTTTAAAATTAAACTATTTAAATGAAAGTAATAAAATCAAACTAAGGTTTAAATTACCATAATAAATTCAAACATATTTTCCAAAAATACTAATAATAAAATTTCAAAAAGAATAAATATTTTTTTAAATATCTTTTTGTATAATAAAATATTAATATTAATAATTTCGAAAATCACATTTTTAGTTGAAAATAGACTAATAAATTATTTGTGAAATATATGTATGCAGTAAGAATATTATTTATTATTAATAACTTGTTATAAACAAAAGACTTTTTTGAAATAAAATAAATGAAATAATAACTTGGAACTTTGGTACGATAGCTAAAATAACTATTATATATATTATTTTGAAACTATCAAAATAGAAAAAATATTTTTTTCTAAAAATATGTACGCTCGCACATAATCGCACTCGTCGAGCAATTTCGAAAAGCGAATTTCCGCGCGCAACGTACAATACAAAAAAAATTAATTATTACCAAATTTGTTTTAAAAAAATAGTAGAAAATTTTAGGGTTTTACATCCTACCAAACTTAAAAGAATTTCGTCCTCGAAATTAAGAATTTGTAGGGGGTGAGAAGACACAAGGGGTATCGATGGGGAACAATCAATAACAAAATCATGCCATAAGAAATCACGATCTAGATCATAAAAAAATAATATGGTATGGTCATAATCGATAGGAAGGCTAGAGGAAGTTCTATATAATGTCTTCGTCCTTCTAAAATAGGTGAGGGCGAAAGCAATAAGGAGTTCAAAAGGCAATATTATCGAGTACGAATACGTGGTTCAAGGACGACCGGAATTTTTTAAAAGGAGTTGCCAAGGCAGTCACGGATGGAACTCTAAAGGACAAGTTTAGCTATGTCCCCATCCACGTAGAACGATAGATATAAGCTAACCAAAGTGCACTCGGTTGATCAGACCATTATGCACCGGTTCTGATTAGACAATATGTTAGTGGGAGCTCTTCCAATAACATATGTCGTGAACAAGCTCGATAAATCAATGAACATGTAAATCTAGATTATAGTGGCAATATCTGTCAAGAGGGTGAAATTATAGGCACGAGAGTTTAAAATTGAGAGGGAGTATAGTCGAACTTCTAAAGGATCTAAGTCATGTCCTATAATGGTCCTTATACAGTCGTCCTATAGTCTTCTTGTCCAAGTCCTTGGTTGGCTAGACGGGTTAGGGTCCTCTAGATTTTAGAATCTAAGTAAACTTGCTAATATAGGTCACTAGGTCAAAGGGGTTGCTAGGTCATAAGGCATTCTACCCAACTTAAAGAATTAAACTAATGGTGTTTTGGGACAAAAGAGTCATGTCTACCTAGTAGGGATCACTTGTCTAAGCACGAAGGAAAGATAAGAATTATGGTAGAAGGAATCAAGAAAGATGCAATCGATGAATCGAACGATAGTTCGAATATAGAATCGAGGAAAAAGGTCAAGTAGGTGGATGAGATCCTAGACTTCTAATCCTATTCGCAGGCTTGTTTGGTACGGTAAAGTAACCAAACAATTTATCTTGACCTGTATGGGCCACCACAAAAATATGTAACGCCCCAGTCCCAAAATACGTAGGACTAGGAACGTAGACATGCCAGCTGTATTCATACGAAGTACACTATAATATATGGAAACCTCGTATGAATACATAAGATGTAAAATGCAGTAGAACCATCACTAATCTCATCTACACAAAATAAATGAATAAAAGATATCATGTAATGATAATGAATTGTCTTGATACAATATGTTGGACGGAGACAAATCTACTACCAACAAGTAAAGAAAAAATACATGAGAAAAGAAATGAGTTTTTGGCGAGCGAAGCGAAGACGATCCAAGCGCAATCATCCTCGAAGAAATGGAGATGGTCACAGCTAGAGCTAAAGCACCTGAGAAAGACAAGAGCACACACCTGGCGAGATAACTAGGTCCTCAGAGGGACGTAACAAGACACATAATATCATGCCATATAAACTGAATAAATATTGCTCAAATAAATAAGTCAATTGAATTATAACATGGTCCAATACACCCCTATTGAACTAGCTTACCATCCCCCCAACCAAACAAGGACAGGAGATGGTAAACTAATTCACAGTGACATATCTTTCCATGCTATGAATCCAATATGATATCCGGACCCCAAAAAGGTTCAATACCTTCTCATCGAAGTAGTAAGTCACATCTACAACCAAACAAGGACAAGATGTGACGAACTAATCCGCGACAAGTTATTGTTCAAAGCCACGGTCAGATACAAGTACCCAAACCAAACGTACTCGTACCTAACGGATAAAGGTACCTAACCGTTCTAAGTAAAATGTAGTTAAGAACAATCATTCATATGCATGGGCCCTGGCTAAATAGGATCGGCATAGTCCCCCCTTGGGGCACCAGCGGCCCAATCAATAAGAGCATAACATTCCGCAGAACGTCAGTGGTCGTCAGTAGTCATGGGTAATCTGACCCGCGTCTCCGGCGGAGCTCACGGGTTACAAAAGGAAAAGTGCATCGAAGCCCATACGCTAAGGAATTGTCCTCCCCGCCCAATGCCTACTATGTTGAATCCACAACAGTAACCTCTATAACCGCTAAGTCAAACTAGCATGCAATTCTATTAGCGGTTTTTCCTATCGCAAGGCTTGTACGTACTGGTGGCCAGCCAATCACGTATGTCTGTGTTCTACATGCGACACACAACTTCGTGGTACAACGTATCAAGGCTATGAATGTAACACACAAAGGTGGTCCCATAAATCTAGGTTTAATGTGTAAAAAAAATAATACATAGCAGGAAATATAAATAAACCGTAAGTTCTAATGGGGTATGCCATGTATCACAGTTTATTTTGCATAAAGAAAATAAATAATGCATAAAATATGAGCTAAAATAAATAAACAGCAAATGGGAAGGTGTCTTGCCTGGTAGTATGCCTGGTGTGCTGCGATGATCAAGGTAGCACGAACTACGACTTCGGTGCAACAACTATGCATGATGACCTCTAATGGTGGTACGGACAGTTCCATTGGGTCCAGAAGGGTCAAATTAGTTAGGTTCGACATAAGGTAGGCTTGAATTGGCGAGGGAACATGAATAATGGGACTTAGTCATGGATGGAAGGATAGTCGAAGTAAATAATATATATTCAAATTTAGAAAAACAATTTTTAATATTCGAAACTAGTTTGAATCTAATAATTATTGAAAAATACTTAAAGTCAAGAAAATCATCTTTGGCTAAAAACTCTAAGTTTGTCGAAAATAGAATTGGTAGAAAACTATATTTTTTTATAGTAAAAATACTTCTAGATAAATATACGAAATTATTATAACTTATCAAATATCATAACATTACATATTTTAGGGTTCTAACTAGATTTTGAAACTACGTATGAGGCCTAGGCCAAATGCTATATTTTGTTACACTTTATAAAATAAATAGTAATAATACTTAATAAATAAAATGATAATAATACTAATAGTAATACTCTTAACAATATAATTTATATACTCATATGCTAAACTACATACCAATTCTAATACTATTAATAAAAGTAATATATAAAAATCACATAACCAAAATTTTGCACAGCCGCCAACGCTGTTTCTGCTTTAATATACTTTTAGAGAAAAGAAGAAATCAAAACAAAAACAAAAAAAAACAAAACAAAAAAAAACATAAAACAAAAGGCCAATAACATAAACTCTTATGTGCTTCCTCATTAAGCAACAGGGAAACAAAACAAGGCAGCAAGGAAACAAAACAACCAACCAAAATATAGTTAAAGGAAAAATAAAAAGAAATAATAAAACAAAACTTAACATAAGCTAAGCTGGTTCTCAGCTGCTACAAAAAGAAATAAAAGAGAGAAAAAAATTAGAGAGAGGGAGTGAGAAGGAGGAGGGGACGGCGGAGAGAGCAGCGGGCGCGCGGGAAGATCCGACGGTAGATCTAGGCGGAGAAGACGGAGAGAGGGGGAGCACCGCGGGGAGGCGCCATGGCTTCTCGGTACGGAGGGAGGCCGGCGCTGCCGGGCTCCGGTGGGGAACGGCGACTGCACGGATCGGCGAGAAGGTGCAGATCTGGAGTCATGTGCAGAGCAGCGGCGGGTGCGGTCTGCTGCCTTGGCGTCAGCACAGGAGAATGGTCTGGCCGTAGGGGTGACCCAGCGAGATGGCCACCCACAGACACAGGACTGGGCTGCGGCCGCTCGCTTGACTCTGGTCGTCGAATCAAGTCAGCACTCAAGGATCCGGTCGGTGGTTGGTGGGAGCTGACATAGATCGGGTGCGGGGTTCGGCTCCGGCGTTCGTCGAGCACGGTGGAGGTCGAGACACGGAGGAGGTCAGTAGGGATTCTACCTTTACTTTTCCTATTTCTGGTATAGTGGTAACTATATGGTGGTGATGGCGATGGTGCCACGGCAAGGTTAGCCAGGATGGTGGCAGTGGGTGTTGGCGATGATGGGGGTCGGCTTGTCCGAGCGGTGGTGGAAGTTGTCACGCCCCGCTCCCGTATGAGCGATCGTCCTCGCTAAGGCATGATGTCGCACGAGCCTAGATTGCGCTCGTGCAAGGCAGTTCCATAACGGCCGATTACATCGGCGATGATGGGGTCGTCGCACAGAAGTCCCAAGCAGAACATTGAACACGCAGCAAAAATTTAAAACAAAACACAAGTTATTCAAAAGAAGCTTTTTATTGATATTGAAACCAAGGTTACATTGGGGGCGCAAGGCCAAGATTACAATCACTCAAGCTCACTCTTCTCATATTTACAAGTCACTCAGCTCTATCTCATCTCTCGATACATATTTGTCGATCCAGCGAAAGCTTTGGAAGGCGATGTCCATACATTATGTCCCATATAAGTTTTGGATCCATGCGGCCGCACGCTTCAAATTTCCAAGGAACTCCGTGCCTCGAAGCATCCAAGCGAGCTCCGTACCACGAGCTTCTACCTGTGCCTGCACATGGAAACTCTGTGGGTGTCAGTACTCAACTGTACTGGTGGAGTGAGCTCCTCGCCCACCCATATAAAACCGACACGTTTATTTTACTTTGTGCAATATAAGCCCCTTTACGATTGTCTTTCTAGTCTTGCCTTAGGATCGATTTTAGGACCGACGCCTTAGTCTATTTTGTGTCTTTAGACCGTCACCGTGCCTTGCACTCATAATGAACTCATACTTGCCGCTAGACCTTTTTCGTGCTCGCAACGTCAACGTATCGCCTCGTGCATGCAATGTCAACGCACCGACTCATACTTGTCTCTCGTGCCATACTCTGGGACGTAACGACTCGGTCGTGTCAAATACTTGCTCGTGCCTCAAACATCGAGGCCGTGCCTCACAGCGCAACCTGACTTATCCAAACTCGCCTTATGGCCCTTCCAGACTTAACTCGAAGCGTCTAACACAACTTATCGAACCGATGTTGAGAACTCAAGTACGACGTCATATCTCGTGGCGAAACATATGTCTTAACGTATGACCAAATCTTAGGCTCATATTACATAGGGTTCATACCGTACACGCTTTCTACAACACATCACATACCGTGCTTACACTTCTTTTGTTACGACCGACACCGTGCATGCGGATTCGCCGCTTAGTACGCCAATTTTCTATATGAAAGGCTACTGGCATGACAAGCCATCGCAGACATAGCTCGGGTAGGTGGTGGGTCCTTCGATGCAGGTTACGAGCCCCATGGAAAGCCCCCGACTACCCTCACGCAATGAATCTTGCGTTACTATAACGTCTACCCCCTAGGATGACTGGGCCCGGTTTCCCAGCGTATAACCAGTCTAGGCAGAAATCCTTGTCGACAAGGTGTCCAATGACCAGGCACCTACTAGACATCTAGACTCACATAAATGAATGGCCTAATTTGTTGGAACGATTGGAATAATAGTTAGCAACACGTGCTCTAAACCACACTTTGCGTAACGTACATCGGGACCGTGAGACTCCCAACCGAGGGACCGCCTCATACTCCTTAACGTGGATAGGAACGTGAGACTCTCAACCGGGGGACCACCTTGTACTTCCTAACATGGATAAGAACGTCTCATACTCCAATATATTCCATGCGACACTATCGTCCAAGTCATACTCTATGTGACGAGCCTTAAGAACGTAGGAACGAATGGCTATATACAGCCGAAGAACCGTGGGACCATGCATACGCTCAACTTGAACAACCAAATTCTTTGGGTAACTTGACTTATGCCATAGGCCGTGCGATACAACTTAGCTCGTGGGACGATCAAGGCTACGTCGAGCCTTGCATTCGAGGAAACGTGCATGCTTTATCGAGCATTTACGCGGACGACGCCTATGACTTAGGCTAACTCTTAGCTAATGACGAAGACCAACTTTACCTTCACCCAAGCCACGGGACGAAGGACCGAGTGTCATTTTCAAAGCACGCCGTGCACCAACTCTAATCCGACCGTGGGACATTTTCTATGTTCTAATCTCGATTCGACACGTCTATGTGGATTCGTCTCTTTTATTATTAAGCCTACTTGTGCAAGTTAAAAATACACGAATTATTAAGTGAAGGCTGAGATGAGGCAAGTTCACCGAAACTACCCCACCTGAGCGATGTCTTCAAGTCGCCGTTGCAAGGCTAAGTCTGAACGCCGTCGGCATTTCGATTCCTCCGATTGACTTCGGGGACGGGGCACTACACCATACACCACTCAGAATAAGTCTCGTCCTCGAGACTTTCCTGAAGGCAAACCATCCTACCATTTCTATGGCCAAGACTTAATCGTACACACTCTGCCTACGCGTTTCTTCGATTCCGAGCCACACTCGCACTTATCGCGAACTTAGTCGTAAGGCACACCAACCGATCAACCAACATTCGAACTCGTCTCAAATCAATGATCGCATTACCATCAACATTTCTTCGAAACTCATAATTTCAAAATCCTCGACACTTTCCCATTCCTCAAGTCTTACTTGATTCAACGTATCACTTAGTTGGATCGTGCACATATTCTAGGCGTCCCCAAAATACATGCATTTCAGCCAAGCCTCATGATAGACAATCCGCCATCACTACTCGAGCCGGATCATGCACATATTCGGGATCCCTGATATACGTGCATGTCAACCGAGCCTCATGAGTGGTGCCTCCATAATTTCTATCGTTCTGTACCGGGACGTCTGCCTAACCACTAGGCTATGTCTTTTTGTCAGTACTGGAATCATAGTTCCCAAACAACGATATCAACACTGACCCCATCCTAAGGTCAAACCAAATCGATGGTACAGGATTTTCTACCCAAGCTCGCATCACTCCGATTTCTGGTCATCGAGCATCGATTTCCTACGCACATCCTAATATTCGTCACACGGGGTCCGAGTCGTTCAGTAAGGACATCCTACGATAAGTCATATTTCAACCGATTTTCTCGATAAGACATATCGCTCGTTCATCAAGCCATTTCGTATAGTCTATCTCTTTGAACACGTTCGACATAATTCGCCTATCAATCGTTCCAAGTCAAGCATGCTACGACACATTTTATCGCTAAACCATAATTCACGTCTCATATTCCCTAAGTCATTTATCCCAATTCACGTAATCGATCACAAGATCGCCCGACTTAACAATATGTTGTGCCCCGATTTCACGCGAGTCTGATCATCTACGGTGGTTCATGAATCACCATGCAATGCTCCCGCGGGATAATCATTCTCATCGGGACATAACTCTTGTTTTGTGTCTAGACTAGTTCATTTTCGATGTGCGGATTGGACCTACTCAATCCTCAAGTTTCATTCCTTCCTCACTCACAAGTCCTACAAATCCCTGAATTCACCTTCACATCAAGCCAATAAGTCGAAACAATCGAAGTTGTTGTGCCCTAATTTTTCTGAGTTCGATCATCCCCGCGACTTGAATCACCATGTCAGCGCTTACGCGGAATGATCGTCCCAAATCCGACTCAACGCATGTGCGAGGCTAGAGTTGCGCTCGTGCAAGACAAGATCGTCGACGATGTGGTTATCCGCGTAACCATCTAGACACGATCACTTTCACCCAACATTCATCTCAATCAAAATCCTAAGTATAGCATCTAACTGAATAATAGCACTTGCACAATCGTCATTCACCGAGTCAGAGTACCCTCGAGTTATCGCATATCATCTTTGATACGCCTCAATACCATCAACGATATATGTAACCTGACGATCTTTGTTTGCAACAAATTCTGAGTCGTGCGAATGATGCTATCGTCCGACTGGATAATCTCCTCGATATTCAAATTCAATTTCGATCATCACCCCTCAAATCGTTTACAAGATCAATTCGTTCAAATCTGAAATCACGTATTATTCGTCCGCCTACCTTAAATTATCGACCAACGTACTTCCTCAATTTACATCATTCCTTTGCTAACTCAGATCATCGAGCAACATTTAATCCAATCCTTAGAGTCATTCGCGTAACTTTAAAATTGAACATTTCATGCACGCTATATACCCGTCGTGCTAACTTTTCGTATACGATCCATATCAATTTTTTCAATCAAGTCATCCATTTATTTTATTGTTTAGAATCTCCATTCAACCATTTCGTAACTCACATTACCATTCACAAATCGTCCGAACGATATCTCGTTTGCGACTCTCGAATCATGACCAACTAAGCGCTACTCGTTCTAAGGTTTTGCGATATCATCGCTTGTCGGCGCACTCGTACTATCCGTAATTCCTTTAGTTCCACCTGAACAATTTTATTAACGTCCATACACCACTCAGGGTCAAGTCATTCTACAAATCCTTAAAACTATCATTCAAAACAAAATCGACTTCTTTGAATCCCATTCGAACTATTCCTCGAATTTCAAGCACGCTCATCTATATCGCAAAGACGTTATCGTCGCTCGATAGTACTCTATCGGTAGCCACTCTAAGTATAGTTTTATTCCCGACCGAACGGTACTCAATATCGCTCGCAACTCGCTTGCACCATAAAGTCTAGGTGCACGACACGCGGCACAACTTAGCCAAAAGGCCGTGTGCATAACCATCTTGTATGGACTATACTCCAACTTTGTACGCTCATTTGCTAATGTCGACGTTGGACTTGTTAGACACGCACGCGACTTTGCTAACTTTAGCATGCATTTTCTATCAACTCAAGGTTGGTACCGTTCAGCCCAAAGGCCATCACCTATTGATGCGTTCGATTGAATGCTTGTACGAGATTTTGAAAATATTAGACTTATTGTATGGACATCCCGTAGGAAAATTGAGAGAGAGCGCACCAACGATATCAACTTGCGGAAGCAACACTTCGGAGTTTGCAGAAACAACGGAGTTAAAGAATTCCTATTGGTAGTCCAAGGACGTAAGCCGTGCTCTGATACCATTATGTCACACCCCGCTCTCGCAGGAGAGATCGTCCTCGCTAAGGCATGATGTCGCATGAGCCTAGATTGCGCTCATGCAAGGCAGTTTCATAACGGCCGATTACATCGACGGCGACGGGATTGTCGCACAGAAGTCCCAAGCAGAACATTGAACATGCAGCGAAAATTTAGAACGAAACACAAGTTATTGAAAAGAAGCTCTTTATTGATATTGAAACAAAGATTATATTGGGGGCGCAAGGCCAATATTACAATCGCTCAAGCTCACTCTTCTCACATTTACAAGTCACTCAACTCTCTACCATCTCTCGATACATATTTGTCGATCCAGCAGAAGCTTCGGAAGGCGATGTCCATACATTATGTCCCGTATAAGTCTTGGATCCATGCGGCCGCACGCTTCGAATCGCCAAGGAACTCCGTGCCTTGACGCATCCAAGCGAGCTCCGCGCCACGAGCTTCTACCTCTGCCTGCACATGGAAACTGTGTGGGTGTCAGTACTCAACTGTACTGGTGGAGTGAGCTCCTCGCCTACCCATACAAAATCGACACGTTTATTTTACTTAGTGCAATATAAGCCCCTTTACGATTGTCTTTCTAATCTTGCCTTAGGATCAATTTTAGGAACGACGCCTTGGTCTATTTTGTGTGTTTAGACCGTCACCGTGCCTTGCACTCATAATGAACTCATACTCGCCGCTAGACTGTTCTCGTGCTCACAACATCAACGTATCGCCTCGTGCATGCAATATCAACGCACCGACTCATACTGGTCTCTCGTGCCATACCCTGGGTTGTAATGACTCGGTCGTGTCAAATACTTGCCCGTGCCTCAAACATCGAGGCCGTGCCTCACTGCGCAACATGACTTATCCAAACTCGCCTTACGGCCCTTCCAGACTTAACTCGAAGCGTCTAACACAACTTGTGGAACCGGTGTTGAGAACTCAAGTACGATGCCATATCTCGTGGCGAAATATATATCTTTACGTATGACCAAATCTTAGGCTCATATTACCTTGGGTGCATACCATGTACGCTTTCCATAACACATCACATACCGTGCTTACGCTTCTTTTGTTACGACCGATACCGTGCATGCGGATTCGTCGCTTAGCACGCCAATTTTCAAAATGAAAGGCCACTGGCATGACAAGCCATCACGGACATAGCTCGGGTAGGCGGCGGGTCCTTCGATGCAGGTTGCGAGCCCCATAGAAAGCCCCCGACTACCCTCACGCAATGAATCATGCGCTGCTATAACGTCTACCCCCTAGGATGACTGGGCCCGGTGCCCCGACGTATAACCAGTCTAAGCAGAAATCCTTGTCGACAAGGTGTCTAATGATCACGCACCTACGAGACATCTAGACTCACGTAAATGCATGGCCTAATTTGTTGGTACGACTGGAACAATACTTAGCAACATGTGCTCTGAACCACACTTTGCGTAACGTACATCGGGACCGTGAGACTCCCAATCAAGGGACCGCCTCATACTCCTTAACGTGGATAAGAATGCGAGACTCCCAACCGAGGGACCGTCTCGTACTTTTTAATGTGGATAGGAACATCTCATACTCTAATGTATTCCGTGCGACACTATCGTCCAAGTCATACTCTATGTGACGAGCCTTAAGAACGTAGGAACGAATGGCTATATACAGCCGAAGAACCGTGGGACCGTGCATACGCTCAACTTGAACAACCAAAATCTTTGGGTAACTTGACTTATGCCATAGACCGTGCGATACAACTTAGCTCGTGGGGCGATCAAGGCTACGCCGAGCCTTGCATTCGAGGAAACGTGCATGCTTTATCGAGCATTTACGCGGGCGACGCCTATGACTTAGGCTAACTCTTAGCTAATGACGAAGACCAACTTTACCTTCTTCCAAGCCACGGGACGAAGGACCGAGTGTCATTTTCAAAGCACGCCGTGCACCAACTCTAATCCGACAGTAGGACATTTTCCATGTTCTAATCTCGATTCGACACGTTGGGTTCACTTTAGCTATGTGGATTCGTCTATTTTATTATTAAGCCTACTTGTGCAAGTTGAAAACACATAAATTATTAAGTGAAGGCTGAGATGAGGCAAGTTCACCGAAACTATCCCACCTGAGCGATGTCTTCAATTCGTTGTTGCAAGGCTAAGTCCGAACGCCGTCGGCGTTTCGATTCCTCCGATTGACTTCGCGGGACGAGGCACTACAGAAGTGGCGGTGTCATAGTGGTGGTCAGGCCAAGAAGGTAGTGGTGGTTTTGAAGTGGTCTGGGATATTACGAGCAGGGGGTTCGGGAGGAGAGGGTGTGTCGGGGTGACGGGGTTGATCGACCACTGGCCGGGCACTGTGGTCGTGGTGGTGACGGTAAATGGTGAGAATTGGCAGGACGGCAATGGGTGTGGTGATGATCTGTGGCTGGATTGGGTGACGACTGTATTGGGGCTCGTGGAGAGATGGCGGGGCGCTCACCGGGATCGAGGTTGTGGGTTCTCTAGAGTTAGGTTTTAGGGTTAGGACTTGGTGTCGGAGAAGGAGGATGACGTGTCCGTGTGTGGACACGAAGATGGTGACAATGTATATGTAAAAAGGTAGATTGGAATAAGATTGGAATGACACCCGGGGTCAGATCCGTGGCCGTCATGGCTGACACGGAAGAGATAGACACCAACACGAGGCACGTACACTTTGTGGAAATTTTGTGGAGGAATTTGTGGAAAAAAATAATGTGGAGACTCCTATATATTGGGTTGGAGAGAATCCTAATTGGATAAGGATTTGGACCCAATTTAATTATTTAAATCAAATTGAAACTAACTCAATAAAATCTAAATCTAATTCAAATCTATGTAAATCCCAATCCAAATTAAATATAGATAAGTCACATTTTAAAATTAAACTATTTAAATGAAATTAATAAAATCAAACCAAGGTTTAAATTACCATAAGAAATTCAAACATATTTTCCAAGAATACTAATAATAAATTTTTTTTAAAATAATATTTTTTAAATATCTTTTTGAATAATAAAATATTAATATTAATAATTTCGAAAATCATATTTTTAGTTGAAAATAGACTAATAAAATATTTGTAAAATATATGTATGCACTAAGAATATTATTTATTATTAATAACTTGTTATAAACAAAAGACTTTTTTCGAAATAAAATAAATAAAATAATAACTTAGAACTTTGGTACGGTAGCTAAAATAAGTATTATATATATATTATCTTGAAACTATCAAAATAGAAAAATATTTTTTTCTAAAAATATGTACGCTCGCACATAATCGCACTCGTCGAGCAATTTCGAAAAGCGAATTTCCGAGCGCAACGAACAATACAAAAAAAATAATCATTACCAAATTTATTTTTTTAAAAAAAATAGTAGAAAATTTTAGGGGTTTTACATTGAGCACTTCTCGGTACATAAAAGTTTATTTCCTTTTAATATTTAGCATGTTATGTTATAACTTACGTACTTCTATGATTTTTTTAGCGGACTTACTTCTTTCCTTCCCACCGCGTCGTTGCTGTCGAGTCTATTTTTTTCTGCGTTGCCAGCAATCTCATTAGGGACGCGATCCTCAACCAAAAGGATCACGAGCGCCGGGGAGAGCCTATTTAAGGTTGGATCTCTGCCGCCGACTGGACGGCAATGAAGAGGAGATTCGAGGAGGAAACCTACAAGGAGAAGTCCGCAAAGTCTAAAAGAGCGCGATAGGCGGGGTCGCAGTGGTGTGGTGGGTCACGGCCCATCATGGATTTTTTCACTCATATGGTACATATCACGTCGTATACCCATAATTAATACTTTATAATAATATATTTCTTTCAACTTAACTGACAAATCATATAATAATTTCGTAACAGGTTGAATCGGGAGAAGACCCGAATATGGTGACCTAGTTCCTCGCCACGCACACGAAGGGGAGCGTTTCATAGACGACAAGGCCCGGGACACCTACGTATGTTTTACTTAATGCTAGTTCATTAATATTAATTTTTAATTACGTAGAAAATTCATATAGATGTTATTTCTAGGCCGAGTTTTTGAAGTTTTACTTAATGCTAGTTCATTAATATTAATTTTTAGCGACCACGTGAGAATTCATATAGATTTTATTTCTAGGCCGAGTTTTTGAGGCTTAGGGAGGCTGGGCCGACACGGTCAGAGGGAGTTGGTGCTAGCACTTTCCTGTAGCCCCCGGTCGAAGCAGCTCAGTCAGATGACGAGCTGTGGATGAGGGCCGTTGGTGGCATGCATAGGGGTACGTACTATGGTACGGGCTCCTATGGTGCCTTCATTGCATCACAGGCCTCTACGACCGCCACTAGTATGTCCGGTCCCACATAGACTGAGGTGTCGCTCCGCCGCCAGCAGAGTGTCGATGCGCAGATCGCAGCTATGCATGACGAGTTACTGCAGAGGATGGTGGCGCCACATACAGATGATTCTGCGCTCATCTCATGCTTTGAGAGGCTTGAGGAGACGACTGAGGCGCTGCGACAAATGACCCACGCTACGCAGGAGGCTATGCAGCGGTTGGTCGAGCAGATGCAGCAGTTCCAGGAGATGGCTACGGAGCGACCGTCTGCTAGTACGCCAGGAGCATCGTCTACATCCGGTGGTGTACGAGAGGACATGCTCGTCTACCTGTTATTACCGGAGGAGTATCAGACGATGCTGGCGTTGCAACAACAGTCATTTGGTGGCGCTCCTCCTCCAACTCCGGCTCCATCACCGGGTCCAGCTCCAGCTCCTCGTGATCAGTAGTTTTATTTTTGCATTTTCGGACTGTACTATATTTTTTTACTTTGTACGTATTTGGGAATATTTACTTTATTCGTTGAGGATATTGACTTTATACGTATTTGAGGATATTGACTTTATTCGTTGAGGATATTATATATTGACTTTGTTCGTTGAGGATATTATTTTTTCTTTATATTTTTTGTATATTCTGGAATATATTGTGCGTGCCGGTGTTGAGTGTTCCACCGAAGGGGTCGGCGAACCCAAGGATTGGATTCTGTATTTTGTATTTTGGATTCTGTATTTTGGCTCAAGCTCGAGCTACATTTGCATTATGGATTCTGTTTTTTATATTTTTTAACTTAGCGACGTTTTTAGTGACGTTAATATTCGTCGATAAATTTTTGCGACGTTAATTAATGTCGCTAAAAACGTCGCTAAATTGCTGACGTGGCAACACGTGGCACCAAATCTGATGTCAGTACGTCGTCGCCAAAACGTCGCAAAAGTGTCGCTAAACGGCGACCACACAATAACGTCGCAAATTGTGTCACTACTTAGTGCCCACGTGAGAACTCACAAATAACGTCGCTAATTAGCGACGTTATCAACGTCACTAACTGACGTCGCCATAGCGATGTTTTGCGACATTTTCTCGATTACCGACACGATTTTTTCATCGTTTTCAAAACGTCGCTGAAAACGTCGCTAATTTAGGTTAGCGATAATTTGGCCAAGATTAGCGACATTTTGGAACGTCGCTAATCTGACAAATTTTTGTAGTGTGTGTGAAGAACCGGTTAGCCAGGAGCAAATTATTGACAAAACCCTCTCAACTTTCCATGCCACAAATATATTGTTGCAACAACAATATAAACAACAACACTACTCTAAGATTTCAGAACTCATCTCTGTGCTCCTAGTTGTTGAGGAAAATAATAAGGTCCTCATCAAAAATCATAATACTAGGCCTACTGGAACACTAGCATTCCCTGAAGTGAATGCCAGTTATGGATATTCCATAGAAAAAGGCAGAGGCAGAGGACGTTCTGGAAACTATAGCAGAGGTGGTTACAGAGGAAGAGGAAAGCGTGGCAGTGGTAGGCATACTGAGCTATGGAAAAAACATAAGAAGCATATTCCAAACGAAGATCAAGAAAATGAAAATAATAGAGCGCCAAGAGAAACATGCTTCAAATGTGGACGTAAAGGCCATTGGTCCCGCACCTGTCGTCCATTCAAAGAAGTGGTGGCCAATTATCAGAAAACCCAGAAGGTTGAAACGAATGCCATTCTTGACACGGACAATGATGACCTCCTTGGTACAAATTTGAGGCAGAAGAGAATGCCAATATGACATCTGCAGATTTCTTTGGGGATGATTAGTCACTCCATTTTTTGAGAGTAACAAACATTTTTTTATTTTTTAAAGACTATGTTGGTATCTATTTAGACTGAGTCTTTGAATTTATGTTTTGAATTGCTAATAATTGACACCCAACGTTGATTGGGTATTTATGTTCAATTTTGATTCTCCTCTAATAAATTTTTCTATAGACATGGAAATTTATGATTTTTTTAACTTTAATACGACAGAATTTTCGCTGTTAGGGGGAGATATTGGAAGTTCAAGGAGAATGTCATGAATTTTCGTTCTAGAAGGATTTATGAATATCATCGTTCCAGAAGAATATCGTAAAAACATCGTTTCAGAGAAATATAGAATGTCATACTTTCATCTTGAATAAATTAGGAGACATTATTTCTTACGTTTCACTACAAAGAATTATTAGATGTTTACTCGATTATGCTGCATAAAATAGTTATACCAACTATGTATTTATAAGAATCAAATATAGGCAAAATAATGCTAAAGGTTCTAAAGACTTATCTCTCCAGAAGAAGAGGCCGAATAATATAACACACCCTAATGCACTTAAAGAAGCAGCTCCCGAAGAAGCATCTCCTGTAGAGAAAAAGTTCATGATGGTCCGGAAGATGTCATGAACTAAAGATGAAATTTCTCGAAGTATATCGCTCCGGTAGAGGATATACCTCAGATTCCAGAAGAGACTGAGAAAGAGGTACCGGTACCTATAAAATCTATGTTTTATACATAGTTAAGAGAAATTTGGAATCAAAAAAATTTGTCATAAATGACATTATCGAATGAGAATAAAAAGGGTGATAAAATTAAAGGATAACACTAAAATCACGAATAATCTAATGAATAGATGTGATATCTTTCGCAAGATGTGGAGTGTTCGGTCCTACAGTACAAAATCCAAAGAGAATAAACCCGGTAGATTTTGAATGTGTATCTCTAACAAATAGAGATCCAAATATATAAGAGCTCAAGGATTCATGAAATGATCATGAATAGAATATAAATAAATATATTCTTCGATCCTGATAACCTTGACGATAAGATATATTATCGAAGGTCATGGATTTAAAATTCTCAGGTAAATCCTTGAAGGATTTGATATTATCATGTTATCCCCGAAGGATCTACATATGGATTCAACCATCCAGAAGAATGTGACAGGCTCATTGAGTTTATGAAGAAATTCCTAAACAGATTCATCAAAATGGTCACCTCCTCAAGAGAAGATCTCTTGAAGAGATTAAAAGTGCCTTCTGAAGAGATAGAAAATATGACAGTATCTCCTGAAGAGATTTGAAATATCTCCAGAAGAGACAAAGAATCTCCCGTAGAGATTGGAATCTACCGTAGAGATTGGAATCTCCCGTATAGATCAAAAATCTCCTGAAGAGAGAGGAATCTCCTGAAGAGAGAGGAATCTCCAGAAGAGATAAAGATAAATATTCAAAAGAGATATCATGTAATCTCATGAAAAGATGAATCTCTAGAAGAGATCTACTATAAATCTCCTGTAGAGATAAATCTCCTGCAGAGATTTAATATGAATGATATACCTATAATGGTCAGATCAATAGGATCTTTTACAACCAAAAGAATATGTTCTGGGTCCTGAAGTACCATGGTTAAAGAATATAAAAAAATTTATTGTCATTTACTCAGCACAATATTTTAAAATAATATTAGGCACATAAATTATTCTTGATGAACATTCTGATCTAATGAGATATGCAGATGAATGATATTTATCTGATACTCCATTAAGCGAATACCACAAATAAGGTATGTTTTTATAAATAACGTTGCAGGTAGAAAGAATAAATCAAATCACTGCGGCAATTTCACCAAAGCGAACAGGGAATGTGTATGGCTATATTTTCAACAGTTCGACATATCATGGGGAGTTGCGAGCTTTCAAGAATCACAAATAAAGCTTGCAATCTCTTCATGAGGATACTAGTATAAATGTATAGACAAATAAAGTATTGGGGGGTGATATGTCATATTTAAATTATATTGGGGTTGATTTTTCATTTTGATTTGATGTAAGAACAATAATGTAATATTTTTGAGGGGGAGCATCCTGTAGATGCAAGCATCCTGAAGATGCTAATAGAGACATCTTGAAGCATGTCTTTGCGCATTGTATTTTTTTCCTTCGTTAAGATTTTTTTCCACTGGATTTTTCCTTCGAAAGATTTTTAACGAGGCAGAGTCTATCTTTCTGTTGTACCATACGTCCACTAAACGCATATAGTCTATCTTTCTGTTGTACCATACGTCCTTCGAAAAATTTTATTGACGGATATTTCATTTTCAAAAATTTAAATTTTCAGCTATATGTTATTCCTTGTACCATACGTCCACTAAACGCATATAGTCTATCTTTCTGTTGGGCTATTCATTTTGGACTTTCTGTTGGCTCAACCTTATTTGCTAACTTGGTTTTGGTTTTTATTGTGTTTATTGGAAAATGTTTTATGTATCTCCAAAATTTCATCCCTTCGTATCCCTTCGTCACATAGCCTTCTTCTATTTACTAGCGTCTTCCCCAACTTCCTCCTCTCTTACTTTCAGGAAAAAAAAGAAAGAACTCCCTTATCTCTTATTTACGTTGGTCGATAAGGAAGTGTCACGTGGCGGAGGGATGAAATTTTTAGAGATACATATAGCATCACTCGAATTTCTTTACTAGTTAAAGGTACTTTCTTGGGCCATATTCCCATCATTTTTCTGTGTGTTTGTGTTTAATAATTAAGTGTTGTCAAAATTTTAGCCATAAGTGACTCTGTGGATCCTTGTTAGCTATCAACGAATTAGACTTATATTATATGCAAATTTTTCGTATGTTTCAAAAACTTGTAATACTTTGCTTACTTATGAAAGATTCGAATCCATGAAAACCTATTTAATTAATCAAATTTGATAACATATTTAAGAATGTAAAGTTTTAACACCAATATTTCCATTTGTCGAATATTTGACCATTTTTAACGTATTTTACTTGCACTGTGTGCTTTTGTCCTATCGAATTTTTTTTTTTTTTTTTTTGGTTTGCCGAATTGCTAAAGGCTACGGATTAATGGTCTTTCCTCACAGACGTTTCCTGAGGACTTTTATCGGGATAAAAAAGCTATCCATGAAATTTTCTACTTGAGAAACCACAATCGTAGACAAACAAAACTCTGTCTAGAAAAAGTGGACGATCTGTCCATAAAATTTGCTTATTGAGAAATCAACAGACATGCATGCATGGTCAATTCGGACAAGAAAAAACACATATGTCTATGGAACTTGCTTCTTAGAAAATTAACCATTGGTTACAAATGAGAGTAACTCTCTTTCTCATACGATTTTACTTTTACTATTCTTCCTGTAGAGTAAGACAATTTCCGGCAAGGCAGCCGGAGCGACTTCCGGCAAGTAGAGCTAAGGTGAAAGTTGGCATCCAAGTCTAAGTCATGTCTTCCGGTTGTAGAGAAGCCAAAAGTGTGTCGGAGCTTCGTGTTGAAAATGAAATGCGAAAATTGTTCCCCCCAAACCGATAGGACCTATTGAGGTCCGAAGAAAATTCGCACAAACCAAACAACCAAAACCACAACGAAAATACAACGCAAATACCAAGACTTTTACGCAAAAAATTCATACGAGAAAAATTACGGGACGAACAGTGTTCAATCCGAAAATGCCAAAACTAATAGAATAAAGAGATACACCGACTCCTTACAAACTTTTTTTTTTCGATCCATATGGATAACCACAACACTTTAATAGATGAAAATAGATTACAAAGTACAAAAGAGATAACCGAAGAAGCGATCATCGAAGACTAGATGACAAGAAAGAACCGTTGTAGAACTCTTCAAAATGGTCTCTCTTCGAAGCAACCCCCGGAAACTTAGAATCTCTCTCTTCCTCTCTTAGAAAGTTGCATCCTTTGAGAAAGCAACCCTTTTTATCTCTTGATAACAACTAATAATGAAAGAGTTAGAAAATACATATTAAAAGCACCCAAATCCAAAAAAGATCTGGACCATTGATTATGTTCCAACGGTGTAAATAAAACACCCAAAATTGACCTTCGATCTCGACACCGATATATCTTTGATATACTGATAACGGTATACCGAAAAATACTTTCTTCGAGGAATAACTTATATTCTCCAACAAACTGTTGTCAAATCGGTTTATCTTTAGTATACTGGTTGTGGTATACCTTTAGATGAAGAAGCAATCATCGAAGATTAGATGACGAGAAAGAACCGTTGTAAAACTCTTTGAAATGATCTCTCTTCGAAACATTCCGCCGAAACTTAGAATCTCCCTCTCTTAGAAAGTTGCATCCTTTGATAAAGCAATCCTTTTTTTTTATCTCTTGATAACAAATAACAATGAATTAGAGTTAGAAAATACATATACAAAAAAGATCTGGACCATTGATTACGTTACAACGGTGTAAATAAAACACCCAAAATTGACCTTCGGTTCCGACACCGATATATCTTTGATATACGATAGCGGTATACCGAAAAATGCTCTCTTCGAGTCATAACTTATTCTCCAACAGACTGTTGTCAAATCGAACAACTTTCATATATACCTTTAGTATACTGGTAGCGGTATACCTTTAGTATACCAGCAACTGTATACCTTCAGTATACACCTTTAATATACCTTTAACTCTGATACTGTTTTTCTAATGTTGATATACGCTCAAATTGAACAACTTTCGTTGTCTTCGACTTTTCGAGCTTCTCTGACACATTGATGATGCTTGTCGCACTTCGGGGTGTTCTCCACATAGGTTGGAACCCAATCCAACACCTACAAATCTTCTCCTACCCAACAAGATGGAGGACCTCGTTTCGATGATCCTCCCACAGTACTCAAATTTTTCCTGGCACTTGAGCATATCCGATCCATTATCCTCTGTTGAACATTCTCAAGCATTGTGTCATTTCGTTTCAAGCACATCATCTTGTATCCAATTATACCGAGATCCAATATGCTTGGACCGAGTATAAAAGGTTGGGTTCTTTCCAAGGTAAATAGCACATTGGCTCTCACAAAACAAAATATACTGCTCTTTTTCAAGTCTCATTTTATTTAGGAACTTCATCCACAATAACTTCTTGCAAGTCTTTGTCTTCACAATGAACTATTGTCACTCACGTTTTCCGTTATACGTATTTTCAGTATACGTGTATGGATTTTTGACCCGTATTTTGACTTGTCTAGCATGGTTTGGTCTTGGCTTAACTTGGCTTGATTTATTTTGGTTTGGTTTATATTTGGTTTGAGATAGAAAGGGGTTGATATAAATGTCAACTTTTTTTTCTCTCTCTCTCTCTTCATTACTTCTTCATTTACTCTTCTTCTTCCTCCATTAACCCTCTCCACCCACCAAAGGCAAGTACAACTTGCTTCATGGAGGAATCCTATTTCTATTGTTCCATTGTCTTCTCTACAAGTTTCTAAGACTCTTTAGTACTTAGCATTTTTTATTTTGGTGGACAATTTCTTGTAGATCTAAGTTTACTCAATACTTAGTTTTTTTAGGTTTTGATCTATCAAACTTCATTATTTTTAAGTTTTGATTGTTCCATGCTGTTGAGAATTTGATTTTGCCCAAAATGGACCATTGAAAATCCGAATTTTGACTTGTTTTGAGTGATTTACGAACTTGGGAAGTTCATGGGTTCCATGAACTCATGTTCTCGGATTGGGAAAGAAGAACATTGCTGGGCGCAAAGCTCTTTTTATGCACCCACCGAGGACGCGGAAGCCGAGGCTAGCACGTGGTTTCCTGGCTGATTCGAAAAAAAAGAAGGAGGAAAATGGACGGGATAGCGGAGGGAGACCCGAGGACGGAGGAAGGGGGCTCCCGGACGGTAGCAACGGAAAAAACGGTTCCAGGAAGGAGGATCCGGGCAGGCGATACCAGAGTTGAGGAGGGGAAGGGAGAGGGAGGAAGAAGAAGGAGGAGAGGGTGAGGGAGGCAGCGGCTGAGGGGAGGGGGAGGGTAGGGGTGGCAGGGAGGGGAGCGAGCGGCGGAAGAATGATGAGGGGTCGAGGACCAAACGCTGAGAAGAAAATGCGGGAGGAGGCGGTGGATCGGACGGGAGACTGAGAAACGCGAGGAGGTCGGAAGGAGTAGTCATGGGGGAGGGGGGACGGCCGAGCTCCGACGCAGCCCCACAGCGGCGGCCGCGACAGCCCTAGGCGGGAAGAACGCACGAGCGGGAGAGCAACATCACAAAAATATTATATATATATATATATATATATATATATATATATATATATATATATATATATATACAACCGCCACAAGAAAACCCTAAAAATCAAAAAAGAAAAAAAGATAAAGGAAGGAGATGACGAAAATGTTTACCTGGAGAATTGCAGCGATGCAATGGCTCGGTCTTGGCGACGTTCGAGATCTGGCACTCCGATCGAGAAGGTGGTAACGGTTCTGGAATAAGGACACGGGGGATCCAGAGGACGAGGGTGGTAGAGATCTAGGGTTCCGGTCCATCGAACGTCGTATGACGGCGGCTCCAGATCTGGCCCAGCGGTGGCTCACTCGAGTGGGGAACATACTGCTGTGGTGGACGAGCTGGTCCAACGGCTCCAGTGGCTGCTGCGATAAGGCGGCCAGATAACCTCTCGAGATGGTGCATCCTTGAGGTAAGTATTGCCTCAAAGACGACGGTCGTCCAGACCTGACGATGGAGAGCAGTGGGGTTGTCACTCGATGCTGGACCAAGGTCGGTGAGGCAGCTCCGACGACTCTCGTGAATGGGGTGACGATAAAAGCATACACCGGTGTCCGATATGGACACATTTGCTGACAGCGACTACGGCACGACAAGGCAGCATAAACTCCATCGATGACGACTGTGTCGATCTAGGGTTAGGGTTTGGGTGTAGAGTTAGGGAACGTGTCCTATGTTCGGGGACACAATAGGACACAGATAAAAATTGGGGTATGGGGGTGTGTCCTATGTCGAGGACACAACAGGACACGTGAACAAGGGTTTGGAAATTATGTAGAAAAACTGTAAGGGTTGTGTCCGTGTCGAAGGAGACGAACACAGTTGGGGATTTTGGGAAATGTTTTGTATCGGACACTCCTATGTAATTGTAATAGCTAGGTATTAATGAAATGTATGTGGATACGGACACAATCAGGACACGGTCATTATGACCTTATGAAGATTTGGGATGATTAGCATTAATGGGAATTAGTCCTCTTTATAGGAGCTATTAGAATAATATAGATGCTTAATTAGCATATGGTTCTAAGGAATATACCTAGAATATTCTAGGGAATGTTCTGTGAAATACCCTAGATATGGAATGTTCCTTATAATATCCTATAGGATTGATTAACACTAATCAGCATTAATTAACACCAAATGATGTTATCATATAATGGTATTGACAAGAATGCCACTCCATCTCAAATATGAATAAACCACTACATTTCTAAACAATTACAAACCTGCCACTCCTTCTTTATGAAGTCCTAATTAGCCAATTCTTAATCTAGGAATACAAAAATGCCATTCATAATAATGAATAATAAAATAGCGAACAAAAAATTTGAAAAAAAATAAAATTCCTATTGGGAAAAAAGGAAGTGGGGTTTACATGCACACACGTGCACACGCATACATATGCAGATCACTAGTACTTTCAAATCTGTAGTACACACATGATTCACATGCTCTGTACATCACTTCAGTTTTACTCCACTAATACCCAAATTCATCTATCGACAATACACTACCCAACACACTGCTCTCTAATATCTGCACCTAGGGTATAACACTCTGCTGCACACATACAGTTATACTCTACTGCTGCTTATAGGAGCAGCTACTGCTTCTGGATCCATCTGCAGCCTAATAAGCTTATTGTTTTGCACTGCTGTTGTAGCAAGTGTAGCTGCTGCTACTCGGAAACAAATACTCGTAGTCCAAAACTGCAAATGGTGTACTGATTCAGAAACCCTATCTTTAGTTCTAGCTTTACACACACACTCCCAGATTTTCCTACTGGTACTGTCCTTATAACACTCACTCACACACACTGGTTACCTCACCCTGCTGTGCAGTTTATGCACACTGATGCAATTCTATACTAGTGTGAACACATACACTCACACGTGCTGGAGGACACTGCTTTCTAGTTCCTACCTATTTCTATAGTTAGCTGCTACCATAAACCTATTGACAACTCAAAACCACAAATGACACATAAACATGACACTCTAAGACCTTTTCCCTCACTCTACCCATCTAACTGCATAAGTATTAGTCTCCCCATTCAAATATTTATATAAAGCTGCCTCCAACTACCTACACTCACACACATGAACTACACACTAGGACTGCACACCCTAAAACTTGATCACAGGTTCCTGCAGTAAACCCCTACCTATACAAATTGCCGATTATACCAAATTGCAGATACTCTGTCTGCAAGCTGTTGCAGTAGTGCACAGAACCTCATGCAGAATACCTGCATATCTGTATACTCTTTGTTTGCATCTAACACATACATCCATATTTGCAACTGATACCTACAATACAGTTTTTACACATGCATATAGGTTTAGTCCTTACCTTTAGTATACTAGACACACACATAGCCTCACACTGCCACCTAATCCCTGATGCAAAGAGGTATGGTTGCACAAAAATGTTCCTAAAATATGCACCTAAAACTATAGTTATCCCACGAGGACTTGGTATCCTAAATTGTTATACTATAGTTTTACATACACATTCCTGGTTACCTCTTATCTAATGGGTACACACCAGTGTATATAGACATACAGCATTGGCTAACTGCTGAGCATTGATAAACACATAGGTACTGGAACTCCACAGATTCAATTCTTCTTTATACTCCAATTCAAATTTCAAATGGTACACATAAGCCCCTTTGGATTAAACACCCAGTTACATAATACCAACACTGAAGAAAATACTATGATACCTGGATACACTTTTAAAACCACTTTCTATATGAACATTGATACCTAAACATGCATGTGGATATAATACAAACACTTAGAGGGTACTAATGTTCATATTGTTCCTCTATATGCATATGAATATATCAATGATACATATAAACCAAAATATATATTAGAATTTGATATGGACACATATTAGAATAATGTATCGATACAATTGTATAGGAATTGACACAAGGATACACAATTACACATGAATCACCAAATCTAACCATGCATATCGTGGCGTACCATGACAAGATCACTACGTATCCAATTGTGGACGCAAGGACACAAGCACAAGCCAATTAGACACCTAAATTCCCTTTGGGAATGAGTGTCAAACACTCAGTGGTCAAAATTCATAATTAACACATTGAGCAAAGAAACCCTCGTTCCTCATAGTAAAAACATAGATCTACCAAATTGAAGGTTTCTAACACCTGCATCTTGCATTAGTGTAACCCCATATTCCCTAAATAAATAAAATCTAAATTTTTCCTAATATTTTTTCATTTTTCTAATAATTTGTAGAATATTTATTTGGAATTTTGGCAAAGTATAACAATTTCCTTGTAGGAGTGGCACGTTGGTTGGTTATTTAGGAAACCCATTGTGGAATGCTTAGCCACATAACTTGGTAGGAATATTCTAGAATATCCGTTAACTAATCTGGATCAATGTTGATGGATTCGAGAATTAGTATTAATTGATCCCAGGAAATATTCCTTAGAATCTAAAATATCCTAAGGAATATTCTCTAGAATATTCAAAAATATTCTCTCTAGCACATATGCCTAAGATTCTAGGAGTTTTCTAATCACATCTATAAATACCCAAATTAATTTCTGGATTAGTAACTCCTAAACATTCTAAGTGGTCTTAATGATCGTGTCCCTACCGTGTCCATGTCCATTCCACTAATTCAGCTACTTTAGAATTACATTTATTGTTCCGATATGGACACACCGATGCCATATACATCCCGAGTCAACACCATAACCCTGTGTCCCCTAACGCAAACATGATATGACACCAAAACCCTAATTCTAAACCATAGCTTAAGTCTGCCTCGCCCATTCCTGTGTGCCGACCATCGCACCAGTCATCCTCGTCGTCGGGACTGCATCATCGTGTCCAGAGTAGTCATGACACAGATCAGCCGTTGGAGATCTTCATCGCTGCAGAGGACTTACCGACCACCGCCGTCAAGAACTACTTTACAACGACAAAATGCTAGTCGCTCATTAGATTTCTTACACGATCGCTGCTATTGATCTTGAAGACCACCGCTCCTACGTGCCTCCTCCTAGCTGTGCCTCTTGTAGGCATCCATCGTGTAGGAACGAAATCGTAAAACAAAATACTCTAAAGGTGAGTGAATAAAGTAGGCAGCGGAATATTGCTAATTAAAAAATTCGTTAGCAGTTAGATCACAGATATAATAATAATCATAAAATAAATAACAGTAATGAAAAGTGATCAGAAGGCAAACACAAATACAGAGATTTATACTGGTTTTCCACTTGTGAGGACTAGTCCAGTTGGAAGAACTCTTGCTTCCAGTTGAATCCACTATTGGAAAATTCTGTAAGTTTTCATACGAAGTCCTTGCAACTTCTACAGACACGAGATTTGATACGAAGAACTTGACAAACTTCAATTGTGAAGAGTCAATCTTCAATCAAGCCTCTGATTACAATCACTCTGAAAGCTTCTAGACCGCACTACACTGGCAAATCGACTAGAGGATTGTAACTGGCTTGGGATTTGAAAATGAAAGCTTTTTAGAACTCTTTAGAAGAAACGTAAGCTTTAGAAGAGAAGAGATGAAAGTGAATTGGTGTTTTGAAATGATCAAAATTCTTCTCTATTTATTGTTTTTCCAAAGACAGAACTCTGACAGAATTCGGACAGAATTCGGACAGAACTCTTTGTAACCAACTGCAACTGAAGGGAGACCTAGTTCAAAATCAAATGTTCACATAACGTTCAACTTGGCCGAACTCTGGCCAAACTCTGGCCGAGTTCTGTCAGGGTTTGGTCAGTTGATTATGTAAAAAATTGTTTTGGCTTTTTGAAAAATCCTTCAGAAGCTTTTTGTAAAATAGATATTTTTCAAAAATATAGGTCATTTTAAAAATATAGGTCAGTTTTGAAAAATAATTTCGGATAGCCTATTTGCCAGTACGACTTGGTGTACAATGTATTCCTAGACTCAATAAAAATGAAAATTATATTGCTTTAAAGGAAATATATTCTTGAGTGGCAAACAGCTTCGGTCTTGAACTGGGTAGATATCCATCTTTGATCAGTATCCAAAACGTCGTTAGTAAACATCTGAATTGATTCGTACATCGAGACAGAGTTTGATTAATTATTAAAATCAGGTTTGACCATGACCAATGGGCCAACAATCTTCCCTATTTTGATAATTGACAAACATTGACCGATATAATATCTTGGTTTTGATCAATTCAAAAGAATACTGAATGTATCGAGATATAAAAGGAAAAATTGTTCATAACCTGTAACCATAACCTGTATCCATGAAGATGTTAGGTCTTATTTCTCCCCCGTTGTCACTTAGCAAAATAATTACAAAAGAGAAAGCTCTCCCGCAATAAATGCATAAGTAACAATCAGTGAAAAAACACAAAAAAATAAAAAAAACCATTATTTCTACAAAGGCATGGTATAAATATCATAGAAAAATAAGATAAACAGATATGGTATAAACAAAACAGGCATGGTAGTTATCACAGGCAGTTTATATGAAAGTATAAAGAAAGATAATGCTTCAATAAAGCTGAAACAAATAAAGTGCTAAGCTGAATAATAAACTAAACTGAGTCATATGCCAAACTGAGGCATAAAAACATGTCTATCAAAATAGCACAAATCATATCCAAATAAAAAGAGTACTGATACTATCTTGGAATGTCAGAGTATTTCTAAGTAAACATAAGACAAAATCATCACTCAAAAAGTAACAACTCAAAAATTATCCTCATCCTCATCTTCATCGGCTGCAGTGCCAGCATGTCTAGATGGACCAGCTCCATAAGTATGTGGAGTAGCACCAGATGTACGATACCAATCATATACGTTTCCTGCCCCCTGCATCCACCCCCATCCCTCTCTCCCCCCTCGACAGAAAGACCACCCCAGCTAGGGTTAGGGTTCTCGTGTCCCTGTCTGTGTCTTGATATCTAGGGCTAGGGTTAGGGTTTACCTGAGGAGGGTGGCTTCGTCGAAGGATGGAGGCGGCGAGGAGGGTGGCTTCGTCGGAGGAGGAAGGCGACGAGAAAGGCTCCTTCGTCGGAGGAGGGAGGCTGGTCGCCGGAAGGAGGGGTCAGCGGGCGAGCGGGGTCGTCGGGGGGAGAAGGGGAGGGTGTCGCCGGAGGGAGGGGTCGCCGGAGGGGAGGGTTCGCCGGGGGGAGAGGAGAGAGCGGAAAGAAAAATTTTGGGTGAAAATTTTGTGATTTCGATCGGGCCAGGAACCCTATATGAAATAAGACAGCGACGCTAAACGTCGCAACACAGCAACGTAAAATGGACGTTCGTCGCAAAACGTCGCCCGACAGCGACGTAAAATATACTATGTCGCTGAACGTCGTTACTCAGCGACGGACAGCGACGTGTAGCATAAGGAGTCGCTATAGGCAATTATCAGCGACGGCTTTTTCCGCTGTCGCTAATATACGTCACTATTTTAGCATATTTTAGTAGTGCTGGAACAGAGAGTGGACTGCCTCATCATCAATACGGTAGCCAGATATAGAAGGATCTCGAGGAAGAGAGCTAGCAGAGTGACCCGTCTGTGCAAATCTCAGATCGGCAAAGGAGTTGGCAATAGCCTGGAATCGAGTCGCGTCACGGAACTCATGTTCCCTGGAGGTATCAACGAAGAATGTCTGCAGATCTGATAGATGCTGCTGAATACCCTCAAAGGTCATAGGGTAAGACTGAGGAGGACCAGGTGCTGTGGGAGCAGGTGCAGTAGGTACAGGTGCAGTAGGTGGAGGAACGATGACAATGCTGCGACGAAAAAGCTTGAGGAACTTGGGCTCAGGATCCAGAGCACAAGTGGATAAGTTAATATCAAATCTCTGAAAGATGCGTGAGATGATCATCGCAAAAGAGAGGTTCTGGTCTCTTTTATGATATCTACCCATCATCTGAATGATAGTCTTAGGGGCAGAAAAAGGAATCCCCTTAAGAATGTGATATAAAGCAGAAAGCTCGAGTATAGTGACATCATCTTTTGAAGTGAATTTTGGAATTAGAGTGGAATAGATGATGCGATATAATTCGTAGTTAAATAAGTTCAAGTTATTGGCCTTGAACTTTCCAGGACGAGCACGTACGGGTGCACAAAGCTCATTCTTGAAACTAACGAGAGTCGTGCGCTCGGGGAAATCGAATTCAGTGATGTCATCGAGCGGGGCACCTTCGTTTGGAAGACCAAGGATTTTTGCTAGCAATTCATCATTGAACTCGATATCTATACCGCCGATACGAGTTCTCACAGTAAAAGTGTCTAACACAAAATTATAGTAAAATAGTCTAGTGGAATTAGTAGCTATAGGGAATTGTAAAGTAGCAAAGTGATGTAACCCTAATGCCTCAAAGTAGGGACGGTGGTCAGAAAATACAGTCCATTTGATCGGAGATCCGGTACATATAGTACTCATAATAAAGTTGGCATACCAAAGTAAGGCTTGGTCGGGAGTTTTGAAATAAAAATCGTCCGATGCACCGTCATCCGATTGGACCGAAGAAAAGAGGGAATCCGTATGTGGATCAGAAGACGATGCCTCTTCACTGGCATGGGTCTTCTTTCTCTTGAAAGGATTGAATCCCTTAGGCATTCTATCCCAAGAACTAGAAATCCTAATAATTTGAAAGTAGAGGAGAGAAGGAATTATACCTTCCGAGAATTGGGTATGCTGAAGAGAAAGCAATTCTTCGCACGAATCCAAATTTTGGACGAAGATCTCCACATAGAATAGAAGAAGGAAGGTGGAGAAGAACTAGGGTTTTTGGGTGCTGCTACTGTTGATGTGGTTTAGGAAGGGATGAAGAAGATGGGGGCCTCGGGTTCTGACTGATATATGTATATACCCAGCCGAACTCTGGCCGAATTCGGACCAAACTCGGGCCGAATTTGCCAAGGGTTCTCCTGGCTATAAAATTTTTTTGTGGGCCATATCTTTTTTATCAATTCATTTCAAATATTTAATTCAGAGTTTGGTAATTTTAAATTTCAAATAATATAATTAATATTATTTTATAAATTAATATTCTTTACTCAGCATCTGTTTCAGATTAGCTGTAGGAGTACTGTCCCAACTAACGGAGGTTCACCGAGGAACTATTAAATACCGCTTCACTTCGACCGTAGTCATGGTGATAGATAGTCTCTTTTTAGGCTTGTCTCAAAAACAGTTATTGAGTATTGAATAAATTAAATAATAAAACAAAATTAATTAATATTATTGATATCTAAAATTCCTAATTCTTGACGTAAATAATTGAAATGATCTTCCGCTAGAGGTTTTGTGAGTATGTCAGCCAATTGATTCTGTTTGTCTATGTATACAAGGTCTATATAGCTCCATTTTATTGATAATCTTTAAGAAAGTGATGTCGAATCTCGATATGCTTAGTACGAGAGTGACATACTGGATTCTTAGTCAAATTAATAGAACTAGTGTTATCACAGAAAATGGGTATGTATGTAAAATGCAATCCATAGTCTTCTAAAGTTTGCTTCATCCACAAAATTTGTGCACAACAACGTCATACAACGATATATTCAGCCTCGGTTGTTGATAATGTGACATAATTTTGCTTTTTGCTAAACTAAGAGACTAGAGCTTTTCCTAAAAAATGACATGTGCCGCTGGTACTTTTTTATCTATTTTGCATCCGACAAAATCAGTATCAGAATAACCGGTTAGGTCAAATAACGTAGTTTTGGGATACCATAAGTCGACAGAAGAAGTACCTTTAAGGTATCAGAAGATACGCTTAACTGTGCACAGATGTGATTCCTTAGGATTGGCTTGAAAATGTGCACACAAGCAAACACTAAACATAAATATCTGGTCGACTAGCAGTTAAATACAGTAAGCTACCGATCATACCTCAATACTTACGTCTGTCGACGGGCTTACCTTGTTCATCAATATCAAGCTTGGTTGAAGTTACCATTGGAGTGCTAAGTGGCTTGACTGCTTCCAGGTCGAACTTCTTTAATAGATCCTTTGTGTACTTTGCTTGATTTATGAATGTCCTATTGTTGGTTTTTTTTTATTTGTAGTCCGAGAAAGAATTTTAGCTCTTCCATCATGCTCATCTCAAACTCATTCTGCATACACTTTGAAAATACTTGACACAGAGATTCAACAGTAGATCCAAAAATAATATCATCTACATAGACTTGAATCAAAAGAATGTTGTTATTCAAAGATTTTATAAATAATGTAGTGTCAACCTTTTCCTTTGAAAAATTGTTATCAAGTAGAAAAGAGCTTAAACGATCGTACCAAGCACGAGGGACTTGTTTCAAACCGTATAAGGCTTTCTTCAACTTGAAAACATAATCAAGATATTTGAAATCAGTAAAACCGGGAGGTTGAGCTACATAAACTTCTTTTTTTATAAAACCATTTAAAAATGCACTTTTGACATCCATTTGAAATAACTTAAAATTATGAAAACATGTAAATGCACATAACATACGAATGGATTCTAATCTCGCAACTGGGGCATAAGTCTCATCGTAATCGATACCTTCTTCTTGATTGTATCCTTGAGCTACGAGTCAAGCCTTATTATGAGTCACTAAACCATTCTCATTCAGTTTGTTTCGGAATACCTAATGGGTCCAATGATCGGATGATCAATGGGCTTGGGAACAAGTTTCCAAACTTGATTCCGTTCGAATTGGTTTAATTCCTCTTGCATAGCATCTAACCAAAAATTATTACTACATGCTTTTTTAATATTTTTGGGTTCAAACTGCGAAACAAAAGCAACACAAGAAGCTATATCTTTATTAGAGGAACGAGTACTTATACCCTTGGTAATCTCACCAATTACCAAGTCCTTTGGATGATCTGCCAAGAATCTCATCTCTTTTGGCGTATCCTCAGGATTGCTAGTTCCGGCTTCTTTGCTTGAAAGTTTTGCATCTTTCTGTGAAGGTTTTGCAGTAGCTGTACTTGGTGTAATCACGTCTTTATTGTCGTCATCATCTAAGTGTTGATTTAGCTCATCAAACTTGACATTGATTGATTCTTCGATGATCATGGTTCTTTTGTTGAAGACTCTGTACCCTTTGCTCTTTGCTGTATAACCTAGAAATATACCTTCATCGGCCTTTTCATCAAATTTACTCAGATTATCTTTAGTATTAAGAATAAAGCATTTACAACCAAAAATCTTAAAATACGAAACAATGGGTGTTCTATCAAACCATAGTTCATAGGGAGTCTTCTTCGATATAGGCCAAATTAGAACCCTATTGAGAATATAGCATGCTGTATTGACAGCTTCAGCCCAAAAGTATCTAGGTAGACTAAACTGGTTTAACATTACTCTAGCCATTTCAGATAGAGTCCTGTTCTTACGTTCCACAACTCTATTTTGTTGTGGACTCCTAGGGCAAGAAAATTCATGCAAATAATCGTGTGTGTCACAAAATTGCTTGAATTCTACATTCTCAAATTTGCCGCCATGATCACTACGAATACGAGTAATCATGAACCTTTTTTCATTCTGTACTTTCTTGTAAAAGGTGATGAATTCTGATAATGCATCGTTCTTACGTGCAAGAAAATATAACCATATATATCTAGAGAAATCATGTACAATAATAAATACATATAACTTACCACCTAGACTAGCAATTCTACTTGGTCCAAATAAGTCTATATGCAACAGTTGTAGAGGTCTAGTGGTACTTACAACGTTCTTGAATTTAAATGCGGATCAGGTAGCTTTGTTCTTTTCACATTCACTACATACCGTATCCTTTTTGAAAGATATGTCCGGTAAGCCGCGTACCAACTTCTTTGTAGATAGTCTTGAAATTGTATCCATGTTTGCATGACCGAGTCTCATATGCCATAGTTGACTCTCAATACTTTTGGACATCAAACATCTACCTGCTTTGTTGGCATCTTCTAACAGATAGAAAACATATATGTTGTCTTTCCTGATACCTTCAAATATAGTACTACCACTACTAAAATATGTTATATTAGCGACGTTATTTAGCGACGGAATCAAATACCATCGCTAAATATGTAATATAGCGACTCCCTTCTATTGACATCGCAAAACATCGCTGAATAGAAACGTTCAGCGACAGTAGCTAAATTACGTCGCAGAATAGCGACGTTCAGCGACATATTATTAAAATATGTCACCATATATTAAAATGGTTACGACGTTTAGCGACGCCGACTGTTGACATAGCTAACTTTTTTACTTAGGGCACAGTACTATTTCCTTTTTCCTCTCACTCGAAAATTTCATAATTTTCATTTTTCCTCGAGCTCTCGGCGACTCCCTCCCCCCCGATGACTCCCTCCTCCCCCCCGGCGACTCCCTCCCCCCCCCGGCGACCCCTACCCCCTCCTCCCCGTCGAGCTCCTCCTCCTCGAGCTCCTCCTCCCCCAATCCGAGCTACTCCTCCTATCCGATAAACCCTAACCTAACTCCTCCTCCTCCTTCTCCTTCCTCACATACAGAGACACACACACACACACGGACACACACACACGGACATACACACACGGACACATACACACACACAGACACACACGGATACACACACATAGCTATTGTGTGTGTTTGAGTAGGGATGGCAACTTCCTCCGAACCCGACGGAGACCCGAATTTTTTTCTCCGATGGGGACGGGTTTGGGAATATAGAAATGGGGATGGGGATGGGGATAGGGACGGGAATGGGGATTAAACAAAATCCCTGATAACAGTAACAGCAAGGCTCATATATCCGAGCATGTACCTACCCTGCATATAGGAAGGCCACATACTAGTACAAACTAGGTAGGGATTTCGAAGGCATGTTAGGCATAAACTCCTCTTTGATACCCATTAGACAATAATAGGTGAACTTTCCTTTATATTCAAACTGATACCAAGTCAATGCAAGAGTGTCCATCTTATGTTATAAGGTTTTCACCTAGATATCAGATTTGACTAGCATATCTAGGTAACAATTGGTACCAGAGAGTGCTGATACCAAGTCACTGCAAGAGAGCATATGACTTGGGGCTATGTACTAGTAGACCTGTAAATAGGTGCCTGTGTGAGTAGAAGGGTCTGTAGCAATTTGAGGGATAAGTAGGATTTAGTTCATTCCTTTGTATAAGTATTCACTTGTAGGAAAGTTGGCCATAGTGATGTTCCCAGTTCTAGTTAGGAACCTCATATGGGGCTCTGATACCTGGTAATGCCTAGGGACAGGTTAAGCCTCAGGATATTAGACACTGGAGTAGGCTTATGCATAATGTTTTAAAGTATATAATAGTATCTGATTTGAGATACTTGCAGCAGACAGTTAGTAAGGAGTGGTTTACAGTCATAGAGTAGATGGGTGTTTAGGTATGGGCTCGAACCAGAGTGGGTAAGTTGGTATCAGGACATCAAAGGCTTGTGTACTAACAAATAGGCTTAGAGGGTAGGTGCTTGTACCCACTATTATGCTCGGATACATGAGTACATTGTTAAATAGGGACGGAGATGGGGATAAAATTTTAAACCCGATCTGGGATGGAGTACATTATTAGATCATTAGCTAGTATTAGAGAGAGAATTATTGTAATTGCCAAGTGTAGAAAAGGATTGGGTATCTCAAGATACTAAGTTATAAGGTAAATATAGCTACATATATGTGTGTATGTGTGTGTGTGTGTGTGTAGAGTTAAGAGTAATTGATTAGTGTGTGATACTAAATATATATGGGGATATAGATTGTCACTCCTCGATCCCGATATATGTATTCTTCATGGATTCCGTATACGGTATCTGTATTTAGCATGTGTATAATTTTATATATTTATTAATGGGGACATGTAGCTTTTTTAGCATTGTCATTAGTGGAGTGATTAAGGATTAAGGTTTTCTTAAACCAACCCAACCACTATTTAATATCCTCTTCCTCACTCTCTCTCCTCATTCACTCCTCTATTTATTTCCCTCAACCACCTCCACCCATAGGCAAGTACAACTTGCTCAAATGAGAAGATTTTGTACATTTTACATTCTTGATTTTTCCTTGATATTATTTGCCTATTTTGTTCTTCTCTCAATTCTCTACAAGTTTAGTTCTTGATGCTTTTGATTTTGATGGCTAGATTTGTGTAGATCTAAGTTCCTAAAAATTAGGGTATTATGGATTTTTATGGTTTTGATCTATCATACTTGGCTATTTTCGAAAACCAATAGTCCTATGTTGTAGAAAATTTGATTCTATACAGTTTTGACCTTTGGAAAGTTAGATTTTGACTTGTTTGGAGGAAGTTATGGCCGAAGCAATAATTAGGTTTCTTCGAGGTTCGCCTATGCTGGCTCTGGAAGGGATGATGAACAGTCCCCTCAGCCGCATAAGCAAATGATAGCCGTATGAGCATTTGAGCCGCAAAAGCTTTCCAGCCGTATGGCACTCTGGCCGCATAAGCTTTTGTAGCCACAGGAGCCTTTCGTGCCGTATGGTATTTCTAGCCGCATAAGCTTTTGTAGCCGCTTAAGCTCTTCCAGCCGCATAAGCTTTTCAGCCGCATAAGCTAGTTGCAGCCGCAGGAGCCTTTCACAGCCGCATATTTATTAACCTCATGGACTTCTGCTCCTTCAGCCGCATAAGTTCACTCGATCGCATGAACTTGGTCTATCCTGAGCCGCATGGTCTTTTCCCATGCTGGCCGTATAAGCCCGGTTCTTCCTTAGCCACATGAGTTCCTTCAGCCGCATGAGTTCCCTCAGTCGCATACGCTTGCATTTTTCTAGCCGAATGCGTCCTATACTTGTCCCAGCCATATGCACTTTCTTCTCGGCCGTATGTGCCCATTCCTTCCTTCAGCTGCATAAGCCTCCATCACTTGGCCGCATGAACTTGGTTCTCCCCTAGCCGCATGAGCTCTTTGCTCAGCCGCATGAGTCTGGGCCGTAGATAGTCTGGTCGTATGACCTTATTAATTTTGAGTCGCATGTGTCTGTCCGTTTTATGCCGCATATGCTTATTGGTTGTTCGCCGCATGAGTCACAGCTGCCTGTTCCCTTGTGTCTTAGTCCTCTTTTGTGAGTTGACTACCTATGTGATGGCTGGATATCCCTATGTGTATATCGAGGTACAATCTACATGAGCACCGAGGTGCTATCCTATGCGCTAAGTATTTCTACATGATACCTGCCAGTAACACCAAGAGTCCAGCTTTTACATAAGTAATGGTCAGTAGCAATGACGTGGTATGTGTTGTGTGCTGCATTACACCAAAAAGGGGGTATCTACGTATGAATCCATGAGCCAGTACGAATTCTTTCTTGGAGTACTCGTACAATGTACGACATCTAGAGGAGTGAACATGTGACCACGACATGTGAACTCTGAGTATAACCTAGGGATTAACTAGGCAACTAACTTGGTAGATGCATTGGGTAGGAAGAATCCCGAGATCGTGCCATACTAGCCACCCCAGGTCCAGACCTGACTTGTCGGGTTGGCCACCACGGTTATGGTTTCATTCGCCTATAGCGGATGGCTATATCTGACTCCTACGAGCTTTGTGTTAAACATTTTAGCACGATAGCCCTTCGGGGGACTGGTGCATAATCAATGAGTTATATGTCTTATGGTTTGGCTAGCCCTACTGGGTTGACACGATCTGAGGATTCCTTTTTTTATCAGTATCGCGGGGATAACTCCGCCAAATATAGAAAGCCGCAGGAATGAATGGCCGCTTGAAAAATGTCTTGTCTGTGCTTGAGCCTTCCGTTAGTAGTCGAGGGACATGGACTGTCATGGTGCGTGGTCCAACCCATGTCCTTATTTGGTTGTTGGGTTGGCCTATCGTGCTAGGACAGGCTGTGGACCGAGGTTACGACCAGAAGCTTATTATTATTTCTATTATCTTTGCTTGGGATTTGTCTCACTCTTTTGTGCTCCCTTGTGGTACTTGCTATTCGGGGCTGACCCTGCTGGTTTTGTTTGGCTAGATCACGTAGCAGAGCCTGAGGATCCGAACTTCTTCCCTGACGTCAATGGTGCATACTAGAAGCATGGCTGGCGGGGGACTTGAGTGGGTTTCTTCTCCACCACTCTAATATCTCTACTTATGTCCTGGCGCTTATCCCCTGGCACCTGTTTAGCCGGCAAATCTGGATATTTTGTCCTCGCATAATTTATAATTAAATCAGACTGCAGCTGAGTACAATTATATAACTTTGACTCTCTGGTCTAGCTAACTTAAAAAGCTAGATCTCCATGACCATTTTGATGAAGCGTCAGGGACGCCTCACTGCTTTATCTCATATGTTTATTAATTAACATTTTCTTGCTTGAATGATTGAGACATAGATAATTTTGTGTGACCATAGGAGACTTGAATGTAGTGTACACCCCCTTTGTCTCTTGACAGCCGCGACCGTCGTATGACGTTTGTATACCTCATATGGAGTAGCTGGCTTAGTCCGTCACTATATTTCGGTAGTGGGGCGTGACAAGGTTTTATTGGTGGCCCATACAGGTCTGACTTTTTAGACTTGTGGGGTGTAACTATTATAGGAGTCTCAATCAAAACTTGTTCCCTTTGAATCTCTTGCCTCGATTTCTTTTTCCTCACCTTGATTGATATCCTGAATTGCATCCTCGAATCTTCCTCGTCCTGATAATTGATTTTATGTACCTTTCCATATAGGGGTGCTTCTTTCTCAGTAGCTGGTGAGGCCAACATGGAGGAACAACCGACAGAGCCTGGTTCGACGGGGCATCAACCGAAAGGAGTATATTCTCCTGACTAGATTCGAGTAGAAGTAACATCAGAGCCAGTGGAACCGCAGGTTCTAGAAACTCCTGCACCCCCAGCAGTGCCAGCAGTGACGCCAGTACCTGATGCTGCAGCACTCCTGGAGGTCATCCGAGGATTCTTGGCCACTCAACAGCGACAGGTGGCAGCCCATCAGCAACAGCAGACCCGACAGCAGGAACAGAATGTGCTACTGAATCAGGGGTTACAATTAGCCCTCGAGAGAAGTGTCAGGAATGATATGGAAGCATCGGGGAGGTTTTGTCGACTTAACTCGAGATATTTTGACGGCACGAAGGATGCCATCATGGCGGATGCTTGGCTCTAGGATACTGAGGCCATATTGACTGCAGCTAAGGTTCCAGCAGAATAGAAGGTTGACCAGGTTAGACTGATACTTCAAGATCTCGCCCGCGATTGGTGGGCATCAGAAGAGGTTGGACTGAGGCATCTTGTCACTCCTCGATCCCGATATATATATTCTTCATGGATTCCGTATACGGTATCTGTATTTAGCATGTGTATAATTTTGTATATTTATTAATGGGGGCATGTAGCTTTTTTAGAATTGTCATTAGTGGAGTGATTAAGGATTAGGGTTTTTTTAAACCAACCCAACCCCTATTTAATATCCTCTTCCTCACTCTCTCCTCATTCACTCCTCCATTTATTTCCCTCAACCACCTCCACCCATAGGCAAGTACAACTTGCTCAAAAGAGAAGATTTTGTGCATTTTACATTCTTGATTTTTTTCCTTGATATTATTTACCTATTTTGTTCTTCTCTCCATTCTCTACAAGTTTAATTCTTGAAGCTTTTGATTTTGATGGCTAGATTTGTGTAGATCTAAGTTCCTAAAAACTAAGGTTTCATGGGTTTTCATGATTTTGATCTATCTTACTTGGCTATTTTCGAAAACCAATAGTCCTATGTTGTAGGAAATTTGATTCTACATAGTTTTGACCTTTGGAAAGTTAGATTTTGACTTGTTTGGAGGAAGTTATGGCCGAAATAATAATTGAATTTCTCCGAGGTTCGCCTATACTGGCTTTGGCAGGGATGATGAACAGTCCCCTCAGCCGTATAAGCAAACGGTAGCCGCATGAGCATTTGAGCCACATAAGCTTTCCAACCGTATGGCACTCCGGCCACATAAGCTTTTGTAGCCGCTGGAGCCTTTCATGCCGCATGGCATTTCCAGCCGCATAAGCTTTTGTAGCCGCATAAGCTCTTCCAGCCGCATAAGCTTTTCAGTCGCATAAGCTAGTTGCAGCCCAAGAGCCTTTCGCAGCCGCATATTTATTAACCGTATGGACTTCTGCTCCTTCAGCCGCATAAGTTCACTCGGCCGCATGAACTTGGTCTATCCTGAGCCGCATGCGCTTTTTCCACGCTGGCCGTATAAGCCCTGTTCTTCCTTAGCCGCATGAGTTCCTTCGGCCGCATGAGTTCCCTCAACCGCATGCGCTCGTATTTTCCTAGCCGCATGCGCCCTGTACTTCTCCCAGCCACATGCACTTTCTTCCCGGCCGCATGTGCCCGTTCCTTCCTTCAGCCGCATAAGCCTCCATCACTCAGCCATATGAACTTGGTTCTCCCCTAGCCGCATGAGCTCTTTGCTCAACCGCATGAGTCTGGGCCGTAGATAGTCTGGCCGTATAACCTTATTAATTTTGAGCCGCATGTGCCTGTCCATTTTGTGCCGCATATGCTTGTTGGTTCTTCGCCGCATGAGTCACAGCTGCCTGTTCCCTTGTGTCTTAGTCCTCTTTTGTGAGCTGACTACCTATGTGATGGCTGGATATCCCTATGTGTGTACCGAGGTACAATCTACGTGAGCACCGAGGTGCTATCCTATGCACTAAGTGTTTCTACATGATAGCTGCCAGTAACACCAAGAGTCCAGCTTTTACATAAGTAATGGTCAGTAGCAATGACGTGGTATGTGTTGTGTGCTGCATTACACCAAGAAGGGGGTATCTACGTATGACTCCATGAGCCAGTACGAATTCTTTCTTGGGGTACTCGTACAATGTACGACATCTAGAGGAGTGAACATGTGACCACGACATGTGAACTCTGAGTATAACCTAGGGATTAACTAGGCAACTAACTTGGTAGATGCATTGGGTGGGAAGAATCCCGAGATCGTGCTATACTAGCCACCCCAGGTCCAGACCTGACTTGTCGGGTTGGCCACCACGGATATGGTTTCATTCGCCTATAGCGGATGGCTATATCCGACTCCTACGATCTATGTGTTAAACGTTTTAGCACGATAGCCCTTCGGGGGACTGGTGCATAATCAATGAGTTATATGTCTTATGGTTTGGCTAGCCCTGCTGGGTTGACACGATCTGAGGATTCCTTTTTTTATCAGTATCGCGGGGATAACTCCGCAAAATATAGAAAGCCGCAGGAATGAATGGCCGCTTGAAAAACGTCTTGTCTGTGCTTGAGCCTTCCGTTAGTAGTCGAGGGACATGGACTGTCATGGTGCATGGTCCAACCCATGTCCTTATTTGGTTGTTGGGTTGGCCTATCTTGCTAGGACAGGCTGTGGACCGAGGTTACGACCAGAAGCTTATTATTATTATTTCTATTATCTTTGCTTGGGATTTGTCTCACTCTTTTGTGCTCCCTTATGGTACTTGCTATTCGGGGCTGACCCTGCTGGTTTTGTTTGGCTAGATCACGTAGCAGAGCCTGAGGATCCGAACTTCTTCCCTGACGTCAATGGTGCATACTAGAAGCATGGCTGGCGGGGGACTTGAGTGGGTTTCTTCTCCACCACTCTAATATCTCTACTTATGTCCTGGCACTTATCCTCCGGCACCTGTTTAGCCGACAAATCTGGATATTTTGTCCTCGCATAATTTATAATTAAATCAGACTGCAGCTGAGTACAATTATATAACTTTGACTCTCTGGGCTAGCTAACTTATAAAGCTAGATCCCCATGACCATTTTGATGAAGCGTCAGGGACGCCTCACTGCTTTATCTCATATGTTTATTAATTGACATTTTCTTGCTTGAATGATTGAGACATAGATGATTCTGTGTGACCATAGGAGACTTGAATGTAGCATACACCCCATTTGTCTCTTAACAGCCGCGATCGTCGTATGACATTTGTATACCTTATATGGAGTAGCTGGCTTAGTCCGTCACTATATTTCGGTACTGGGGCGTGACAAGGTTTTATTGGTGGCCTATGCAGGTCTGACTTTTCAGACTTGTGGGGTGTAACTATTATAGGAGTCTTAATCAAAACTTGTTCCCTTTGAATCTCTTACCTCGATTTCTCTTTCCTCACCCTGATTGATATCCTGAATTGCATCCTCGAATCTTCCTCGTCCTGATAATTGATGTCATGTACCTTTCCATATACGGGTGCTTCTTTCTCAGTAGCTGGTGAGGCCAACATGAAGGAACAACCGACAGAGCCTGGTTCGACGGGGCATCAACCGGAAGGAGTATATTCTCCTGACCTGATTCGAGTAGAAGTAACATCAGAGCCAGTGGAACCGCAGGTTCTAGAAACTCCTGCACCCCCAGCAGTGCCAGCCGCGACGTCATTACATGATGCTGCAGCACTCCTGGAGGTCATCCGAGGATTCCTGGCCACTCAACAGCGACAGGTGGCAGCCCATCGGCAACAGCAGACCCGACAGCAGGAACAGAATGTGCTACTGAATCAGGGGTTACAATTAGCCCTCGAGAGAAGTGTCAGGAATGATATAGGAGCATCGAGGAGGTTTTGTTGACTTAACCCGAGATATTTTGACGGCACGGTGGATGCCATCATGGCGGATGCTTGGCTTCAGGATACTGAGGCCATATTGACTGCAGCTAAGGTTCCAGCAGAATAGAAGGTTGACCAGGTTAGACTGATACTTCAGGATCTCGCCCGTGATTGGTGGGCATCAGAAGAGGTTGGACTGAGGCGTCTTGTTCCCTGGGATAGCTTTTATACCAGATTCAAGGCCAAGTACTTTGGCATGGAAGCGCGGTATGAGCTACAGCAGAGGTTTATCAGTCTCAAGCAGGCTGAAAAGACGGTGGATGGATATGCAGCGGAGTTCTGCAGACTGAGTCGGTTTGCACCGACGATGGTAGCTACAAAGCCAGTGAAGGCTATGAGGTTCCAACAGGGACTTCATTTGAAGATTCTGCAGCTAGTAGAAGGGCACGACTATCAAACTTTTGATACCGTTTTAACGACAGCCCGGAGGCATGAACTCACCCAACAGAGGTTGGTGACAAGACATGGGGGCTAGAAGAGGTCTCATCCCCAGAGTAGAGGCGGAGGAGCAGTACAGCGAACATCGGCGCCAGCGCCCGGCTTCCGTATTCATGAGTCAGGAGCGCCACGGAGGACGACCGTATCTGAAATATCAACACCAGTTCGGCATCAGCAGCCGAAGAACCAACAGTAGCGCCAGGGGGCGTCCATTGGATGTACTTACTGTGGTAAGAAAGGGCACACTAGGGATGTGTGTCATTCAGCTAATAGGTTATGCATGAGGTGTGGCAGTTCAGACCATAGGATTGCCAATTGTCCTATGATACAGAGGCCAAGAGGGCCAGTTCAGCAGTTTTCGACATTGCCAGCTCCAGAGGCAGCACCTAACAGAGGACCAGCACTGGCCGTAAGGCCGCTAGCCCAGCGTCTACCCACGCAGGCTCAGATGTTTCGTCAGGCACAGAATGAGGAAGGCCCGCAGAGGCCGCAGCGACAGCATGGTCGAGGAAGGCAGCAGGAGGGAGCTCGGCAAGGCCAGGACTAGGCCTTCAACTTATCACTTGAAGATGCGCTAGCTTCAGGCGACGTGGTTGCTGGTAATATTCCTGTTACCTCTTTTCCTGCAGTAACATTGTTTGATTTGGAGACTACCCACTCTTTTATATATGCACGATTTGCAACACATATTGGATTAGAATTTGAGGCATTGCCAGAGAGGATGAATATACTCACTGGTAATGGGCTCGTAGGAGTTACAGAGTGTGCTTAGCGTGTCCAGTTGTAGTGAGTGGGTGATTATTGCCCGTATCTTTGCTTAAGTTCCCTATGGGCAACTTTTACGTTGTCCTAGGCATGGACTGGTTGAGAGACAGTCATGCGACGATAGATTATCGAGGAGGTAGGGTAGTATTTAATGTACTGGCATTGAGGAGTTCATCTTTGACCGATCACTGGAGGATCGACCCAAGGGCATCGTTGTAGAAGTATTGGCAGAGCAGGAGCAGACTCTAAGGGTAGTTAGAGAGTTTGTTGATGTATTTTCCGATGAGCTTCTAGGTTTACCACCAGTGAGAGGTGTTGAGTTTTGCATTGAGCTAAATCCTAGGACGGAACCTAAAGTCGACAGAGTTTACAGGATGTCACAGTCAGAGTTGGACAAGTTGTACTAGCATGAAGAAGAACTGAAGACGAAGCAGTTTATCCGAGACAGTAATTTGCCCTGGACAGTACCGGTGATTTTGGTACCCAAGAAGGATGGATCGACGCGAATGTGCATGTATTACCGACAGTTGAATGCAGTAACCGTGAAGAACAAGTATCCGTTACCAAGGATTGATGACTTGTTTGATCAATTGAGTAAGGCTTGCATCTTCTCTAGGATTGATCTTCGATCCGGATATTATCAAGTGATAGTCCGAGAGCAGGACATACCCAAGACAGCATTTAGATCACGGTATGGGCATTATGAGTTTCTGGTGATGCCATTTGGACTGACTAATGCCCCAGCAGTATTCATGGATTTGATGAATCGCTTCTTTCAACCCTATTTGGATAAGTTTGTAGTAGTGTTTATAGATGATATCCTCGTCTATTCCAGTAGTGAGGAGGAACATGAGAAACATCTTCGGACAGTTTTGTAGACCTTGAGGGAGCATCAACTTTATACGAAGCTTAATAAATATGAGTTTTGGTTGGATCATATTTTGTTCCTGGGACATATTATTTCTGGAGCAGGAGTATCAGTAGACCCGAAAAGGTTTAGGCAGTGGGGAATTGGCCAGTTCCGAAGACGGTAGCAGAAGTACGAAGTTTCTTAGGATTGGCATGTTACTACAGAAGGTTCGTGGCAGACTTTGCCAGGATTTTGGCACCCATGATGCGTTTGATACATAAGGATGTAGAGTTTGTTTGGTCAGTAGAGTGTCAGGCATCATTTGAAGAGTTAAAGAAGAAATTAATCTCAGTCCCGATCTTGACCCTTCCAGTAGGATCGGAAGGGTTTACAATTTATTGTGACGCATCTGGGAAGGGACTTGGATGTGTGTTGATGCAGCATGATAAGGTGATAGCATATGCATCTCGACAGCTTCGAGATCATGAGAAGAACTATTCGACCCACGACCTGAAATTAGCAGCAGTATTGGTTTTGCTTAAGTTATAGAGGCACTATTTATATAGGGATCGAGTGGAGATTTACATTGATCATAAGAGCTTAAAGTATATGTTTACCCAGAGGGACCTGAACATGAGACAGAGGAGATGGTTAGAATTACTGAAAGACTTTGATGTAAATCTTCAGTATCATCCAGGCAAGGCGAATGTGGTAGCAGATGCCTTGAGCAGGAGAGGTGGAGCATTCATTCTAACCACGCAGAGACATATTTTGGAAGATCTTTAGGAAATGGAAATTGAAGTGATCTTGCCGCAAGATACGGAAGTTATGGCCAGTTTACAGATTCAGTCTACTCTCGTAGAAAGGATCATAACAGCTCAGGCAGAGGATCCGCGAATCCAGAAGCTTCGATCAGAGTGTGAGTCAGGTCTCAGGAAGGAGTTAGTAATCCTTGATGATGGTACACTTAGGTTCGAAAACCGTCTTTGTGTACCCGGTGGAGACCTTCGACACGAAGTTATGTCAGAAGCTCATAGTTCACCTTATTCCATTCATCCCGGAGGCATAAAGATGTACCAGGATATGAAGCAGCACTTTTGGTAGAATGGCATGAAAAGGGAGATAGCGAGGTTTGTATCCAGGTGTTTGGTATGTCAGCAAGTGAAGGCAGAACAGCAGAGACCAGCAGGATTGTTGTAGCCGTTTCCTATTCCGGAGTGGAAGTGGGAGCACATCACGATGGAGTTTGTGACCGGTTTACCTAGATCTCCGACCGTCTGAAATGTAGTTTGGGTAATTGTGGATCGGCTCACGAAGGTTGTGCATTTTCTTCCTTTTAGAGTAGGGCAGTCTACTGAGCAGCTGGCAAAAATGTATATGAAGCAGATTCTGAGGCAGCATGGTGTTCCAGTCAGTATAGTATCAGATAGAGACACACGGTTCACCTCTCACCTTTGGCGGAGTTTGCATCAAAGTTTAGGCACCAAGTTGAGGTTCAGTATAGCCTATCATCCGCAGACGGATGGACAATCAGAGAGAACCATTCAGACCTTGAAAGATATGTTACGGGCTTGTACTTTAGACTTCGACAGAACTTGGGAAGTTCATCTTTATTTAGTAGAGTTCTCTTACAATAACAGTTATCAGGCAAGTATACAGATGGCACCGTTTGAAGCATTATATGGAAGGAAGTGCAGGTCCCCTCTGGCATAGGACGATGTGGAAGAACGAAAATTGTTGGGACCAGAAATGATCATGCAGACCGTAGAGACAGTCAAGTTGATCAGAGAGCGGCTTCGAGTCACGCAAGATAGACACCGCCACTGGGTAGATCAGCAACGAAGGCCTCTAGAGTTTGGTGTCGGTGACCGAGTGTTTCTGCGAATTTCGTCTACTCGGGGTGTCATTAGATTTGGAACCCGAGGAAAGCTTAGTCCGAGATTCGTTGGTCCTTTTAAGATTCTTACTCGGGTAGGCGATGTTGCTTATCGGCTTGCCCTTCCTCCCTCACTATCTGGCATACATGATGTGTTTCATGTATCTCAGTTGTGTGGGTACGTCCCAAATCTGAGTCATGTCTTCGACCATTCGGAGTTAGTCGTTGGTACCGACCTAACTTATGAGGAACAACTCGTGTCTATTTTGGACCGGCAAGGGAAGATGCTCAAGAATCGGACTATTAGCCTTGTCCGTGTCGCTTGGGGCCATCACTCTTCGGGAGAGTCAACCTGGGAGCGCGAGGACGAGATTAGATCTCGGTATCCGCTCTTGTTTGACTCAAGAGGTATGTTTCTCCTCATACCTTTATAATCTGCTTACATATTTGTTTCGCACCATTTTGAAATGTATAATCAATGATTGCTAATGATAGGTTGCTTACGTAAATTAAAATTGCACCTTGCTTACCCGGATACCTCTATCTTTGTCTTGGCTGAAATTTCGAGGACAAAATTTTTTTAAGGAGGATAGGGATGTCACTTCCCGATCCCGATATATGTATTCTTCATGGATTCCGTATACGGTATCTGTATTTAGCATGTGTATATTTATTAATGGTGCCATGTAGCTTTTTTAGCATTATCATTCGTGGAATGATTAAGGATTAGGGTTTTCTTAAACCAACCCAACCCCTATTTAATATCATCTTTCTCACTCTCTCTCCTCATTCACTCCTCCATTTATTTTCCTCAACCACCACCACCCATAGGCAAGTACAACTTGCTCAAAAGAGGAGATTTTGTGCATTTTACATTCTTAATTTTTCCTTGATATTATTTGCCTATTTTGTTCTTCTCTCCATTCTCTACAAGTTTAATTCTTAAAGCTTTTGATTTTGATGGCTAGATTTATGTAGATCTAAGTTCCTAAAAACTAAGGTTTTATGGGTTTTCATGATTTTGATCTATCATACTTGGCTATTTTCGAAAACCAATGGTCCTATGTTGTAGGAAATTTGATTCTACACAGTTTTGACCTTTGGAAAGTTAGATTTCGACTTGTTTGGAGGAAGTTATGGCCGAAGCAATAATTGGATTTCTCCGAGGTTCGCCTATACTGGCTCTGGCAGGGATGATGAACAGTCCCCTCAGCCGCATAAGCAAACGGTAGCCGCATGAGCATTTGAGCCGCATAAGCTTTCCAGCCGCACGGCACTCCGACCACATAAGCTTTTGTAGCCGCTGGAGCCTTTCATGCCGCATGGCATTTCCAGCTGCATAAGCTTTTGTAGCCACATAAGCTCTTCCAGCCGCATAAGCTTTTCAGTCGCATAAGCTAGTTGCAGCCCAAGAGCCTTTCGCAGCCGCATATTTATTAACCGCATGGACTTCTGCTCCTTCAGCCGCATAAGTTCACTCGGCCGTATGAACTTGGTCTATCCTGAGCCGCATGCACTTTTTCCACGCTGGCCGTATAAGCCCTATTCTTCCTTAGCCGCATGAGTTCCTTCGGCCGTATGAGTTCCCTCAGCCGCATACGCTCGCATTTTCTTAGCCGCATGCGCCATGTACTTCTCCCAGCCACATGCACTTTCTTTCCGGCCGCATGTGCCCGTTCCTTCCTTCAGCCGCATAAGCCTCCATCACTCAGCCGCATGAACTTGGTTCTCCCCTAGCCGCATGAGCTCTTTGCTCAGCCGCATGAGTCTGGGCCGTAGATAGTCTGGCCGCATGACCTTATTAATTTTGAGCCGCATGTGCCTGTCCATTTTGTGCCACATATGCTTGTTGGTTCTTCGCCGCATGAGTCTCAGCTGCCTGTTTCCTTGTGTCTTAGTCCTCTTTTGTGAGCTGACTACATATATGATGGCTGGATATCCCTTTGTGTGTACCGAGGTACAATCTACGTGAGCACCGAGGTGCTATCCTATGCGCTAAGTGTTCCTATATGATACCTGCCAGTAACACCAAGAGTCCAGCTTTTACATAAGTAATGGTCAGTAGCAATGACGTGGTATGTGTTGTGTGCTGCATTACACCAAGAAGGGGGTATCTACGTATGACTCCATGTGCCAGTACGAATTCTTTCTTGGGGTACTCGTACAATGTACGACATCTAGAGGAGTGAACATGTGACCACGACATGTGAACTCTGAGTATAACCTAGTGATTAACTAGGCAACTAACTTAGTAGATGCATTGGGTGGAAAGAATTCTGAGATCGTGCCATACTAGCCACCCCAGGTCCAGAACTAACGTGTCGGGTTGGCCGCCACGGATATGGTTTCATTCGCTATAGCGGATGTCTATATCCGACTCCTACGAGCTATGTGTTAAACGTTTTAGCGCGGTAGTCCTTCGGGGGACTGGTGCATAATCAATGAGTTATATGTCTTATGGTTTGGCTAGCCCTGCTGGGTTGACACGATCTGAGGATTCCTTTTTTCATCAGTATCGCGGGGATAATTCCGCCAAATATAGAAAGCCGCAGGAATGAATGGCCGCATGAAAAATGTCTTGTCTGCGCTTGAGCCTTCCGTTAGTAGTCGAGGGACATGGACTGTCATGGTGCGTGGTCCAACCCATGTCCTTGTTTGGTTGTTGGGTTGGCCTATCGTGCTAGGACAGGCTGTGGACCGAGGTTACGACCGGAAGCTTATTATTATTATTTCTATTATCTTTGCTTGGGATTTATCTCACTCTTTTGTGCTCCCTTGTAGTACTTGCTATTCGGGGCTGACCCCGCTGGTTTTGTTTGGCCAGATCACGTAGCAGAGCCTGAGGATCCGAACTTCTTCCCTGACGTCAATGGTGCATACTAGCTAGAAGCATGGCTGGCGGGAGACTTGAGTGGGTTTCTTCTCCACCACTCTAATATCTTTGCTTATGTCCTGGCGTTTAACCCCCGGCACCTGTTTAGCCGACAAATCTGGATATTTTATCCTCGCATAATTTGTAATTAAATCAGACTACAGCTGAGTACAATTATGTAACTTTGACTCTCTGGGCTAGCTAACTTATAAAGCTAGATCCCCATGACCGTTTTGACGAAGCGCCAGGGTCGCCTTACTATTTTATCTCATATGTTCATTAATTGACGTTTTCTTGCTTCAGACATAGATGATTCTGTGTGACCATAGGAGACTTGAATGTAGCATACACCCCCTTTGTCTCTTGATAGCCGCGACCGCCGTATAACTTTTGTATACCTCATATGGAGTAGCTGGCCTAGTCCGTCACTGTTTTTCGGTACTGGGGCGTGACATAGATAATAGTGTATGTATGCATTAGCTATAGGTTTGTGTAGTGTTTGAGAGTGTGTAAGTGTGTGTAATATTAAGGTATATATATATATATATATAATAAGGTAACAATTATGTGTGTCTATGTGAGTATAGTAGAGTGGTGTGTGAGTGTGTAGTATAGGCTTGAGTATGTGTCCAGAGGGTGTTCAGTCGAGTGTCAGTCAATCTAGTATATTATTTATTTACCTCTATATCATACTAGGAGACTTATTTAGTACTAGTTGTGGTTGTAATTAGTTAATATTATATTCAAGTCTTGTCAATAATGTCTTTGACTTTTCATGGGGTCTTAGATATCGGTTGTAGGTGATATTATATATATATGGTCTGGCGATATCGAAACGAATCTAGTGTGTCTGAATGAGATATCGGTTGTAGGTGACATTATATTCAAGTCTTGAAAATTGATGTTAAGACAATTTTTGACTTAACCCTGGCGATATCGAAACGAATCTACTGTGTCTGAATGAGATTGGCATCAGCAAGAATCGATAGCTTATGTGTACACGTTAGATGCACAAGAACTTATGTGCGATATAGCATGGTTATTAGTAACTGTCCGCTACTAATGTGTGTCCCATAATAAGACATAATATACGAATTTGTGTCTATTGGATAATGTGTGTCCATCTTTGCAGAATTATTTTCAAATGAATATGAATTATGACTTGCGGAATCATTCATGGATGTACAATCGTCATCCTGATGATATGTGTGGTGTGCGAGATGAATACATAGCGAGAGTATAGCAGTTCCTGCAGTTTGCTAAGGCATTTCCTCAGTACATGGACGGCACCAAAATTAAGTGTCCGTGTGTGAAATATCATAACGTGAAATATTATCCAGAAGTGGAAGTGACATATCATTTATACTCGAGGGGTTTCACGCCTAATTACTATCAGTGGACCACAGACGGAGAACTTTTGTCTTTAGCATCAGAGCCGGAGCCTTATGTTGAGCTGTATATGCATGCGGGACCTAATTTTGTTTCAGATAATCATGCATACGACGACGGGTGCATAAACATGGTTTTCGATGCTGCGGTGCCTAATTTCATTCATGATGCAGCTGAGGAGGTACCGAATGTCGAAGCTGCAAAGTTCATGGAGTTGCTGGAGAATACAAGGACTCCATTGTATCCTGGTTGTGAGGATCATTCACCGTTGGAGGTGGTTACAAGACTGTTGAGCACTAAGTAAGATTTTAACATGTCGTAAGAATGCTACAACCGAGTGTTGGAGTTGATTATAGAGATCTTGCTGGCGGGTGCTAAGTTACCTAAAGACTTCTATCGGTCTAAAAGGATGGTGAGATCACTCTAGATGGGATACGAGAAAATCGATTCTTGTCGCAATGGGTGCATGTTGTACTACAAAGACGACAAGGATGCAGATGTGTACAGATTTTGTGGTGCTGATCGCTATAAGACAACTAGTACAGGAAGGTCTACCGGTACAAGAAGACCGACCGATTCAATGCACTACTTGCCTTTAACGTCGCGGTTGCAAAGATTATTTATGGTAAAAGAGACGGCCGAAAATATGAGTTGGCACATGCGAGAACAGATTGAAGGAGAGTTGGATCACCCATCCGATGGAGAAGCGTGGAAGCACTTTGATCGAGTGTATCCTGATTTTGCTTCAGATCAGGGTAGTGTCAGGTTGGGGCTATCTTCTGATGGTTTTACTCCTTTTGGTCTTTCGAGATCCCAGTATTCGTGCTGGCCTGTGATTGTCACTCCGTATAACCTACCACCTTGGATGTGCATGAAGACTCAGTACATGTTTCTAACCGTTATAATTCCTGGTCCAAACAATCCCAAGAGCAACATTGATGTGTACTTACAGCCTTTGATAGATGAGTTGAATCGGTTATGGGAAGTAGGCGCTAACACATACGATGTTTCCAGAAAGCAGAATTTTCAGATGAAGGCAACCCTTATGTGGACCATCAACGACATTTCGGCCTATGGAATGTTATCTGGATGGAGCACTCATGGCCATCTCTCATGTCCGTATTGCATGGACCGTACTAAGGCTTTCCGCTTGAAACACGAAGGAAAACCGTGCTTCTTTGATTGTCATCGACAGTTCTGCCAAAAGATCATCCGTTCAGAAGAAACATGAATACATTCCGTGCCGGCGTTGTAGAGAAGGGTGATCTACCGTCAAGGTGGTGCGAAGCCACGATATGGGAGGAGGCTAGAGATTTTCCAAGTCTACAACTGGGTACAAGGGCGATAGATTTGGTAGAGATCATAACTGGACAAAGAGGAGCATATTCTAGGATATGCCATATTGGAGTACCAATCTGATCAGACATAATCTTGATATCATGCATATTGAGAAGAATGTGTTTGATAACATAATTAATACTGTGATGGACGTAAAGGAAAAAACGAAAGACAATCCCAAGGCCAGGTTGGACTTAGAAGAAATATGCAAACGTCCTGCGTTGAATTTGATAGAGGAGAATGAAAAACAGTTTCTGCCAAAGTCAATTTTCTCACTGGACAAGGAGGATAAAGTGAGACTTTGTCGGTGGATCCAGGGCCTAAAATTTCCAGACGGATATGTGTAAAATCAGAGAAGATGTGTCGATCCGAAGGAAAATAAATTGACGGGTATGAAGAGCCACGATTGTCACATATTCATTAAGAGGTTAATTCTGATTGCATTTCGAGAATTCTTACCGCAGGTAATTTGGGATCCATTGACGGAGCTTAGCATATTCTTCAGGGATCTTTGTTCTAAGAAATTGCTCGTTGATCGTCTAGAAAAGCAAGAGAAGGACATTGATGTAACACTGTGCAAGCTAGAGAGGGTGTTTCCTCCTGGATTCTTCGACTCTATGGAGCATTTGCCGATTTATCTATCCTATGAGGCACGTGTTGGTGGACCCGTCAAACATCGATGGATGTACCCGTTCGAGCGACAGTTGAATCACCTAAAAAAAGGTGAAAAATAAGGCACAGGTCGAGGGTTCTATTTATAAAGCCTATGTTCTCGAGGAGATTACAAACTTTTGTTCCATGTATTTCAAGCCTCATGTTGCAATTAATAGAACGAGAGCTTCCAGAAACGACGACGGAGATCATGAATGTAATGATACAATACTGAAGGTATTCAATGCCCCAGGAAAGCCATCGGATAAAATGAAGAAGAGATATCTGAACGATGATGAGCTAAGGGCTGCTCAGGTGTAAGTATTACTCAACTGCGACGATGATGAAGTAGAGAAGCTGAAGGGGTAAGTAATTATTACGTCTACATTATTTTAATAGTGTTGATTATTATACTATTATATTAATTGAAAGATATTGTTTTCAGCATATTTAATGATGATGTGAGGTCAGGTAGGCCACATATAATAGAAGAAGAACTAGAATAAAAAATGAGTCATTATTTTCCATCATGGTTGAGTGCATATGTAAGACTTGAGAACTCTGTAATTATATTTCTGTATATGCACTTGAGAATGATCTTAATTTATTTTTTCGTGGTATTTAGGTCGATCGTCCATACGCAAGACTTGAGAATGAGTCTATTAGAACGCTAGCCAATGGACCAATTTATGCTGCAAAAATATGGCCAAGCTACTGTGTTAATAGGTTTAGGTTCAAGTCAACAACTTGTCCAATCAGAGACAACTTTGTGGATCTCGATTCCACCAAAAATAGCTGTTTTGTATCAGATCTTCGAACTACAAAGATGTTGATGCAGGCAACGATTTCTATGGCATCCTACGGGAGATTGTGGAGCTGACATATAGTTATGGAATAGAGCCTGCTAAGATTGTGTTATTCAGGTGTGATTGGTTCGATCCGATTGAAGGTCAAGGTTAGAAAGTAGACAAGCACGGTCTTGTGGATATAAACTATCGGCGTCGATATCAAGCCTATGAACCATTTGTCCTATCAAGTCAGGCTTAGCTCGTGTACTTCACAAGTTATCCTAAACGGGGAACAACAAGTACGGACTGGTGGACAGTATGCCAGACCAAAGCTAGAAATACTTTTAAGGTTGACGATATAGCTTATCAGGAGGATGAACTACCTCTTGTAACAAATATTATAGAAGTTGACACGACGGAAGTTTCTCATTACACATCTAATTGTGTAGAAGAAGCAAAATTATCTGAAGAGGAAGATACAAATGAAAGTGAAGATGTAGAGGAGGAAGAAGAAGAAGAAGAAGAAGAAGAAGAAGAAGAAGAAGATGATGAAGATGAGCTAAATGAACTAGATGAATTTTCAGAAGAGGATTAAATCTGTACGTTTGTTTTATCATCATATTTGACACTTTAGTGACACTTTTATCATATAAATCTATGACACTATAGTGACACTTTTATCTGTGACTATGAGATTTTTCAAAAAACTGTGATGTCTATCATATAAATATGTATATTTGTTTTATTGTCATATGTTATTATCAGGTATGACTAGACCAGGAGGAGGACGACGCGGAGGATATTATATTAGGCAGTCTCGTCTGCCTCGGGCTGGGGATGCAGATTCCGTACCCTCATCCTCATCTCCGAGTACGCCAGTGTACCGTTCTGTTCCCGGTACATTTTCGGGACAGGGCAGTTCCAGCAGGTTGGTGACTCCTCCCTCGTCGTCCAGCATTCCTGATTTCGCATCCAGTATTCCTCCCGCGTCCAGTATTTCTCCTGTCGACGGCTCCATAGGGAGAGCCGACGTCGAGCATATGGAGGACGGCGATCAAACTGATCCTGCCCAGGCAGGAGGTGAGAGCGACCCTCCATGCGCACTCCCGGACGAGACGCGTATGGAGATTTGGACGGACGAGCCTACGAAGTAAGTTAATTAGTTAATATATATTTCTCAAATGATTATATGTACATATATATTCATGAAATTTATTATTGTATAGATATCGACCTCCTACAGTACAGAGACAGCTGGGGTTATTTTTGAGGCAGAACTATGGTGGGCCTTGGATTAACTACTCAGATGCTCCCGCAGATAGGAAGGCCTTTTGGTTGGTCCACTTCAAGGTAAAAAATTTATTTATTTTAAAATTTTAATAATCATTTGTGCATATTATATAACTTTTCTATTTTACTTCTTATATAGGACCTATTTCTATCCACCACACCGGGCGACGAAGATCGAGGTCCAATTTTCTGTCGTCGCAGGCAAGCTCATCCGTGATACGATCCACGACTAGAAGTCTCGTGATCGCTCAGGAAAGCCAATCCATGGTTAGATCACACCAGAGCAGTGGATAGCGATGAAGGCTAGATTCGACGAGGCCAGGTACCAGGTCGAGCTGGAGGGATCGCAGAGGACCATGTCTGCCTCACTCACTCAGGTACAAACTTCGATTGAGAAGAGTACTCAAAGGATGGTGAGTACCCTTGCTGTGCATGGTGAGCGACTGCGAGAGCTGGTGCAGATACGTCCTTCCGGTCCATCGACGGTGCCGACTCCAGACATTGTACTGCCTCCTACTGCCCCTACGATGCAGCTCACACAGGAGCAGTATGAGTACATGCTATCCCAGATGCGCCGCAGGGGTCCTCAGTGATCCAGTAGATTTGTTTTATCATCTTTGTATGTATTGGCCCTATGGGCCCATTGATCGTTCTGTACACTGATTTTCATTCTTATTTGCCCTCCGTTGTGGACATGTATATTTGTTAGATATTTACTTTGTGATATTTGCTTTGTTGGTATTTTCATTGTGATATTTACTTTGTGATATCTATGACGGGGATGACAAATATACCTGCGCTGGGTTATAAGCGATGATCTGATATACAAAGGAGGTGCTGCCCAATTTTTTAAAAATATGTTTGGTATTTTTGTGATGATGTGTGTCTGTGTAAACGCAGACACACAGAATAACAAAAATACCAAACATATTTTTTTAAAAAATTTCATAATATCTGCGACGTATAGCGATGTTCTGCGACGTATAGCGACATAAACAGACGTCGCTAATTAGCGTCGTCACGTTACCATCCGTCGCTCAGTAGCTGACGTGTCATATCGTTGACGTCGCTAATTTGGTCATCATACGTCGCTAAACTGCTGACGTAGCATGCATGCCATGTCAGCACATAAAAAGGAACGACGTCGCTACGTAGTCGCACAACGTCGCTAATTTGGCGATATTCTTATTTATCGCCCTACGTCGCCAAATTTGCGACGACCCAACGACATTATGGTGATGTCGCAAACAGCGATGTAGGACGACAAATTTGTCATCTGCGACTAGCTTTTTTGCGACCTTCATTTTTCGTCGCTAAAGTCTTCGCTAATTACCTTTAGCGACGTATTTTCCTTAATTAGCCACATATCTGGACGTCGCTAATTTGGCTTATTTTAGTAGTGTACTAGTTGAAATATCAACTATAGTACATTTGTCTTTGACAAAGTTAATGCCATAACCATGATCAGCTAAATGGCTTATGCTGAGCAGATTATATTTTAACTCGGTAACTAGACAGACATCTTTAATCACAGGGTAGGGAGCCTTACCAATGTCACATATACCGATTATATACCCTCTTAAATTATTACCGAAGGAGATGTATCCTTCTTTATTCTTCTTCGACAGTGTTACAAATAATAAAGCATCACCGGTTATGTGTCGTGAGCAACCGCTGTCGAAGATCCATTTGCTCCTAGCATGTGAAGGGCGTTCCACCTATAAAACAATTTGTAGATGAAACTCTTGGTACCCATTTCTTGTAGGGTCCTGACTGGTTAGTTTTTGGTATCCATGCATAAACATTTAAATCTACTAACTTTCTGATTCTACATGTAGAGGATATATGACCAATGAGGCCACAATAATGACATTTTGTATGTTGAGTGTTGAAAGTTGTGTGAGGTGCATGATTGGTAGGTTTTAGTTTTCTAGTATAGAAAAATGCATGCCTATTAGTCTTCTTGGGCATAGGTTTGGTATGGTTTGGTCTGACAGTGTTTGGTTTGGGCGTGTTCCGATGATTCGGTAATTGACACGTGTTAGAATAGGAAGCAGCAACTTCAGGCCGTTTTTCTAAACTAATTTCCAACTTTTTGAAAGTGTCATATAATCTAGTGTAGTCAGATGTAAGTGTTTCCATTCTGATTTGTGCATACTGGAGACTCTTTCTCTCCTTAGATAGGTCTTCCTTTAGCTGGATGATGGTTTGGTCTTTTCTTCGGATAACTTAATAGTCTCATGTAACAACAACTTAATAGATGAAAGCGCCCCATACTCAATAGAAGAGTCATTATTTCTAACGTCAGCTAATTGGTCGGTAAGTCTTCATATTTCACCTTTGTACTCTTTGAGTACCTTCTTAGAGGTTTCATATTTACTACGTAATTTTTTGTAATCATTTAACAGGTCACTAAAAGCCTCCCCTAGTTGCTCAAAGGTGAAATCATCATAAGGATCAAATAGAGGATTAGTGATTACCTGATCGCAAGCCATCAAGCATACATTTGCAGCGTCATCTGATTGTTCGTCTTCTGAATCGCTGGCATCACTTTCATGCCATGTGCTTGTGTTGGCGTACTTCTTTGATGTAGATTTTTTTAGGTAGCCTTTGTCATATTTGCTTCTTTTTCTTGTTGATGATGATGTTGTTGGACAATCTTTCTTCATGTGTCCTTTCTTCTTACATCTGTAGCAAATAGGATTTTTCCTTATTGTTGTTGCTGTTGATATCTTTTATTCTCCTGTTAAACCTTATGAACTTCTTGAATTTTCTTACTAGAAGAGCTTGATCTTCATAGTCAGAGTCGCTGTCGTCAGAATCATCTTCGACAGTTCTTCTATGTTGAGCCTTGAGTGCGATCGACTTTTCTGACTTCTCCTTTGGTGTAGCATCTTCAAAGTCTTAAAGTTCTAACTCGTAAGTAAGTAGCTTACCCATGAGTGTTTCCAGAGACATTGTTGAGAGGTCGTTTCCTTCAATGATTGCTGTAGCCTTTGGAATCCAGTTCTTTGTGAGAGCTCGTAGAAGTTTGCAAATCTTTTCATGATTACTGTATTCCTTGCCTAGTGAAGACAAAAGATTTACAATATCCAAGAATCTTGTAAATATCTGAGTGACTGATTCACTTGGCTTCATTTTGAATGCCTCGTACTCCTAAGTAAGTCTGCTGATCTTTGACTCCTTGACTTGTGTTGTTCCTTCGTGGGTTACTTTGAGAAGTTTCCATACTTAATTTGATGTTGTGCAAGTAGATACCCTGTTGAATTCAGTTCTATCAAAAGCACAAAATAAAGCGTTAATAGCACGTGCGTTAAGACTGGCCTTTTTCTTTTCATCCTCTATATATTTCTCATAGGGTTTTTCAACTAAAACTCCATCAACATTAATACGATGAGGCTTTCTGTAGCCATCAATAACTACAGACCATAAGTCAAAATCAAGAGATTTTAGGAAGAACCTCATACGTGTTTTCCAATAAGTGTAGTTTGTGCCGTCAAACAGTAGAGGTTTGTTTGTGGCTTGGCCTTCACTTGTGAATTTCACAGTTGCCATGTGTAATTCTGTTATCTATATAACAATTGATAAATAACTGAATATAGCTGCAATTTTACTTTGCTTTACCTGTATAACCCGCTCTGATACCAATTGTAGGAACGAAAACGTAAAGCAGAATACTCTAGAGGGGGGGTGAATAGAGTAGGCAGTAGAATATTGCTAATTAAAAAACTCGTTAGCAGTTAGTTCACAGATATAATAATAATCACAAAATAAATAACAGTAATGAAAAGAGTGATCAGAAGGCAAACGCAAACACAGAGATTTATACTGGTTTCCCTCTTGTGAGGACTAGTCCAGTCGGAAGAACTCTAGCTTCCAGTTGAATCCACTATTGGAAAATCCTACAAGTTTTCATACGAAGTCCTTGCAAATTCTACAGATGCGAGCTTTGATACGAAGAACTCGACCAACTTTAATTGTGAAGAGTCAATCTTCAATCAAGCCTCTGATTACAATTGCTCTAAAAACTTCTAGACCGCACCTCACTGGCAAATCGACTAGAGGATTGTAACTGGCTTGGGATTTAAAAATAGAAGCTTTTTAGAAATCTTTGGAAGAAGCTTAAGCTTTAAAAGAGAAGAAATGAAAGTGAATTGGTGTTTTAAAATGATCGAAATTCTTCTCTATTTATAGTTTTTCCAAAGGCAGAACTCTGACAGAATTCGGATAGAACTTTTTGTAACCAACCGCAACTGAAGGGAGACCAAGTTTAAAATCAAAAGTTCACATAACATTTAACTTGGCCAAACTCTGGCCGAGCTCTGGCCGAGTTCTTTCACGGTTTGGTCAGTTGATTATGTGAAAAATTGTTTTGGCTTTTTGAAAAATCCTTCAGAAGCTTTTTGTAAAATAGATGTTTTTCAAAAACATAGGTCATTTTAAAAAGATAGGTCAGTTTTAAAAAACAATTTCGGATAGACTATTTGCCAGTACGACTTGGTGTACAATGTATTCTTAAACTCAATAAAAATGAAAATTATATTGCTTTAAAGGAAATACATTCTTGAGTGGCAAACAGCTTCGGTCTTGAACTGAATAGATATCCATCTTTGATCAGTGTCCAAAATGTCGTTAGTAAATATCTGAATTGATTTGTATATCGAGACAGAGTTTGATCAATTATTAAAATCAAGTTTGACCATGACCAATGGGCGAACACACCGCCACAGTTCATCGTCTCTGTCGCCTGGGTTTTTGGAGCCATCCTCTAAACCCTCAAGAATCATCGTCGGATCTCGAGCGCCTGGCTCGAGTTGCCACCACCAGATCCCAACTACTGCCTCCTTATCGTGACTACCTAGTCGCACACCCTTGCTCTTCCGGAGTTACCGGACACTACCAAAATAAGTCATATCAGCGACGTAATTAGCGACGCCAACTTAAAACGTCGCTAATATTTTTGGATTTAGCGACTCCTAAAATATGCGTCACAATACGTCGCAGGTAGCGACAAACAGCAACATATTGCGACTACATTTAGTGTAATAAAAACCAACGTCGTTGATTTGTCGGAAAACGTCGCTAGTTTTATTAGTTCAGCGACGTTTAGCGTCGCAACGATTATTAAGTCGCCGAATATTAAACGATTACCGATGCTTGGCGACGTATTTTCGGACGTCGCTAATTTCTGATAAAAAGGGTTTCCTCGGTTCGACTTTTCATTTCTCCCTCTCCCCAAATTTTTTGTTCCCGCCCCTCTTCCCCGACCTCGACGACAGCCACCCCCTTTCCTCTGGCGCCGCTCATCCTCCTCCTCCACCGCGAACCCCTTCTCCTCCCTCCGGCAAGCCCGTTCTCCTCCTCCTCCTCCACCGTGAGCCCCTTCTCCTTCTCTACCGCGAGATCCTCCTCCTCCTCCTCCTCCACCACCGCGAGGAGACTGAAGGTAAACCCTAACCCTAATTGAGGTGTTTTTCGTGTCCAAAATGGACACGAAGACACATTACGACCATGTGTTCACCGATACAGTGTGTTCGTGAGGTTTTGGACACTTTGTGTCCATTTGTTGGACACGTGGACACCCGCAAGCATGCATATATATGTATTTCATCTCTGTACACTTAATCCCCTCCTCCTCCACCACCGAACTTGTCCTCCTCCTCCTCTTCCACCACCGTGAGGAGACTGAAGGTAAACCCTAACCCTAATTGAGGTGTTTTTTGTGTCCAAAATGGACACGGAGACACGTTACGACCATGTGTTCACTGATACAGTTTATTCGTGAGGTTTTGGATACTTTGTGTCCATTTGTTGGACACGTGGACACCCCCAAGCTTGCATATATATGTATTTCACCTCTGTACACTTAATCCCCTACATACACGTGTATTTTCGTATTAATTTGGATTTGCATATTGGGTTTGGGTTTCGATATAGTGTTTGATACATTGTTTCACCTTGCAACATTCCTACACTTATTTTAGACAACAAGTATATGAACCAATTAGTCAACATATATTTGTTGAAGTATGGTACTCCATTCTTCATAAGTTCTAGCTATATATGTCTCTCAAGATCCAATACTCAAAAATCCCAAGAAGAAGAAGAAGAAAAGAATAAAATGACATCGCTCAACACCCTATGACAACTTTTTGTAGAATTGTGTTAAAGTGTGAGTTCTACAGTATGAGTTCTACAGTATGGTTCTCTTTGTAGAATAAAATGACATCGCTCAACCCTATCGATCCTCCATACAAGTCTTCCTTTATCTATTGTCTTAAAGTGTGAGTTACAGTATGGTTCTCTTTGGTGAATTGTGTCTTATTATAGTCCCTGCAGCCATTCGACTGGCGAGGCAGAAACTATATAGTCGTAGATAAAGTTGACTGTCATCCGACCCTCATCCCTCGGCAATGATGATACGACAACCAACCGGAGAGGCAAGGACATAGTCCCTGCATCCATTTGGATTAGTAAATATTAATATGGGGTTTGGATTCATGGTGTATATGTTCACTGTCTCAAGGACATAGTTCCTGCAGCCATTCGACTGGCGAGGCAGAAACTATGTAGCCGTAGATAAAGTTGACTGTCCTCCGACCCTCATCCCTCGATAATGATGATACGACAACCTATCACTATATCTTATATAGCAGTAAATGATGTCTTAGTATTACAGTTATATTATTTGTGACTATCAATCTTACCAGATGGCACCCATGACCCGAGGAGCGGCACGTCGTTTGAAGAAAACAGTGAATGCTGAGGTGGCTCCTCCTACAGTTGAGGAGGAAGTGGCACCAGTTGCTAGTGAGACCGGGAGTTCTATTCATCCAGCACCGGTAGCTAGTGAGACCGAAAGTTCTCTTCATGCAGTCCTTGCAAGGGATGACATCTCTCCTCGCGCCAAAAATCTCGCTTTTTCAAGGTGGTTGCGTGAACGTATCACTGAGCGTTTGCGTGAGAAGCGTGGTTCTCATTAGCTATTAGTACTTATTTGTATTGGACTATTTGTATTGGGTTGTTTTTGTATTAGACTATTTGTATTAGACTACATATATGAATTAGAACTGTGTCAATCTCTGGATTATATTGGACTACGACATAGTGATCAGGACATAGTCCTTGCAGCCATTCGACTGGCGAGACAGAAACTATGTATCCGTAGATAAAGTCGACTATCCGTAGATAAAGTCGACTGTCCTTCGACCCTGATCAGGATATGGTGATCAGGACATAGTCCCTGCAGCCATTGGATAGCATCACAGACGAGGAGGCTAGGCTCGAGTACAAGGCGACAATGATGTTTATGTGAAGAAGAGGTACGAAATTTCTTTTCTTATGACCCGCGTCAGAGGAGGAGAGAAAATCGGTAGCGCGGCGACGAGTGTGAGTCAGAGCTCCGACCCGGTAAAGAGGACCCGTTCCCATTTCGACTCTGCAGCCAGCAAGAAGTTGAAGAAGCTGGGCATGCTGAGCAGCCCGTTATGCCTTGATGAGGACGATCCGGAAGACAATGATGATTCAGTTTTGCCTTATCCTCTCCTCTACCATGGCTATGGACCCATCTGCTCCTCCCTACTTCCATTCTTCTTATTTGACTCTCTCAGGCACATATGATATCCAGCTCAAGTGTAGAGTCGGGGGAGAAGAAGTGGACAGGAAGATGAGGGGGAAGCAGCACAGCCGACGGCATGACCCGGAGGAAGTACAGAGGTTTTCTTCAACATACGTAGGAGAACTATAAGGATATATCTTTTCACAATATGTCATCTTGTCAAAGACCCTTAATGTGACAACCATGTTACCGCGATGTCGAAAGACTAATATGTCATAATTTTCTAAGCCGTGTGTTTTGACATAATCCTCCCAACTCTTTCCTCCTATGTCGTAATCTTGCATTATTAAATAGAACTGAAATCCGGTTGGAGGATTATGTCAAAACACATGGCTTATAAAATTATGACATATTAGTCTTCCGACACCGCGGTAACATGGTTGTCACATTAAGGGTCTTTGACAAGGTGATATGTTGTGAAAAGATATATCCTTATAGTTCTCCTACGTATGTTGAAGAAAACCTATGTACTTCCTCCGGGTCATGCCGCCGGCTGTGCTGCTTCCTCCTCCTCTTCATGTCCACTTCTTCTCCTCCGACTCTACACTTGAGCTGGATATCATATGTGGCTGAGAGAGTCAAATAAGAAGAAGGGAAGTAGGAAGGAGCAGATAGGTTCAGAGCCATGGTGGAGGAGAGGAGAAGGAAAATGCTTGATCAGAACTTGAGGTGGAAAAGTTGTGACATTGATAGCGTGAGAGAGGGAGAGGGTGGAAAAGATCTTCTCCCCCGACTCTACACTTGAGGTGGATATCATATTTTGGTTTCTGTATTTTGGCTCCAGCTCCATTTGCATTAATTTACGGTACGACATGTCACTACAAGAAAATAGGTCTTTTCCAACGTTTATTCCTCCGACATTTTTGTAAACGTTGGCTAAGTTAGCATATAACGACGTATTTAAAAAAACATTGGTCATGACCGGCATTTGTCTTTAAACGTCGCACAATAAACCAATGTTTGTAAACAAATATTGATAATTACCTGCATTTTCCCTTAAACGTCGAGCAATATACCAACGTTTTTAAACAAAGGTTGACAATTACCTTCATTTGTCTTTAAACATCGAGAAATATACCAATATTTTAAAACAAACATTGATAATTACTTGCGTTTTTCTTTAAACGTCGAGCAATATACCAACATTCGACAATTACCTGCTTTTGTCTTTAAACGTCGAGAAATATACCAACATTTTGAAAACAAACGTTGTTAATTACCTGCGTTTTTCTTTAAACGTCGAGCAATATACCAACATTTTGTGAAGCATGTCACATATTTGGAAACCCTTTTCGACATTTCTTTGACATTTTTTTGGGCATTTACACTTATTTGACGTGTGAAGGAATTTTTTTCTAATCCTACATAAATTAGGCAGATTTTGTTTATGGAAATTAAGGTGAACCATTGACTAAATTAAAAAAAGTCTGCTTTATACATGGAAATATGTTGGGATATATATATATATATATAGCAAATGACCTCTAGCCTAGTGGTTAAGAGAGATGCATGCGAACCGAGTGGTCAGGAGTTCGAATCCCAGTGGAAGCGATTCCAGAAACAATTTACCTGGTTCCAAAAAAAAAAACCCAAACAGTTTTTGAAAAAAGTCGGCCATACAAAATCTAACGTTTGTTTAAAATGGTTAGGAAATCAAAATTCGACATTTTTGGGAAAAGGTTGGGAAAACCCATCGTTTCAAAAAACGTTGGAAAGTTCTCTTTTGCGACGTTTTTGTGAGAAACTGTTGGAAATATGGTAATCATTATAGAACAATTAATGGTGTTTATAAACGTCGTCTAAACCCTATGCCAACGTTTTGCATAAATGTCGTAAATTGCCAACTAGAGCAACGACGACGTTTGCAAAAACTGTTGAACAAACGTCGGTAACGCCTATGCCAACGTTTTGCACAGTTTTGCCAACGCTAATAAAACGTTGGAAAAAATCATTTTTCTTGTAGTGTGATGATCGAGACATAGTCCCTGCAGCCATTCGACTGGCGAGATAGAAACTATGTAGCCGTAGATAAAGTTGACTGTCCTCCGACTCTCATCCCTCGGCAATGATGATACGACAACCTATCACTATATCTTATATAGTAGTATGATGATGTCTTAGTATTACATTATGTGAGTTCATCTTGATTCTGTTACATTCTTCAGATACTAGATACGATAAGAACATATACTACACCATATGTACAGAACATAGATGATTCACACTAATGTATGCTAGAATGAATTTTGGGTTGTGTTCTGAGCCATTTGTTCCCATATTTTGTGTGATTGTTGTAGACTTGGTTATAGGGACTGAAACCTGTGTACAGCGAGAAATGGACATTCTGTGATTGTTTGGATCCTATTCTACAGTGAGAAATGGTTATCTTTTTAAACTGCAGGGAGAAATGGATATTCTGTATTTTATTTTTTTATTTTTTTTGCAGATTTAGCGACGTTTACCGACGTCCTCCGACCCTCATCCTTCGGCAATGATGATACGACAACCTATCACTATATCTTATATAGTAGTAGATGATGTCTTAGTATTACATTATGTGAGTTCATCTTGATTCGGTTACATTCTTCAGATACTAGATACGATAAGAACATATACTACACCATATGTACAGAACATAGATGATTCACACTAATGTATGCTAGAATGAATTTTGGGTTGTATTCTGAGCCATTCGTTGATAGTGACTCCGAAAGTATGCGTCACAATACGTTGCTGATAGCGACAAACAGCGACATATTACGACTACCTTTAGTGTAATAAAAACCAACGTCGTTGATTTATCGAAAAACGTCGCTAGTTTTATTAGTTCAGCGACGTTTAGCGTCGCAAAGATTATTACGTCGCCGAATATTAAACAAATACCGACGCTTTGTGACGTATTTACGGACGTCGCTAATTTCTGATAAAAAGGGTTTCCTCGGTTCGACTTTTCATTTCTCCCTCTCCCCAAATTTTTTGTTCCCGGCCCTCTTCCCCGACCTCGTCGACAGCCCGACCCCCTTCCCTCCGGCGCCGCTCATCCTCCTCCTCCACCGCGAGCCCCTTCTCCTCCGTCCGGCGAGCACCTATCACTATATCTTATATAGTAGTAGATGATGTCTTAGTATTATATTATGTGAGTTCATCTTGATTCTGTTACATTCTTCAGATACTAGATACGATAAGAACATATACTACACCATATGTACAGAACATAGATGATTCACACTAATGTATGCTAGAATGAATTTTGGGTTGTGTTCTGAGCCATTCGTTTCCATACTTGGCAATTAAGCCATTCGACTGGCGAGGCAGAAACTATGTATCCGTAGATAAAGTTGACTGTCCTCTGACTCTCATCCCTCGGCAATGATGATACGACAACCTATCACTATATCTTATATAGTAGTATGATGATGTCTTAGTATTACATTATGTGAGTTCATCTTGATTCTGTTATATCCTTCAGATACTAGATACAATAAGAACATATACTACACCATATGTACAGAACATAGATGATTCACACTAATGTATGCTAGAATGAATTTTGGGTTGTGTTCTGAGCCATTCGTTTCCATACTTGGCAATTAAGCCATTCGACTGGCGAGTCAAAAACTATATATCCGTAGATAAAGTTGACTATCCTCCGACCCTCATCCCTCGACAATGATGATACGACAACCTATCACTATATCTTATATAGTAGTAGATGATGTCTTAGTATTACATTATGTGAGTTCATCTTGATTCTATTATATCCTTCAGATACTAGATACGATAAGAACATATACTACACCATACGTACGGAACATAGATGATTCACACTAATGTATGCTAGAATGAATTTTGGGTTATGTTCTGAGCCATTCGTTCCCATACTTGGCAATTAAGCATGTGAAATAGAACTGATTATGTTTAGTTTGTCTTATGATACAGATTTGGACATTGCTAGAATGATTGTTGTAGACTTGGACATTGTGTGAATTTTGGGTTGTGTTCTGAGCCATTCTGAGAACTGGACATTGTGTGATTGTTGTAGACTTGGTTATAGGGACTGAAACCTGTGTACAGTGAGAAATGGACATTATGTGATTGTTTGGATCCTATTCTACAGTGAGAAATGGGCTTTTTAAACTGCAGGAAGAAATGGACATTCTGTATTTTATTTTATTTTTATTTTTTTTGCAGATTTAGCGACGTTTACCGATGTTTACCGACGCCTTCCGACGTAATTTTGCATTGGTAAACGTCGGTAGATAATTAATATTATCCAGGCTACCGACGTTTAGCGACGTCAATATATGTCGGAGGACGTCGGTAAACGTCGGTGCATGTCGGTAATTATCCCCAAGAATTCCCAGGATTTACCGACGCTTTGCGACTTTGTACATGTCACTAAATCACCGACGATTCGTCGGTAATACGTCGGTAATTGACCGACGCATAGCGATACGCATTAATACGTCGCTAATCCACCGACGTCACGACGGTAGACGTCGGTAATATACCGACGTATATATACGTCGGCAAACGTCAATAACTGCGACGTTTGGCGACGTTTAGAAGATTAGCGACTTACATTTTAGCGACTATCACGAAACGTCGGTAATTCCATCGCTAAATCTCTTTAGCGACGAAATTTGTCATTTTAGCGACGTCTTTATGCGTCGCTAAAATGACTTATTCTGGTAGTGGGAACTCCAATCTACAGTACCATCGGACAACTAGAGCTGCCTCGAGTGCCATCCAACCCTTCGGTTCTAGCGCCTCATCGAAGCCTATGTCGACTCTTCAATTTTCGAGTCGTCTCTTCAAAAACCGTACCACTGTCTTGAGCGTCGAACCGCAAGCCTCCATGGAGCTGCACCTGGTCGCCAGAGCCGTCCTCGCTATGACCGTGCCATGAAGATCCGGAATCGATGAACCTTGATCCACATCTTCGCTGTTGATCGATCCCACGAGCCACCATTTTCTGGACCAGCACCGCCGAGGTGGGCACACCCCATCTCCGCCTTCTCGAATCCCCTTTCTCCTTATTCTTGATCTTCTTTTTCTTCTTCTTCTTCTTCTTCCTAAGCTTTTCTTCGGGTCTGTTGCTGAGTAGAAGTGATGAAGTGAGAGAGAGAGAAAAGTAGAGGAGTTTAGGGTTACGTTAAGGGCGTGGGTTTGGGCCGGATTGGAGTGAGCCCGGTGAAAAGAAAAAGGAGAAAAAAAAAGGTTAAAAAAAAGAGAGGGAGTAGACTCTAGTCGACTGGGTCGGTCCAGCCTGGGAAGCCCGACCTAGTGGACTAGACATGAATGATTGGACTGGGCTGGGATAAATAGTTAATATTGTTATTAGTAACTTAGTTAGTTGTTAGATGCTAGTAGTTTAATGGTAATTTGTATTGATTAATTTCTATTAATATTTGGATAGCTATATTCTAAGTATACTAAAATAAGATACAAGTAATTATATTTAAAATAAATTATGTTGCAAAGTTAAAATTATTGTTGCTATGATAATATATAGTTATATTAACTATTCTAAAATAGCTAGTATTCCAAATTTGTTTAAAGCTATTTTGTTATAAATATTTTATAAAATATATCTGCTAGTTTTTTGACTAAAACTATTCTAAATAAATTCTATTCTTAGCTAGTAAATAATTAGTTAGTAAATATTTTTATAATTGCTAACTAGTTACTTTATAAAATAATTAGCTAAATGTCATTCTTTAGAAACTAACCAATTCTAGGTGGACATATTATTTAGTTTTATATGGTGACTTATTTTATGTTGACATATTATTTACACGACTTGATATTGTACTCCAAGTTATGGTACCTGTCATATGCTCTTGTTCTTGTACTTGTACTTGTACTTTAGAGAGGGAAAATACTATGGATATTTGACCAAAGCCAAAACGTAGTTAGGTATTGAATGATAGCCTAATCACAGACCTGTGCACGTGTGATCAAGTCATACCCTTATTCATGTTCTTTGTCCAGCCGATCACATATTTTGTACGTATTTTAAATCACATGTCATGATCTTCTTACTATAATGTTTTATTAGATTATGTATCTATGATGATTCAGGTTAGTCATGTTTCATTGCATCTTTACTTATGCATATGTTGTAATTATTTTACTATTATGGATTGTACTTTTCTGCTTTTCTGACTGGATCGTTGACATATTAGACCAGGGTAAGAATGTGGATGACACTGGATTGGACAACTTCTGGACGACTTTTGGAAGATTCTAGAAGATTATAATAGAATTCTTTTATTGTATTAAATTCTTTATACGACAAGTGTATCAAATATTATCTTTAGAGGATATAGTTTACCGGTCTCCGGATACTTTTCTAAAAGTTGTACTAAAGAACATAGTGAAATGTGTGATGCTGTGGTAATTTGTTGGGGCATATATTAGCAGGTGTGATGAGATTGGTTGGTCATGTTATCCAAAGTTCCCTAAGGTTTAGAACAGCTTACTACTGATGTGTCTACAGCTGAGGCTGGATGTGTCCGACTCGTATCCAAAAAAACTGGAAGCGGGTCATGACACTAGAGAGTATATTCCACCTATGAGAGGGTTCCTATGGGTTCAGTTGGTATTCCTAACCCTAAAATTGGTAAAAATATAGAATTACTCAATTTGTGTGTGCCTCTTTTGAAGAACTCCGAAATTTGATACAAAAAAGTCGAATCAAACACAATCCTCCTTGCTTGGACTCCTCTTTAAGCTTTCTCTTGGGCTCCAAACATCTAATTCTCCGATGGAAGAAGAATGAATGGTTTTGGTGGAGGATTTGTTGGAATCAAATTCTATATCTAGAGATTGATGGAGAAAAAAATAAATGGATGGAGAGAAGCTTGGAATAGAAGTAAGAAACTTTTGGAAATGATTTTGAATTGAAATGTTCCAATAGTGGTCCATCATATCATCTAACTAATCTATTGGATTACTCTATCCATGACACAAACTCTAATTAATTATATTTAACTAATATTTTAACTATCACTAGTTAATAATTACTATATAATTATCAACATGTAAAATTACCAAAATACTCCTAAGATAAAAAGTGATGGTTACAACTAAGGATTTTTTGTACCTTTCGATTATGCTATTAACCTTTGGTTTACAAGTATTCCTAGAGGACACTTTAATAACATAAAAGAAAGACTACAAAGGACTTGAACATTTAATCTTACAAGGCATTCTTGTGGAAGTTCATCATGATAGCAATTAACCTTTGATGAGAACTTGTATGCTATCTCATGATGATCAGTCGTTGCTACAAGATATGTAGCATATTACACATAATAAAATCATGATTGTGATTATCAAAATCGAATACATATTGGGTCAACATGAAGGACATCAAAGGGTGAAGTCAATTCAAGATACAATGTGTACACTTTCATTTGCATAGTTCGAGAGGAGATATGGGTCTTAGAGGACGTGCATTTCACATGATGTTCCTCTGCTCAAAGATGCGAGTATACGAGGGATCTTTAGTGTCGAACACGAAGGTGGACATGTTTAGGAGCTTGCATCTTGATGGTACTACACCGTCCACTTGGTACGTGCAGTTATGGGTGAGAAAGCTCAACGGAATAAGTGCATGTTGTCATGTACCGGCTCTACATAACCGATTGTCGTCGCTAGGGCGTGATGCCATGCGACCATAAGTTGCGCTTGTGCAAGGAGAATACCAAAATGCTCGATTGAGCAACTAAACAAACAGAGTCGCACAGTCTCGAAGCGGGAAGATGAAGCAACACAAATGATATACAAAATATGAACTCTTTATTGATATTCAGCGAAACTACAAAGGCACAAAGACATTATTACAGTTGCTCAAGCTCACCCTCCTAAATATAAAATCCCTAAGATCTCTCTCTCTCATATTTCAATACAAAAGATCACACCCTTAGGCTTACAACTTGAAGAAGGCGATGTCCATACATTATGTCCTATATAGGTGAAGACTTCAACGTAGTTGTATGCCTCAAAATGCCAAAGAGCTCTGTGCCTCGACGGGTCAAAGAGAGCTCCGCACCAAGCGAGTTGCTACCTGAACCTATCACAAACAAACTGTGGGGATATCGGTACATTGAATGCACTAGTGGGGAGGCCTCTCTTCCACCCAAGCAATACCAACACGTTCATTTAGTGAGTGCGCATTCTAGTTTTAGTTTTCTTTCTAATCTTGGCTTGGGATCATTTTTACGGCATAACTATAAGCCAATTTGTGTAACAACATCGTGGTCGTACCACCCTTGTGTCGCAACATAGAGATCGTACTAGGAAAATGAATAAGACTTACCCATACTTACCTTCCATCATTTCCTATTTTAATACGGTAGTATAGTTAAATAATAAAAACTTGATGTCAAGATACTAAACCAAAAGATACCTATCGTGCCGAAGTGTAAACCCCACGTCCAAAATGTGTAGGACTAGGAAACGTACATGTCAGCCGTATAATAAATATACGTAAGCTATAAATGCATTATATAGATAGCCATAGCTCACTAAATCTCATCCACAAAAGTAAAAAAATAAAGATTACATTAATTAACTGTGGAAGTCATTGAACAAGTTGTCAGGTGTAGACAAATCTACTATCAATCGATTGAACGAGAAAGAAATAAAAAAATCGAATAAAATAATTTGCCACAAGCAGCTAAGGATGATCCAAGTACAAGTCATCTTCGATAGTGAGAGAAGATCACAATCTTGGTTGGAACCCCTGTGCAAAGTTAAGAACATCTACACCTGAGAGATCACCAGGTAAAGATGAAGAAAAAAAATGCCATATAACTAAATATAAACTGCTCAATAATAATTCGGATCAAAACATCGTCTAATATTCCATCCTTTGAATTAGTGCACCACTTCCACAACTAAACAAGGACATGAGGTGGCACCCTAATCCGTGATAAAATACCTTTCTAGGAAATGATTTAGTGTAGAATATGGATCACAATATGGTTCAGTATTTTATCTTAGAAGAAGTGAACCACGCCTACAACCAAATAAGGACAAGGTATGGTATACTAGTTTGCGACAAAATACTGTTCCAAGCTATGATCAGGTAATATAGAAAGGTATATATACCTAAACGGATAAATGTCACCTAACTATTCTATGTGAATATGCAATTTAAGAACAACCATTGACGCATGGGCTTTCTGGCTAAAAATGAGATTGGCATAGTTCCCTCTTGGGCACCAGAGGCCTCAAAGCATAACATTTTCTCGAACGTTAGAGGCTATCAGTAAACGTAGGGTCGTCAATCCGCATCTCCTGCGGAACGTACGGTCACAAAAAGATAATATGCATGGTAGCCCATACACTAAGGAAATGTCCTTCCTACCTCATGCTTAACTATGTCATATCAATGACACATATAACGTCTATTAACTACTAAGTCAAACTAATCATCCAAATACTATTAGCAGTGAATCCTATCGTACGGTCTATACATATTGTTGGCCACCCATACGCAAGTCCGAGATCTATATGCGACCCGCGACTTTGTGACACACACGTGTCAAGGCTAATGAATGCAATACAAACAAAGGTCAGTCTCTTAATTCTAGGTCAAATAAAAATAAAGAAGTAACAAAAATAGAACAAAATAGTAATTTGCTTCTAATTATGATTTGGAAGAACAATTTATATTGCATAAAAATAAATAATAAATAAATACATGCAATAATGTGAGCTAAAGTAAATAAACATTAATGGTAAGGTATCTTGCCTGGTTGTGGTGCGACGTTCCGACAATGTTCCTGAATAGTCCAATAGCCAGGTTCGATGTGTAGTAGTCCAAAATCGCAAAGGATATAGGAATCTTCGATTAGGCACAGTCAAGGACCTAACCTAAAATATAATTTGATTAAGAGAAAAAAAGAATTTTTTAGTTAGAAAAAAATATTTATTTATCTAGGAAAGTAAGTATAACTTATTTTGAAATTATTATTGAAACTTACAAATAAATATAAAGCTTATTTGATAAAAAAAAACATTAATATAATAATCCAGAATATTTATTTTAGAATCCCAAATAATAATAATATACAAGGCCCAAAAAAATCATTTAAATATATAAGTCCAATTATTATAGCCCATATCTTTTTTATAGCATATATATATATATATATATATATATATATATATATACACACACTCACACACACACACACACAAATATATATTAAAAAGAATTTTTTAATATTTTTATTATTTATATATATATATATATTTATTAAATATATATATATATATATATATATATATATATATATATGTATATATAAATATATATTATATTATATTATATTATATTATATTATATTATATTATATTATATTATATTATATAAACCCATATATAATTTTAGTTAAAATTATTTATTATAACCCAAAGCCCAACATATAATCAATGCCCCCAAATATATATATATATATTTTTTTCCCCCCAAATATATATATATATATATATATATATATATATATATATATATATATATATATATATATATATATATATATATATATATATAGAATTTATTATAACTTTTAAAAAAGAAAAAATATATATATAGAATTTATTATAAAACTATAATATAACTTTTATAGAAGCTCAAAGATATATAAACCTAATTACTTCTAAAAAATATGTAAATATCATTGAGGCCCAAGCCAAAACATATATATAAAAAATAGAGCCCAAACATCTATTACATAGAAAATTTTGCTTTAAAGCACAACTCAAGCCCATAGAAAATTTTGTTTAAAGCCCAACTCAAGCCCATAGCCCCCTTCTGTATACTGATGTTTCTAATATCAACTAAAACTAAAAAAAAAATACTACTAATAATAAAAAGGCAGATCAGAGAGTGGTAGAAGAAGGAGAGAGAAAAGGGAGAGCTGAAGAGAGGGAGAGAGAAAGAGATAGAGAGGGAGGAGGAGAGAGAGAAATAGAAAGAGAGATGGGGAGGATCAGAGAGCGGCTTACCAGTGCTCGTCGGAGGTCGTCGGGGATGAGTGGTACTCTGGTGCACGGAAGCTGGAGAGAGCTTACCGATGGGTTTCTTATACGATGGAGACCCGGTAGGCGCTCACCAACATGGTGGCAGCACGATCGTCGGTGTAATGCCCCGTCCCATACGAAGCATTACATTGAGTCGGTTGGTACGATATGGAATGAGTTTGATTCGAGGAGGTATGATTTCAATTTAAAAAGTTTTGATTGAGTTGGTTTTATGTGCAGAGTCCTTTGTAACGAGCCGAGGCGTAGGTGGTAGACCGAACCAGTAAATGAGTGCGAAGGAGCACGAAATGCTTGCATGGTTAGCTCAGAGGAGATGATCATGCAACAAAGTTAAGGTGTTTGGCCGCATCTGCTCGACGAAGCGATAGACAGATTGGCTTAAGGTAGACATGATTAGACCCTATTCCCCTACTCCTTCGTGCCTAATAAAGTATACCTTGTATGCGTGATATTCTCAAGGAGTCCATGGGCGTGGCTCAATTTAGTATATAGTCATAGTGTACGTCGAACACTAAAATAAGTAGTAGCACAACGCCATAAAATTGTCAGAATATTAAAAGGTATACTTCGTGCATTGAAGTATGCAGTTGTGGCACAGATGCCACAGAACAGTTGTTGTAAAAATAATATGAATGGAATACGTTATGTACTATAGAGTATTCGGACCTACGCCGTTGGGGCATCGTGCATCAATACGGTTGTGTTGGGGTATAGTACCGTTGGAACTTGAGATTGATAGATGATAACTCAAGTTGGTATGGTTTATGTATTGTACTTGGGAAGGTGTTTAAGATTGTGATAACTTCTTAACTTTTGTGCGTATTGCATGGTCAATGGACTTGGACAACCTGCGCACAAATTTTGGTATCCCTCGAACGTGTTAGGATCGGGGCACCGGGACCATTCGACATAGGAGGAAATTAAGATTGGTATCTGTGGTGCACTTCACTAGGACGGATTGCGACTGACCACTAATGTGATAAGGCACAATACTAGTAAGTTTGGGATCCTTCAGATACAAGACTAGCAACCCGGATGGGCAACAATCGTCGACTTACTTTGAGATACAGGCCATTAGCTCGATATGCATATAGATAGGACGATGGACTGAGATTAGAATTGGGTAAAGGCACAGATCCTACCACCCTTATGATTAAGTTAAAGTATTGGTTATGTAAAATATTATCTGTTTGCAGGCTTAGCAATTAGATATGGAGAGGTGTACGATCACTATGTTTATAAATATTATGTGGCTAACAGTGTCTGTTACAAGGATACGATACTTGACACATTTATGTTTCAAATGTTATTGAGAATCGAATACATGTTTTACTGCTTTGATTCTTTCTATGAAACAGATCCTAAGGCAATAATAAAAAGACCACCAAATAAGATACATGCTTCACTAAATTACTTTGTGTTGGTTTAGGCGAGTGGGTCTTAACAGTACGTGAGAAGATTAGCACTGATCCCCCACTAGATTGCTTGCAGGTTCAAAAAATGGTTTGCTCGTGGCAGAGCTTCATTTGGATGCACTGAGGCATGGAGTTCCTTAGCATTTTTAGGCGTACGACCGCACTGAGGCTCGACATACAATATGAAGATGTTTCGGCCGAGGGTCTTGGATGTTCTATAAATGATATGATGTATGGAACAAAAAAATTCTTTTGTGAGCAAGAGAGATCATGAGTGTTGTAAGCCAATTGGCATTTTCAGTTGGACTATTAAAAGCCTTTGTAATATGCTTCATTATCAATAAAGATTTATTTTGTATACTCCGATGTGTCTCCACCTTTTTTTGCACCTTTTCCGGTTGCTTATGTTTTAGAATTGAGACAACCATTTTGATAATCTGTCATCTTGTCTTGCACAAATGCAACTCCAGACTCGTGCAACATCACGTCCAAGTGAAGACGATTGATTCGGGTAAAATGGATGCGAGGATGAGCGATTTCCCATGTCGGAGCGTAACAAACTGGTATCAGAGCGGTTCTATCCTTTGGACCTTTAACGAATCTTTTTGACCCTGAGTTGCTTCCCCTATCAAAATCAGTTGGCCCTAAGTTATTTCCTCGGTCGCATGACTCATAGTTCTACTAGATGCTACACTAGATATTCTATACAATAAGTTTAAATACTTGAATGTGTTTTGCTGCATGTATTTTAAAAATTTATGTGATGCTGTCGAATAATGTTACGAGATGTTGGTTGTATCAAGTACAACGAATCATGTGATATTTGTTGCATTGGAGCAACACATCGTGAGATAGTTGTGCATCAGTGCAACGAGTCGATCTACGAGATATTACGTTGTGTATGGGTATGCAAATGGACACCAAATGTATTGACTAGATTCGAGTAATGGCTTTTAGTATCGAAAATGAATCGTTGCACGAGATGCAAAGGACGAGATTGAGAAATCGTAGAGCTGGTAGCGAGTTGGGCTGGTCGCTAATCGAACTTGCCTAGACAAATATATAAAGTTGGACGAGTTGTGTCAAACTTCGAGTAGGTGAACATGTATATTGGCCAAATTTATAGTTGAGCATTTGAGTAAGCGAACATTGCATTTTTTATTGTTATGATCACCGAAGCATGGTTAGATCGGAATTGATATCAGACTAACATTTAGTATGTTGCTAAAGGAATGAGTCCATTTTTGAATGGTATATGCCCTACCACTTATGCGATCAGTGCATCAAAATATTCGTATCGATAACGATAGGCTCAATTTCTGAGTGGTATATGCAATACCACTTAGCGATAGCTATGTAAAACAATTTGATGACTTGTGATAGATTGCGTTGAAATAATTGTGTGTATTATGATAAATTTATCCGCAACAGATGAGATAGTGTCGAGACTCGAGTGGAAACGGCTTGATAGGAGTCGATGTGAAGATGCTTTGATGAATTGAGTTACAACGATCTTGCACGAATTTGTATCGATAGATGTTGAGTCGAACGAGGATTCGTTATGTATAAGTGGGACGATATGCTGAGTATGGCTATAGGATTATATATTGAGGGAACGACTGACTCGGTAGGGTTTGAGTTTGATAAATGCTAAGAATCGTACGAACGAATTTGGGTTAGTATGAAGAGTTAATAGCACGATTTGGAAGTTCCATTGGGGAATACGAGAATGGAAATAAGAAATTAGAAATAGTATTGTTCGATGACAATAGTTAGCTACAACAAGATGGATTTGATGTGTATAAGACTTGCTTTCGAATTCAAGTTCGGATGATAACTGTGATTGCAAAGAATTAGAGTTTATGAGAAATGAAGATGTTCAAGTTATGCATATCGACTATGGTATTGAGGCGTATCAAAGATGATATGTAATAACTCAGGGATACTCTGATCGAATGACAAAAATTATGTTGAGCATTGTTGTTGGATGAATAAGATGCAAGTCAAGTTAATATTGAGATTAGATGATTTTTCTTGCAATAACTAAAATTAAACATAGTGTGTCGAGGCGAAGGACACGGGAAAACATAAGTACGAATGAGGAGACAAAGTGGAGCAAATTTACTATATCAAGATTTTGGTAGGTAACAGTACGAGAAGTCAAACGCAGCAATTAGAAGTTCTTGATAGATACGAAAGTTATTCGAGGATGGTTTCGATAAGTATAAAATGTTGCAAAGATTGATCTCGAAAAGATAGATTCAGACTCAAAGCAAGTAGATGTCACTTGATTAGCAAAAATAGTCAATGGTAGTGCATGAGTGATTTGGATGGTAGCGGCACATCAGTTGTGCCAGTAGGGTGATGTATTTTGGATTGGAGGGATTATGTCGGATTGGGTAAAGTCCCATAAGAATTGTCGGGAATTGATTTGGCTCTGAGATAGGATATAGCAGGGTTTGTAGTAATTGTCCCTCGTTGATGAACTATAATTATCGAGCATAGCTTCACGGTAGCTGACCCTAAAATACTTGACCGCCAAATTAATTGAATGTTAAAGTCCCATAGGATGACCCAATAATGTCACATAAGAAAGTGCATCGAGGATAAATATGATGTGGTGCATGTTGAGGATAAGTCTAGGCGATTGAATATGTATTTCAAGATTTGATAGAAATAGCCTTCGGCTAGATCGATATAGTTGGATGTCGAGGATTGATTGAAAAAGTACTCAAATGGGTTGTTAGTTGATGATCGGATAAGTATCGATAAATGTGACTAGCATATTGATGTAGTTAGGCAATTGCGAGAATTTTACAATACTCGAGAGCAAGGAATAGGGGAACGACCCTGGAATTTATGTCGTAGATCAGATTCGGGTAATAATTAGGCTATGTGTGTTGAACGCACGATCGAAGTTAGCGAGATAAATAATTCAAAATTGGATTGAGAAACTTGATTGGCGATTTCATACTTGATAGAGGACGTAACATAAGACTAGTCATAAGAGACTTTGCATCGAAATGATTGTTGCCTTTGAGTATCGTCGACTCAAGTTGACCTCTTATGTCTGGGGAGATTAAGCATGGTGTCTAGGTGAGTCACCTAGCAGGGGTGTTCCCAGATGCGATGTGTAGGTAGCACGGTGTCTGGATGAGTCGCCTAGCGAGGGTGAAAATGTAAGTCGTGTTAGAATAGTTGCATGCGAGACATTGTACGAATTGTAAGAATTTTTTTGGACATGTTGGCTTAGTCTATGTCATTGAGGCGATACGTCATAATAGTTAAACAAAGATTTGAGTTGTACGAGAGGGATAGAAAATAGCTGGACGAATAGGCACTGCGAAGACTTGTTACAATCAGATGCGCAATGATTTGATACAACACGTATATTAAACAGCAGCAAAATATGTGGAATCGAAAACAAGGGTTTGAATCATGTTGTATGCGGAGATGCTTAGTTTATAGTCATGCAATATGGAATTTTGTGGGCGATCATGAGATATTGAATGATGCATACATGAAGGATTTTGGGAATGATGCTAATATTAGATCAGTAGAGAGTATGAGATGGATAGTATTCGAGGATTTAAAAGTTGCACTTGTTAGCATTACTTAAATTCTTTACCAATGTTCTTGGCTGAAATGCATATATTTCAGGAATGCCTTAAATATGTGTACAATCCAAACTCAATGGTATACCGAATTCAATTGAAACTGCAGAAAGGATCGAGAAGTGTTACTAAAATCATACAAATGCTAGAAACGGAACCACGAAAGTGAATCGAATCGGTGATGGTTAAATCACATGGACCGAAACATCAAGCGTGAAGAGAAAATGTGGATGGAGTGTCAGCTTCGGTTCGAGGACGAACCTTATTCTGTGTGTTATATTATGTAATGCCCCGCACAGTGCATTACGCTAAGTCGATGGTTCGATAAGGTATGAGTTTGACTCGAGGATGTATGATTTCAATTTGAAGAAGTATTGATTGAGTTGATTTTATGTGCAGATAGCATGGGGAGTCCCTTGCAATATGCCTAGGCATAGGCGATAGACCGAATCCGTGAATGAGTGCGAAAGAGCTCGAAGTGCTTGCATAGTTAGATCGAACGAGATGACCGTGCAACGGAGCTAAGGTGTGGGCCACATCGACTCGGTGAAGCGATGAACATATTGGCTTAAGGTGGGCAGGATTAGACCATTCTCGCCTACTTCTTCATGCATATTAAAATATGGTTTATATGCGTGATATCCTCAAGGAGGCCATGGATATGGCACAATTGAGTATACAGTCGTTGTATGCATCGAACACTAAGATCGAACATTCAATATTGAACAATTAAGGCGATGTGTATCAAGTGCACGAGTCGCGATAGGACATTGATGGTAGAATATTAAATATGGCATTGAGCATGCATTTATCCACGAAGACTATGTGTCTAATATTAGTAAGCAAAATAGACAAGTTCTGGCACAACGCCACAGAACTGTCGAATTATTGATAGGTATACTTCGTGCATTGAAGTATACAGTTATGGTACAAATGCTACAAAACTACTGTTGTACAATAACATTACTGGAATGCATTAAGTACTAGAAGGTATTCGGACCTACGTCGTTGGGGGCATCGTGCATCAATATGGATGTGTTGGGGCATAGTACCAATATAACTTGAGATTGATAGATGATAACTCGAGTTGGTATGGTTTATATGTTGGACTTGAGAAGGTGTTTGAGATTGTGATGACTTCTTAAATTTTGCGTGTATTGTATAGTCAATGGACTTGGATAACCTGTGCACGATTTTGGTATATATCTCAAACGTGCTACGACCAGGGCACCAGGACCATTGGTTGAGATTGGTATATGTGGTGCACTTCATTAGGACATATTGCGACTGGCCACTGGTTTGATAAGCCAGAATACTAGTAAGTTTTGGATCCTTTGTATACAGCGCTAGCAACCAGTCAGGGGAGCGATCGCCGACTTATGTTGAGATATAGTCCATTATAGCTCGATATACCATGAACTTTCATATAGATAGGCTGGTGGACTGAGATTAGAATTGGGTGCAGGCAAAGATCCAGCCACCCATATGATCATGTTAAAGTGATGGTTGGTTATGTCAAATTTTATCACTTTGCAGGCTTGGCGATTGGAGACGGAGATGTGCACGATCATTATATTTATGAATATTATCTGACTAATAGTGTCTGTTGCAGGGACACGGTACTTGACACATTTATGTTTCAATTGTTTTGGCTAATCGAATACATGTTTTACTGCTTTGAATCTTGCCATGAAACTGATCATAAGGCAATAATAGAAGGACCACCAAATAAGATATATTCTTTACTAAATTACTTAATATTGGTTTAGGGAGTGTGTCTCATCAGTACGCGAGAGGATTAATACTGATCCTCCACTAGATTGCTTGCATGTTTAGGAAATGGTCTGCTCGTGGCGGAGCTTCTCTTGGACTTACTGAGACATGGATTTACTTAGCGTTTTGAGAAGTGCGACCGTACTGAGTCTCGGCATAAAACAAGATGTTTCGACTGAGGGTCATTGGATGTGCTAAATGTATGGAACGAAGAAATCCTTTGTAAGCAAGAGAGATCGTGAGTGTTGTAAGCCAATTGGCATTTTTAGTTGGGCTATTAAAAGCCTTTCTATTCTGCTTCATTATCAATAAAGTTTTTTTTTGTATACTTTGATGTGTCTCCACCTTTTTCCATTACTTATGTTTTAGAATTGAGACAACCATTTTAAGAATTTGTCATCTTGTCTTGCACGAGTGTAACTCCAGACTCGTATGACATCACGCCCCAAGCGAGGACGATTGATTCGGGTGAAATTGATGTGTAGATAAGCGATTTTTTGGGTCAAGACGTGACAGCCAGCACTGGCGGTGATGTGGACATGCGGGAGCTCGTCAGAGTCAATGAGGAGGTCAGATTGAAGAGGTAAGTAGTGGTGGAGAGGATGGCAGATGGTGTGTCAGACGGTGGTAAGCGGATGACGGGGTTCGGTTGCAAGGTCGAGGTAGTAGAAAAAGGTAGAGGATGATGGAGGAGTTGGTAGCAACGGTTGGGGATGGTGATGTAGGCCGCTGTCGGCGGTCGATGACGAAGGTTTTGCTGGGTGGTAATAGTTAGGGTCGGTCGGAGTGTCGATGCCGGGGTTGGCCGCAGGCAGGTTAGTCGCTGGTCACAGCCGTGTTGGTGATGGTGGCTGTAAAACCCCAAAAAAATTTCTTAATATTTTTCATTTCTGTCATTTTTTATATATAATTATAACCATTTCTAAAATAAATATCCAGGTATAGTTATATGATTTTAGTTATAGCCATTGATTACCACACGTTATAGATAAATAGGTGAACTTGTACTATACGTTTACTAAAAGTAATGGTCGAAATATATATGAATTTTAGGAAATTATAGAATTTTTTATAAATTATTGGAGAGGTAGATATGAATATATCTATAAGAAATAATATATATATATATATATATATATATATATATATATATATTTGTATATATATACAAAAATATATATAGATATATATATACAAATATATATATATATATATATATATATATATATATATATATATATATACTTTTTTCTTTCCTTTCTTTTGGGACTGATGGGCAGTACCTTGCCCATCCCCGACCCCTTTAGCCGAACATAGAAAGATTCGAAAACCTCACGAATTGAGAGTTTATGAAATCAAATCCAAATCTACCATATCCAAACTTACGTCCTAAATCTTCTGTGGATTAACTCGAATCCTATTCAGAATCAAACCCAAATTCGATCAAGAATTAGGTTTAGAATCGACAACTATATACACGAACTAGCGGTCGAGAACGAGGGATAAAAAACCTAGGAAAACTCCAACCCCTTCAAATCACTCGACCACTCCGGCCCTCCTTGATCTCCGGTGACCACCCTGCGAACACCCTGACCACCACGGTCACCTGAGCGGTCACTGCTGATAGCCTGAGGCAGTAAAGGCAAGAGCATTTGACAGCAACCGCAGTCAGGTACCCCTTTTTGCCGTTCGACTTTCCTCACGTTTGCTTGATTAAATTTTGATCTAAATTATCATACGTGTAGCCCACATGAACAACTACAAAACCCTTAAATAAATCTAGATATTATGCCCTAAATCGACCGAAAATTTGCCTCGAATATCGATAAAAACTCGTTTTACGAACAACAAAACATAGCACCCTAACCCCTAATTTGGAAGGAATTTCCTGGACCAAATATTTGGAATTTTCAAAATTTAGCTGAAGGTAGACCTATAGGGCATTAAAACCTTTTTTTACATAAGTCAATTTCGATGATTGTGTGCTGAGAAATCGATTTCCTAATATTGACGAAAAACTGTTTTCAAACTGTTGAAATTTTAGAAAACTTCCCGATACAACGTGCATCCCGACAAACCGGACGACGTGGTCACAACCCATGAGCATCAAAAGACGCGTATGAATATTATCGACGTTTGGGATTTGACAGAACTCGATTTTGTTGTCTGTGCACGACAAAATTGAAGCATATCGGTCGAGATATCCCGTATCGGTCCTTTTGTAAACTAGTCCATAAGTTCGTGCACGTTCGTTATCTCGAGACAAAACTTGTGCCAACATGATCGTTTCATTTTTTGGTCATGTATGCCAAGTTTGGTCCGACTCTGAGAAGGTCGATCGGAACGCCCTTTTGGCGGGCCTGTGATCCGATCCAACGGGCGAATGTGTGACGACCCACCGGAATCCAACTTTGGACATACGGTTGGGTTCATATCGTCAAACAGAACCTGCAGACATATACTTTGAAGACTTTAGAGACCGTAGATACCAGCACACTTTTTGGTACAAAGCGGGTCCAATGATGGACATCGTTTGGACCCAAAATTATGATTTTGCCCCTGTGTCCAGAATTGGACTTTTGGGCAGGCATTTTTAGATTTTTTTTTATAGCAAACATGTTGGTAATGTCTGTTTCAACATCCAAAGATAATTGCAAGAATTGACTTTTGTGGCTCACTAAGGGGTTGAGTATTATTATTTTTACGTGCTATCTTAGCCGATTGGTCAAATCTGAATACAATGGTACTATTTTTTTCATCAGCTAAGGACCTGAGATGAGTATATTTATTGTTTATTTTCAATATTGTTAATTCCTATATCACATTGTTCTGTTATATTATACTTGGTTCTTGACACGCTCGTCACACGATGGTACCTCATATTTTCTGTACATTTCATGCTTTCCTTTCTTGTATATGAGGTCGGAATGGGAAAGTACTAATAGATATGTGATCAGACCTTAGACCATATTTTATTTCCTGTACAGTAGACCTTGATAAATAAAGTAGACCTTGATAATTAACTTAGACCTCATGGTGCAACTGTCCCCAGACCGATCATATATCGAAAGTGTACTTCAAACACACAGATAGTTATATTCTTCTGTTCTACTTGTTACATGTTGTCATATATTTTCCTGTCTACTATTCCTCATGTTTTCTGTTATTTTGTTTGGATATTCTTACCATGTATTTTTATGACTAACCATTGTCTTATAGTCGCTAACATATACTTGGAACTGCATTCAATAATTTATACTCGTTCCATTCCTTATCGAAAACCAACATTTTCAAGATAGTCACTTGCTACGCTATACTTGGACCATTGGAGAGACATGGGTATATGCTTGAAGGCTAAAACCTAGATACTAGTTAGATAATTGAGTATTTATTTAGTTGTCTTTTTATAATTTGCGAGACATTGTACTTTGTATACAAATGTAAATCTTTGAATTTTGTAACTTAATTTAGTTGTTGTGAATGAGCAAAAAAAGTTATTATTTTATGTGATTTGAGCATTGTGGCTAGATAGTGTTCTATTGCCGACACTGCGGTATAGGCTGGCTTAGACACACACTCATATCATGAAAAGCGAGTGTGGGTCGTGATAAGTTTTTGTGGTGGCCCATGCAGGTCGAGTTTCGCAAAAGATTGCGAACTCGTGATACTACTTAAGTTAATCATACTATTACGAGGCTGCGACTAGAAAATACTTATTCACAAATTAGGGTTAATTTAATTTTAGGAGAATAACTAGGACTAGGAGCTCTTATGCAACTTGACTGTCGGGTAGTTAAGATTTTCACATAGGTCATCTGATTTCGGTATAGATTTATTGAATTCTAGAATCCTATTTGATTCTTGATACGATGGTAGGATCAAAGGTGGGAAGACTGTTCGCCCAGTAAACTAGGACTTCATAGGATTCAATCCCTAACATGATAATTTATTTAATTACCATCCTGCCTAGGCTGTACCCCTTATTTATTTCCAAAATAAATTATTTTCCAAAAAGTTAATATTCTATTTTCCCGTTGACTTTTGAGCCTAACATGACCCAGTTATCCAACTAGTAATTTCGAGTCAGTTTTTGTTTTATATTGTCCTTCGATCCTTGAGTATGAGAGAAATAGAAAATTAAAAATCTTACTTCGGTCACCTCTCCTAGTCGATCGCTTAATTTTCAAAATTGATACCTAATAGATCATTTGATTTTTAAAAAAAAGGATACTTTCACTTCAAGGACAAATACTTACTCTTTTTTATCATAGTCAACTTGTTTGAATCTCTAGAAGCTCTTTGTGGTTCAAATAATATTCGTTGATTTACAATGGTAAGACAGCAGTGCACTGTCACCATTTATCTGACTTATGGAGACTGTGGAGTTCACTGCGGCCAGCAGCGCACTGGCGAGACATGATCCCTAAAGTTGATACTATTTCAAGTTAACGTAAGTTATTGAATATTGTTAAAACTATGTCTTAGTTGTCTTCTTTCGATCTTAGTTACCTTTATGTCAATATTGGATAGAGTTAATAAAATTATTCGATATTATATCATATTTAAGTCACGAAACCAAGGGTTTACTACAGCCAGGTGTACACTGGCGAAGCATAAATTCTTGGTAAAATAACTTCAGACATGATTACAGTTTTTGGATACTATAGAGGTTAGAAAAGTAACCTGTATGTCCCATTGATTTAAAGCCAATACTAGTAGAAATTTTTATAAGTTGGATAGCATGCCTCCCAACCAAGCATTCCATTGTCCTTATGACCTATTAACGAGGTAATTGACTGACACTAATAGGTTTACCTAGACTATAGAGTTTAGAGGTCCCTAACCCATTGGTCGACCAAGGCCTTAGATGAAAGACAAGTAAGACAACTATAGAGGCACCAAAATCGAATGAGTCTTAGATTTTGACAAACTTGAACTACTTGTTTCTTTCAATCATAAATCTTGCGTACTTATATTTTTGGAATACCTTGACTACTGCCGCTATTATATCCTAGTTTTTGCAAGCTTATTCTTTATCGAGCTTACTCAGAACATGTGTTTATTGGGGATGTCCACTAACATATTATTTAATTAGAATCAGTGTATTATGGTCTGATCAACCTTAGTGCATTTGGTTCGCTCTTCATATGATTATCCTACGTAGATTGAGATATAGATGTCTTTAGGATCTCGTCCGTAACTGCCATGACAAATCTCTTTGAATTATTCAATTGCCCTTGGAACCTCGTATTCACATTCGATCTCCTCTCCCTTGAACTCTTTATTGTTTTTCTCTCTTACTTATTTTGGAAAAACAAATGCTTGTATTTGAGGGAAGATATACCCAGAATGCCTCCCTCAGTTCGTCATACCACTTATGACCATGAAGTTATATACACAATCGTTTTCCATATATCCGAAATCAGAGAAACGATCTTCAGGCTTGGCTCATATCTACCATATCACATTATCTATTATGTCGGGTGGTATTTTTTATAACCAAGAGTCGAGGTACAATATCACAACTTGAGTTTTTTTAACTCCATTGATCATAGGATCGTGACTTTGTTTAATTTTGAGGAAGAAAATTATTGAAACATATAGATTGTAATCCCTTCAAATTTTAAGTTTTACTGGGATTACCGTTTGATTAGGATAAATAGGTTCCCACTAGGATGATAAATTCGTGCCTCATGAATACCCACTTTCTATTTAGATCTTTTGGTGTCCCCTACCGTGATATTGATATTCGAAGCGTAAGACTAGCTATTAACTTCCAACAAATTTTATATGCAAGACCTAGACGTACGAGTCCACTTTCATGTAGGTATATCATGTCCCACTCAAATATGTTCCCTTGTACTCTATTTTTATGATACGACTTTCAGGTCAAAAAGACTTACTATAACCCTTACCATAATACCTGTATACTTCCCGATTACAGTTAGAGACTCAACCTCGACTCACACCTTTCGACCTAATATATAATTGTGATCTACTCGAAGCCTACTACACACATGCCACTAGTGTACCACTCAATAGAGTTTCCATGTGCTACTTAAACACAAAAGTCACAGAAGGCGCATTTGGGGCTTAAGGAACCTAGTAACCAGCCCGACAGACAATTAGCTCAACCACTTGAGTTGGAACCAAATCTAGGTTACCCTAACCTACTAGGAATGATTCATATTGATTTTATGGAACTTGCTCAGCCAATACAGATTAAAACCACATATTCATTCAACTAAATATTGATGTCCAATTAAGGAACCTATTGAGACCCAGTTAAACCCATTCATGCATATCGCCACATTTGAACTATAAACCAAAATTTAGAAAGTAGGCCCCTATACCTATTATGTAGTCCCCATCTTAGTCCATAAATCCCTTAACCATATCCCTTCGTAGCATATGTTATGCGATGAATGGAATCCCGCTGTACCAACTTCCTTTCTGTTATGCTTGACCAAGACCTCTCCTATTATCTTGATAAAATATGGCCAATATATGGGCAATGTTAAATAAGTAATACCTAGGCTTCCCAAAGAGTCTATGGCTACGATCGGAAGTACCTCATATCGTCATACATCTCCTTGAAACATGATCTCCTTAGAAGTCCTACTATTGTGTTTTCCACGATTGACCAATTTCTACGAGTAGGGTAGAACCTTGAGCTTAGTATACTCTATCTCTTAGAATTTGATGCCATTTGTAATTGTCCTTTCATCTGGTTGGAAGTTGCGACACGATTTTTGTATTGCCTTTCATATCACTTGCTCATGCGTTTAGATAGCCGTGGTAGAAGATCGCAACCTTGATTCCTAAAAATCTGTTCTATCATAAAATCATATATTAGTTCAATTACGAGAATGAAATTTACTGAAGTATTTAGGCAAGCCTCTCTAAGAATTAATAAATGATTATGATAAATTGGTTCCAATTGAACTAATAAAATAGTGATTCACGGAGTCCACTTCTATCTGTATCGTTGATAACCATACCATGACTTTCATATTTAGAGCACAATATTGGCCTTTAATTTCCAACAAATTTCACACTCATGAACTAGACAAGCTGCTCTACACACATGACATACAGGTCCCAAAAAATATACCTTTCTGTGCTCTATTTCAATTACACCACATGTTTGACACATTTTTCCTTAGAATAAACTATAGATGCTTATTTTTTTCCAATTGATTTTAATCATGTGAATTCCCTTAACTAAACTAAATATCCATGATCAATACAAGACATATCACACCTATGACATATGCATTCCACTCAAGCAAGCACATACTTCCTATACAACACCAAACACCTACCTTCAGATAGTAGTCACTTTGAACTAAAAATTTTAAACACCTACCTAATTAAAGTCCACAAGCAAGGTTTCTGCACTCGTTATAGACTATCATCTCTTGTCCCATGAATTCTTCCTTCCCTGAACTCTTCAGTATCATCCCTTCGTTACCTATGTAGACGAAGGGTAAAATTCCATGAACCGACATGTTTTAGTTATGATCGAACAAGAGATGCCTACTTATCTTGCTGATGTATGGTTGATTGGAACGATGTTAGATTGTTATAATCCTCCTATAGAAGTTAATGACCAAGAACCCAAGATTGTGGTCATAAATGTCCAATGTTCTCGTGCCACTCTTTAGTAGTTGTCCTTCTCAGAAGCCTGGTAACGACAATTTTCATAGATTAGGCAACTTCTATAAGTTTGGTAGAGTCTTCAATGAAGAATACCCCACCTTGTAGAATATGACATCAAATTGGATTCCTATGACAACCACCTCTATCGTTTCGAAAACCGAGTTACGATTCGACGTACTTGTTCTTCCTTGTATCAAATTCGTATTCTTGATATTAAGATTTTTTTTAATTTCGAGGGCAAAATTTTATAAGTTGGGGAGGATGTAAAATCCCAAAAAAAATTCTAACATTTTTTCTTTTCTATCATTTTATATAGAAATCAAAGTCACTAGCATGAAAATAAAATAAGTACAAGTTACCGTGGTACCAAAGTAATCGGGGATTCTCCCGGATTACTCCGATCTTGCTTCGGGTTCACCACTATAAGGGCTAGTCTTTCATTTTCTTAATTTAACTGTATACTTGAACTATAGATTGAAGCCCCTTGACTAGTAAGGGACTACGAGCAACTCGCACTAGCCGTAACAGCAACTGGAATTGAGTTGAGCGGGCGGGAAAGGATTTCAGTCTGTTCTTTCCGCTGTTCTACTGTTGTACTTGCTCGGGACTCTCTTAAAGAAGATAAAGGCAGGCACAATCCGTACACGAATCTTTTGAATAGTTTGATTCTTTTAGAACCTTTATTTTAAACATTTCTAAAATATTAAATATCTAGGTATGGTTATATGAATTTAGTTATAGCTATTGATCACCACACGTTATAGATAAATATGTGAACTTGTACTATATGATTACTAAAAAATAATGGTAGAAATATGTATAAACTTTAGAAAATTATAAAAAATTTTATAAATTATTTGGTGAGGTATATATATATATATATATATATATATATATATATATATATATATATATATATATATATATATATTATATATATATAAAAAAAAAAAAAAATATATATATATATATATATATATATATATATATATATATATCTTTTTTTCTTTTTCCAGGTATGGTTATATATATTTTCCTTTTTTTTCTTTCATTTTTTTTTCCTTTTCTTTCTTTTGGTACTGATAAGCAGTACCTTGCCCATCCTCGACCCCTTTAGCCGAATATGGGAAGATTCAAAAACCTCAAGAATTGAGAGTTCACGAAATCAAATCCAAATCTACCATATCCAAACTTAAATCTTAAATCTTTTATGGATTAACTTGAATCTTATTCAGAATCAAACCTAAATTCAATCAAGAATTAGGTTTTGAATCAACAACTATATACACGAACTGGCGGTCGAGAATGAAGGTCAAAGAACCCAGGCAAACTCTAAACCTTTCAAATTATTCGACCACTCCGGCCCTCCTTGATCTCCGGTTACAACCCTGTGAACACCTTACACTGCGACCGCCTGAGGCAGTAAAGGCAAGAACAGCTGACACCAACCGCAGTCAGGTACCCCTTTTTGCCATTCGACTTTCTTTGCGTTTGCTTGATTAAATTTTGATCTAAATTATCCTATGCGTAGCCCACATGACCAACTACAAAACCCTTAAATAGATCTAGATATTCTGCCCTAAACGATCAAAAATTTGCCTCGAAAATTGACAAAAACCCGTTTTGCAAACAACAAAACAAGACAGCTTAACTCCTGATTTGGAAGGAATTTTCGGACCAAATATTTGGAATTTTAAAAATCTAACTGATGGCAGACTTAGACAAACAATAGTGCATTAAAACCTTTTTTCCATAAGTCAATTTTGATGACTGTGCACTGTGAAATCGGTTTCCTAATATTGACAAAAAACTATTTTTAAACTATTGAAATTTTATAAAACTTTTCGATGCAGCGTGTGCCCCGATAAATTGGGTGACGTGGTCGCAACCCATGAGCATCGAAAGGTGCATATGGGTTGTCGACATTTGGGATTCGACGGAACTCGATTTCGTTGCGCATGCGCGACGAATTCAAAGCGTATCGGTCGAGATACACCATATCGATGTAACACCCCAGTCCCAAAATACGTAGGACTAGGAAAGTAGACATGCCAGACGTATCATAAATATATGTAAGCTGTAAATACAGTAAAACCAAGGCTAACTAATCTCATCCACAATATGAAATAATAAAAGATATTATAATCAAAATAAATTTTCACTTGTACAAGTTTGTTTGGCAGAGACAAATCTACTACCAACTATTTTAAAAGAGAGAAAATACATGAACAATGAAGGAGTTTGATAAGCGAAGCAAAGTATGATCCAAGAGCAATCATCTTCGAAGGAATAGTGAAGATCACGGCCTTGGCTAGGATACCTACAGAGAGTAAAGAAAGCACACACCTGGATAGATCACCAGCTGGTCCTTAGAAGGACATAACAAGATACATAATATCATACCATAAAATTGAATATAACTGCTCAATAATAAGTCAAATCAGATTATAACATAGTCCAATACTTCATATTTGAATTAGCGTACCATTCCCCCAACCAAATAAGGATAGGAGATGGCACCCTAATCCATGATGAGGTATCTTTCCATGCCATGAATCCAATATGGTATTCGAACCACAACAAGGTTCAGTACCTTCTCATCAAAGTAGTGAACCACACCTACAATCAAACAAGGACAAGATGTGGCAAACTAGTTCGCGATAAGTTACTGTTCTAAGCCAGTCATGTATGTTCGAGTTCTATATGCGACTATTAGCGGTTAATCCTATCGCACGGCTTATACGTATTGGTGGCCAGCCAGTCACATATGTTCGAGTTATATATGCGACTCACGACTTCGTGGCACAAACGTGTTAAGGCCTATGAATGCAACACAAACACAGGTGGTCCCTTACTTCTAGGTTAAATATGTAAAAAATAATAAGAAAGTATTAAAGACAGTTGTATAGTACTTGTATTTAAACATTAATTAAAAGAACAGTTTTATATAGCAAAAATTTAAATAAGTAAATACATGAATTATGAGCTAAAGTAAATACACAACAAATGGCAAGATATCTTGCCTGAGGGTGGTGAGAGAAGTAGCAAAATCCAATAGTCATAATGAAGTCAAAATTCACAAACAGCTCCAAATGCTGAAACAAGCATCATGAATATTTTGATGTAAAAGATATGTCTTGAAACACCTGCCCAAAAGTCTAATTCTGAATACAGGGGAAAAATTATAATTTTGGGTCAAAACGATATCCGCCGTTGGACTTGTTTTGCACCGAAAAGTGTTCCAGTACCTATGGTCTCTGAATTTATCAAACTATATATCTATCAGTCAAATTTGATGAGACAAACCCAACTGTATGTCCAAAGTTGGATTCCGGTGGGCTGTGCACAAATTCGCCCGTTGGAGTGGGTCGCGGGCCCGCCAAAAAGTGTTCCGATCGACCTTCTCAGAATCGGACCAAACATGGCATACATGACCAAAAAAATGATACGGCCCTGATGGCGTAAGTTTCGTCTCGATCCGATGAACGTGCACGAAGTTATGACCTAGTTTGCAAAAGGGGCCGATATGGGGTATCTCGACTGATACGCTTCAATTTCGTCGCGCACGCATAGCGAAATCGAGTTCCGTCAAATTCCACACGTCAAAAAAATCTATATGCGTCTTTAGATGCTCATGGATTGTGACCACATCGCCTGGTTTATCGGAACGTACGCCGTATCGATAAATTTTTTGCTAATTTCAACAGTTTTGAAAACAGTTTTTGTCAATATTGGGAGACCGATTTCTCGACGCACAGTCAATGAAATCAACTTCTGTAAAAAGGGTTCTGTAGCCCTATATGTTGTCTAAGACAGTTTGAAACTATTTTTGGTAAACATTGACATGGTTGACGGAAAATGATCGCTAAACATGGGTAGTTGAAACAGTCCCGAAACTGTCAGAGAAACAGTTTTTCTAGTCGATTTTTTGGCTCGTTGGTTTGATACCTCGAGGTACTCTACATGGTGGATCATCTAGAGGGTCAGGTAGGCTCTACACCACAACTTGCAAAATTTAAAAATAGTAAAAGTGCACAAATAAATTAGCCGACGAAGAGGTGTACCTTGTTGCGAATCGAAACAGAGAAAACTGTGCGTGGCCGGAGTTCGGGGTGTCGACGGCGCTTTCTGGGCTCCGACGAAGTGCTGTGAGGGCGCGAGGTAGAGAGGAGAGGTCGACTGGGGTACAGGGTATTTTTAGGGTTTTTGATTTATTTATTTATTTTTATTATTTATTTTATAAAATAACTAAAGCTCACGTTTGTGTATATATATACACACTGTGCTTTAAGAGCATTTGGGCTGGAGATGTGGGGGTTGCCCCTGCGGCACTGTTCCTGCGGGAACAAGCGGTGGGGGACGGGCCTTTGCCTCTTCTTCTTTTTTCTTTTTTCCTTATTCTTTTTCTTTTATAAATAATTCTTAAAATACCAATATTCCATGAAAAATTCCTTAAAAAATTCTAAATAAAATTCTAAAATAAATCTATAAATATTTATATATAAATATAATTTCCTATTTGTAACATGTAAAATATATTTATTTATTGTAAAAGTACATAATCTCTATATATAAATATACTAATGGTATATTGCATATATACTTTTAATTAAGTAAATAAAAAACAAATTTAATAAAATCTAAAATATGCGTACGAAAATATTTTAGTATGTTTGCATATATATAGTTATATGAATATAATTAATATATAAACCCTTAATTAGTCAAAAATAAAATTCAAATATTTTTTTTAAAACCTAAATATTTTATACAACATATTTCAATATATTTGCATATCTATATTTTTTTTATTTTTCTATTATAAAACTAGTACTAATTTCAAATATATAATTAAAATATATCTAAAATAAATCCAAAAATACTAAAACTTTACTAATATTTTCTAAGAATGTTTAGCTAAAAAATGGAGGAAATAAATATGAAAAATTGAAACTTACTGAGAATAATTTTTTTTGTTTCTATATAAAATAAAACTTTATAAATAAAACTCATAAATATATTTAACTCTATCCATAAACACCATAATGAATGAAAAAAAGCTAGTAACTATAATGAGGCTTAATACGAAGGAGGAGTAAGTGCATCAAATCATAAATCGATTTTCGAAGAGATGTAAGTGGTAGTTATAGAAGAAATCCAAATTGACAACATACTCTACACGATAGGGTATTCTTAGTCTTACATGTATCATGGTTATCTAGCTCGTTTGAGGAAATGGGTTGATATTGCACGGTAAAAATCAAATGGGGCAAAAATGGACATCTATGGTTTGTTCTAAGGGAAAATGTGTCGTACATGTGGTTTAGTTGAAATGGAGCATAGGAGAGTATGTTTGTGTGGGACATATATGTCATATATGTAGAGTGGCTTGCCTAGTTTATGAGGGTAAAGTTTGTTGGAAGAAAATGGCTAGTGTTGTCCTCCAAATATCAGGTATCAGTTTGTAGGGAGAGGAAGGGACCTTATGAACTACTGTTTTATTAGTTTAATTGGAACCAGTCTTTGATTAATTAAATCTTGGGTTTTAATCTATATTAGCTGGACAAGATTCTAAAAATCTATCTGAACCGTTCCTATTAGCTTAGGGCAACCTAGAATAGGTTTTAACTCAAGTGGTTTGGCTAATTGCCAGTCGGGTTGGTTAACTAGGTTCCTTAAACCCAAAAATGTGTCTTCTGTGACTTTTGTGTTTAAGTAGCACATGGGGACTCCATTGAGTAGCACACTAGTAGCATATGTGTAGTGAGCTTCGAGTGGATTACAACTATATATTGGGTCGAAAGATTTGATTCAAGGTTGGATCTCTAATTGAGGTCGGAAAGTACATCGGTATTACGGTAAGGGTTATAACTAGCCTTTTTGACCTGAAAGTCGTATCATAAAAATAGAGTACAAAAGGATGTGTTTGAGTGGGACATGATATGCCTAAATGGAGGTGGACTCCTCTAGGTCTTGCATATAGAATTTGTTGGAGGGTAACAGCTGGTCTTGTGCGCCGAATAGCAATGTCACGGTCGAGGACACCAAATGATCTAAATAGAAAGTGGGTGTTCATGAGGCACTAACTAATCATTCTAAGGGAAACCAACTTATCCTAAGCAATCGGTAATACTAGCAAATCCTAAAATTTAGAGGGCTTACAATCTATACTCTACAGAACTAGGACAGGATTTTAGGATTAATGAGGTTAGAAAAATTTTAAGTCGTTACAATGCACCTCGACTCTTAACTGGTAAAGAATACAATACGACGTAATAAAAATTATGATGCGGTAGATATGAATCAACTTTGAAGATAGTTCTCCGATTTAGAATAGATGGAAACAATTATGTATATATAGTTTTCATGGCCATAGAAAAATACTTCGTGTCTACGAGCGTTTGTTTTTCGAATAGGTGACAAAAAACAATAATAGTTCGAGGAAGATAGGATCGAATTGCAAATATGGGTTTCAAAGATGAATTAATAGTTCAAGAAGGAGTTTTCAAGATCATTGCGGATGAGATCCTAAAGGACAAGTTTAATTATATCTCAATCCATGTAAAATAATCAAAGAGCGAACCAAGTGCACTAGGTTGATCAGACTGTTATGCACCGATTCTGATTAGACAATATGTTAGTGGACGTACCCAAATAACATATGTCTTGAACAAGCTCAATAAAAGGGTAAGCTTGCAAAGCTAGACTTTAATAGCAGTATTGGTCAAGATGATAAAATATGAGTGCGCGAGAATATGCTGAAAAGAAATACAAATAAATCAAGTTCCTTAAGAATCTAAGTATTGTTCGGTGTTTGTGCCTATACATTCATCCTACTATTTCCTTGTCTAAGGCCTTGGTCGATAAAATGAGGTATGGTCCTCTAAGGATTTATAGTCTAGGTAATCCAAGTTATATCCCCTACAATGGATCATAAGGGCGAAGGGAACACTAGGTCGTGAGACACTCTACCTAACTTATAAGAGTTAAACTAGTAGTGTGATGGGATATTAGAACATGTCTATCTAGTGTGAGTCATCTTCCTAACCTCTATCAAGCACGAAGGAAGGGATAAGAATTACGATAGAGGGAATCAAGCAAGATGCAAATCAAGAAGTCAAGCAAAAGTTCAAAAAATGGAATCGAGGAAGGAGGTCAAGTATGTGGATGAGATTCTAGACTCTAATTCTATGCGCAGGCTTGCTTAGTACGATAAAGTAACCAAACAATTTATCTTGACCTGCATAGGCTACCACAAAAATATGTAATACCTCAGTCCCAAAATACGTAGGACTAGGAACGTAGACATGCCAGCCGTATCATAAATATACGTAAGCTGTAAATGCAGTAAAACCAAGACTAACTAATTTCATCCACAATATGAAAGAATAAATGATATTATAATCAAAATAAATTTCTACTCGTACAAGTTTGTTGGACGAAGACAAATCTACTACCAACTATTTTAAAAAAAGAAAATACATGAACAATGAAAGAGTTTGATAAGCGAAGCAAAGGATGATCCAAGAGCAATCATCTTCGAAGGAATAGTGAAGATCATAGCCTTGGCTAGGTTACCTGTAGAGAGGAAAGAAAGTACACACCTGGAGAGATCACCAGGTCCTCAGAGGGACATAACAAGATACATAATATCATGCCATAAAACTGAATATGACTGCTCAATAATAAGTCAAATCGGATTATAACATAGTCTAATACTTCACATTTGAATTAGCGTACCATCCCCCAAACGAAACAAGGATAGGAGATGGCACCCTAATCCATGATGAGATATCTTTCCATGCGATCAAACCAATATGGTATCCGGACCACAACAAGTTTCAGTACCTTCTCATCGAAGTAGTAAGCCACACCTACAACAAAACAAGGACAAGATGTTGCAAACTAGTTCGCGACAAGTTATTGTTTTAAGTTGCGACCAGATATAAGTTCCCAAACCGAAAGTGCTTATACCTAACGGATAAGGTAGCCTAACCATTCTAAGTGAAATGCAGTTTAAGAACAAACCTCCTATGCATGGGCTCTCTGGCTAAAATGGGATTGGCATAGTCCCCCCTTGGGGCACCAGAGGCCCAGTAAGAGCATAACGTTTTGCAGAACGTCAATGGTCGTTAGTATCCGTGGGTAATCTCACCCGCGTCTTCGGCAGAGCTCACGGGTCACAAAAGGTAAAGTGTATAGCAACCCATACACTAAGGAATTATCCTTCCCGCCCAATGCCTACTATGTTGTATCCACGACAGTTATACCCATCTATTAACCGCTAAGTCAAACTAATCATGCAATACTATTAGCGGTTAATCATATCGCATGGCTTATACGTACTGGTGGCCAGCCAGTCACGTATGTTCAAGTTCTATATGCGAATCGTGATTTCATGGCACAAACGTGTCAAGGCCTATGAATACAACACAAACACAGGTGGTCCCTTACTTCTAGGTTAAACATGCAAAAAATAATACGGAAGTAATAAAGACAGTTGAACAGTACTTGCATTTAAATATTAATTAATAGAACAGTTTTATATAGCAGAAATTTAAATAAGTAAATGCATGAATTATTAGCTAAAGTAAATAGACAGAAAATGGTAAGGGATCTTGCCTGAGGGTGGTGCGAGAAGTAGCAAAATCCAATAGTCAGAATCCTCAGCAATGAAGTCAAAATTCGCAAACAACTTCTGATGTTGAAAAAAACATCACGAATATTTTTGGTGTAAAAGATGTCTTGAAACGCCTGCCCAAAGTCCAATTCTGAATACAGGGGAAAAATCATAATTTTGAGTCAAAATAATGTCCGTCGTTAAACCTGTTTTGCACCGAAAAGCGTGCCAGTACCTACGGTCTCTAAAGTCATCAAACTATATATCTACGGGTCCGATTTGATGAGATGAACCCAACCGTATGTCCAAAGTTGGATTCCGGTAGGCCGTTATCAAATTCGACCGTTGGAGCGGACCGCGTGTCCGCCAAAAAGGCATTCCGGTCGACCTTCTCAGAATCGGACCAAACTTGGCTTACAGGACCAAAAAAATGATACGGTCCTAATGGCGTAAGTTTCGTCTCGATCCGACGAACGTGCAGGAAATTGGCTAGTTTGTAAAAGGGATCGATATGGGGTATCTCGACTGATACGCCTCGATTTCGTCGTGCACGCACAACGAAATCGAGTTCCGTCGAATCCCACACGTCGACAACATCCATACGCGTCTTTCGATGATTATAGATTACGACCACATCGCCCAGTTTGTCAGAACGTACGCCGTATCAGAAACTTTTTTTTCCTAATTTCAACAATTTTGAGAACAGTTTTTGTCAATATTGGGAGACCGATTTCTCGGCGCACAATCGATGAAATCAACTTCTGTAAAAAGGGTTCTGTAGCCCTATATGTTGTCTAAGACAGTTTGAAATTATTTTTGGAAAAGGTTGACACGGTTGATGGAAAATGATCTCTAAACATGCGTAGTTGAAACAGTCCCGAAACTGTCAGAGAAACAGTTTTTTCGAGTTTTTTGAGTCAATTTTTTGACTCGTTGGGTTGATACCTCGAGGTACTACATCATGGGTCATCAAGAGGGTCATGTAGGCTCTATACCACAAATTACGGAATTGAAAAACAGTAAAAGTGCACGAATAAATTAGCCGACGAAGAGGTATACCTTGTTGCGAATCGAAACAGAAAAAACTGTGTGTGGCCGGAGTTCGGGGTGTCGACGGCGCTTTCTGGGCTCCGACGAAGTGCTGTGAGGGCGCGAGGCAGAGCGGAGAGGTTGGCTAGGGTTCAGGATATTTTTAGGGTTTTGATTATTTATTTTTATTTTTTATTTTATAAAACAACTAAAGCTCACGTTTGTGTATATATATGTACACAGTGCTTTGAGAGCCTTTGGGCTCGAGCTGTGGGGGGTGCCCCTGCGGCACTGTTCCCGTGGGAAAAGGCCGTGGGGGATGGGGCTTTGCCTCTTCTTCTTTTTTTTTCTTATTCTTTTTCTTTTATAAATAATTATTAAAAATACCAAATATTCCATAAAAATTCCTTAAAATTTTTTAAATAAACTTCTAAAATAAATCTATAAATATTTATATATAAATATAATTTCCTATTTGTAACATGTGAAATATATTTATTTATTGTAAAAGTACATAATCTCTATATACTAAATATACTAATGGTATATTGCATATATAATTTTAGTTAAGTAAATAAAAAAAACAAATTTAAAAAAAAATCTAATGCGTACGAAAATATTTCAATATGTTTGCATGTATATACTTATATGAATATAATTAATATATAAACCCTTAATTAGTCAAAAGTAAAATTCAAATAATTTTTTTTAAAACCTAAGTATTTTATACAACATATTTCAATATATTTGCATATCTATATCTACTTTTATTTTTACTATTATCAAACTAATACTAATTTCAAATGTATAATTAACATATATCTAAAATAAATCCAAAAATACCAAAACGTTACTAATATTTTCTAAAAATGTTTAGCAAAAAATTAGAGGAAATAAATATGAAACATTGAAACTTACTGACAATAATTTTTTTGTTTCTATATAAAATAAAACTTTATAAATAGAACTCGTAAATATACTTAACTCTATCCAAAAAACCATAATTAATGAAAAAAATCTAGTAAAATTTTAGGGAGTTTACAATCGGCTCTTTTCCAACTAGTCCATAACTTCGTGCACATTCGTCATCTCGAGACAAAACTTATGCCAACATGACCGTATCATTTTTTTGGTCCTGTTTGTCAAGTTTGGTCCGATTCTGAGAAGGTCGACTGGAATGTCCTTTTGGTGGGCCTGCGACCCGTTCTAATGGGCAAATTTGTGCACGGCCCACCGAAATTCAACTTTGGACATACGGTTAGTTTATATCGTTAAACCAAACTCGTAGACATATAGTTTAACGATTTTAGAGACCGTAGATACCGACACGCTTTTCGGTGTAAAGTGGGTCCAACGGCGGACATCTTTTTGACCCAAAATTATAATTTTATTTCTGTGTCCAGAATTGGACTTTTGGGTGGGTATTTTTATATATTTCTTTTATACTTAACGTGTTGGTAAGGTCTGTTTCAGCATCCAGAGACAATTGCAGGAGTTGACTTTCGTGACTCACTATGGGGTTGAGTATTATTAGTTTGGTGTGCAACCCTAGCCGATTGGACGATTCTGAATGCAATGGTACTATCTATTTCACCAGCTAAGGACCTCAGGCGAGTATATTTATTGTTTGTTTTCAATATTATTAATTCCTATATCACATTGTTTAGTTATATCATACTTGGTTCATGACACGCTCGTCACACGGTGGCACCTCATATTTCCTATACATGTCAGGCTTACCTTTTTTATATATGAGGTCAGGACGAGGAAGTACTATTAGATTTGTGATCAGACCTTAGACCATGTTTTATTTCCTGCACAGTAGACCTTGATAAATAAAGTAGACCTTGATAATTAACTTAGACCTTGTGGTGTAACTGTCCCCAGACCGATCACATATCGAAAGAGTACTTCAAACACACAGATAGTTATATTCATCTATTCTACTTGTTACATGTTGTCATATATTTTTATGTCTACTATTTCTCATGTTTTCTGTTACCTTTGTCTGGATATTCTTACCATGTATTTTATGACTAACCATCGTCCTATAATCGTTAACATATACTTGGAATTGCATTTAATAATTTGTACTCGTTCCATTTCTAACTTAAAAGCAACATTTTTTAGATAGTCGCCTGCTACGCTATGCTTGGACCATTGGGGAGACATGGGTATATGCTTGAAGGTCAAAACCTAGAGGCTAATTAGATAGTTGAGTATTTATTCAGTTGTCTTTTTATAATTTGTTAGACATTGTACTTTGTATTCAAATGTAAATCTTTGAATTTTGTAACTTAATTTAGTTGTTGTTAATGAGCAAGGAAAGTTATTATTTGATTTGATTTTGAGCATCGTGGCTAGATATCATTCTACCGCCGATACTGCAGCGTAGGCTGGCTTGGAATCGCACTCGTATCCCAAAAAATGGGTACATGCACGTCGTGATAATGGCCGGAGGCATTGAGTTCGACCGACGTTGGTGGATGTATGGTCGATGTCGGGGAGCGCATGAAATTCTGATGAGGTAGGCGAGGTGTTGGTGGCGGCCAGAACATGGAGGTGGTCGGTGGCCAAGGGTTCGGTTAGGTTAGGGTTGAAACGTGTCGACGTGTCCTACGTGACACGAGAGAATCAATGTAGAACCATGTCCGGTGTGTCAGACACGGTGGAGAGATGGGTTTGATGTATATGTATAGAATATAATATAGTGGAAAGACACCGAAGATCGGACCCGAGACCAAAACATGCTGACATGGAGAGAGTGGTAGACAATGACATGGTGCACGACACAAATTTGGTAATAATTGTTGAGAACATTTTTGTGGAGAAAACAATGACAAGGCTCCCTTATAAATAGGTTGGAGAAATCCTAGTTAAATAAGGATTATGACCGTTTTAAACCCCACTAGATAAATCTCACCTTTAATTTAAATCAATTTAAAACTAGTTTAATAAAATCTACTCCAAATTTAAATCACACAATTATTTAAATATCAAATAAATTTAAATACCTTTTTATAAATTAAAACTAATTTCAAATAATTTTCTAAAACCAAATTTACAAATATAAATGAATTTATTTTCATGCACATCGTATGCAAAATAAAATATTTTACTTACATAAAATTTTATTTTCTAAATTAGTACCTATACTTGTATAACAAATAAAATAGCATTTATATAATAGTAAAATAAAATTTGACAAAATTCAGTGCGACACATTTTATACAATTTAACAAAATAAAATATATTTAACTAGTACTCTTTTGAAACAAAATATTTGTTCTCTATATTATTGAAATCTTATAATGAAGCTTTTATATATGCAAATAATCAAATACTTTTTTATATACATATTCGTACTCGAGAAATAAATACCATAATAAAAAATAAAAGAATAAAAAATCTATAATAAAATTTTAGGGAGTTTGAATGAAGCACATGTCTCTGCTAAATCCAAACCTTAGGCATGACTACTTGCTTTGCACACAATATATTCACTTTGACTTAATCTATGGCATACAAGCAGATTGTCACTATCACGTCGACTCAAACTATATGAAAGATCACTGACAATTCAATCCATCTTGGACTTCTAGCCTGGTACAGATGAGACCCTTGTAGCGCGGGTAGCTATCCCCGCTGAAGTCCTCGAATCACCTGAGCATGTTCTTGCTCGACTATCTTGCTTTCCACCTAGGCCAAATCTGTCCTATGGCCATAAGTTGTCGTTCAAGGATGCAAAATCTTGTATACAAGTTATCCATGATCATGTAATGGTCCCTACCTAACTGATTTATGACTCAGACATGCGTTTCTCCACTTTCTTTCATTACTTTCCATGCAGCTCCGAAACCAGGGACTGCCTCGGCGACCTGCAGTCCCAAGAACTTTCCATTTTTCGTATCTTTCAACTCAAACTCAGAAATTGTCACGCCCTACATCTGCATGATCGGGTACGGGTACGTGGATACGTCCAGCCTATGCCGCAGAATCGGCGGTAGTTAGCTATCTAGACCTTGAGAATCATCGAATGATTATGATATCAATCTATGCTCAATCATAGAACTAATAAATGAAAAACATCCAGCACATACACTCACATGATCACAGTCCACTATAGCTCTTTTGTACATGATACATATCCATCTCATCTCGGAGACAAATTCGGTAAATCCTCGAAGTAATATATAAAAAATATATATATATATATATAATATGAATAATACATCAGTCATGATGTAAACTAATTCTAAATCCTCCAAAAAAATCCCTCCATGCCATCTTGCTATCACCTGGTAGACAATGATCCAGTCAGGTAAGGAGTAAAGTACATTCTTGTATAACTGTCACACAAGAATAAAGAAAGCATAAAAAAGTAAAAAGAAAACTGAACGAGAAAATGTAATGCACACTGTAATGAAATGTAACTTGTAACACGAGAAATTATGAGAATCGTAATGAAACATGATAAAATAGTCATAGAATCAAACAATAAATCAAGGATACACAACTAGTAAACTATGTGATTTGAAATATTGTTTCGACATGTGGCCGGCTAAGGTTTAGATTCGGACTGGACATGCTTGGACATATGTTCAGTGTATGTCAAGCTATGCTTCAGACTATATTAGGTTGACCACACATCTACATGGTATTTTTCCTTTCCCTGTGATTCGGAAAATCATATCAAACAAGATCGAGAACTTGATTACTTATGATTCATATCAAGCAACATTCAAAATTTAATGTCTTTGATTCATGATTCATATCAAGCAAGATCCAAAACTTGATTACTTATGATTCATATCAAGCAAGATTCGAAACTTAATGTCTTTGATTCGTGATTCAGAAATCTATAACAAGATTCTGAGATATCTTTGATTCAAAATCATGAGTCAAATCGATAGCATGAAATCACGTGTCACAAGTCGTGTCCCAATATGATTCATGACAATTTTGAAAATAAAATAAATTATATTTATTTAATATTAAGAAACATAAATATAGAGTACCTGTCTTATGTCCAAGTTGTCAAAATTGCTCCTTGTTCCACCTATACAAAAATAGTAATTTCCTATTAGGTTCTAGAAAGCCCCTAAAGATAACCTTTAAAAGACTCGGTCTAAAACTTCAATTTATCAATAAGCCCATAATTATAAACCCAATCATTACTTACCATTAAGCCACATTAATAAGGCCCAATTATTAACTTGCACCCATGGGCCCAAAATATACAATATCCAAAAACTTTACAAGCCCAAAAATTTATCTTTTTTTTCCTGTCATGGGCCCAGCCCAACACTTAAATCCAATTACCATTTGTTTTCTTTTCCTTAAACCCAATTATTGAGTCTGGCCCATGCCAGTGGACCTCAGCCCAAATTTATTTATAATCTCTTTTTCCTTTCTTTTCTTTCCTGGTACAAAACCTGGGCCCAAGAACTCAACTCAGGCCCTATATTACTACTGTTGTTTGTTATTCTTATTCTTTTTTATTTTTCTAAAAGCCCATATGCTAGCCCTTTAACTCGGCCCAGCTCAAACACACCTACCCCCATATACTATTCCTGGATGAGGAGAGAGAGCAGAGAACTTTCTCAAAAAAGTAGGAAGAAGTAGAAGAAGAAGAAGAAGAAGAAGAAGAAGAAGAAGAAGAAGAAGAAGAAGAAGAAGAAGAAAGAAGAAGAAGAAGAAGAAGAAGAGAAGGAGAGTGTGGGACTCACCTAGTGGCGCAGGGCTGAGCACGACGTGCTCTATGGATCTGGCACCACGAAATGGAGGTGGAGCTCCAATGTTGGGGCCATGCTCGAAGACCCAGAGGCGGTCGCAGGGGATGAAGATGAGCACACGACACGAGGCTACTGCGGCAAAGGAAATAGGAGAAGAAGGTGGCGGTGGTGGCAACTCACCGCCCGACTTCTTGGCACGGCAGCTGGAGGAGATAGAGGCGACGCTCTGGTGGAGACACACACCGCTTAATGAGGTGTTGTGGTCGACGGAGCACGACGAGCAGAAAGGCGGCTGGAACTAGCGTTCTGGCTAAGAAGGAGCTTGGGTCGACTTTCAGATCCGGTCGACGAGACTCAGATCTCGACACAACAAGCCAGATACGACAGCGAAGGTGAGGTCCGACGGTGGCATCTTGGAGGAACGATGAAGACCTTGGATAGATCTGTGTCTCGACTGCACAAAGATACGACAGGCACCGATTGACAATGACGATGAGGGCCCAAGGCCAGACACAACAGTGCTCCACAGAATTAGGGTTTAGATGTGGGTTAAGGTTTAGGCATAGGAGTTGAGGACGTATCCGGTGTTTGGGGACATGGAAGGACATAGGGATTTGGGATGCTGTAATGTAGGCACATGTCCTGTATCGGGGACACAGCATGACACGACTAAGGTTTTGGGGGAATTTATATAAAATATTGTAATGGGTTGTGTCCGTGTCGGGGGACACAGACACGGTTGGTATTTAAGTAGAAGATCATGTCGTGTTGGATACGCAAAAAATATAATTATAATAGCTATCATGTGTTGGCCCATTGGTTGTTGATCACACTTGATTTTGATAATCAACATTAACTTTGGTCGATACATAAAATACATATACTACTACAGATTTATAGGTTTCAAGTCAAAAGTACATCTGCATCCTAAATCTGCGTCATACTGCTACAAACTACAAACATCACATCGTCATCAAGAACCCAAAGTACTAGAATCAAGATCAAGTCATTTTTATATTCCTTCTGTAATTTTATTTTTTATTGAGTCTCGAAAGAATATGTAAGATTGATCAGGATTGGTACTGGCTTAGGTTTTTTCAGTCCACAAAAATTATAGCCTACCTATCCACAAATACGTATCCAGAAAGTCCATTTACTAAAAAGCCCAAAACCCAAACAAAATTGGCTCAAACTGTTCTGTCCTGACCCTGGCAGAACTCGATCGGCCCGAGTTCGGATGCGATCCAATGTTCCCTCCAAATCTACATCCAATGTTCGAATGCGAGATTTCTGCATCCGAACTTTGCCCGAACTCTTTCCGAATTCGATCAACAAAATACTATAAATAGAGAAGAACTTCCACATTTTCAAATCACTCATTCATTCAATCTTCTATTCGCTATTCATTCCTAAGTGTTTTCTACGAGCTATATTTTCAAATCAAGCCTATACTATTCTTATCCAAGCTAGTACAGTTTTTGTTTAATCTAGAGTTTGGTGTTGAAGAATTGTATCGGAGGTTGCATTTAGAAAATGTTCCAATTTTTAAATTGTCCTCTGGAGTCGGTCATGCACTCATCGTCAAGCAGGGTGTTGTAAGAGACTGCAAGCTCTCAATTAGCTTGTGCCATAGTAAATTAACATCGAGCAAGTGTACTCGAGACTGGACTAGTTCTCTCAGAGAAAAACTAGTATATCACTGTGTCATTGAGTTTGATCTTCTTGACTCTTACTTTACTGCAAATTATTACTGTCATATCATTTGCTTTTACCTGCCATAGTATATAGTTTTGAATTTTTAATTGGTGATATTTTTTGATGTACACGCACATACTCTATTCACCCCCTCTAGAGGTGCTCAACGGTCCTATAGTATAAAAAATAGAATGGGCACCAACACAAGTAGGATACGATCATTAGGACCATAGGATTAGTTAGGGATGATTAGCACTAATGATGGTTAGTCCTATTTATAGGAGCCATTAGAGGATTCTAGATGCTAGTTAGCACATGGCTCCAAGGAATATACCTCGAATATTCTAGAGAATATTCTAAAAAAATTCTTTGAAATACTCTAGACATGGAATATTCCTTAGAATATCCTATGGGATTAATTAGAACTAATCAACATTAATTGAGAAACTAATCCTGATTAATTAGTAAATAATCTAGAAAGTTCCCACTCTAATCCCAATGGCTAAAGGTTAAAGAAAATTACCAAATCCTATTATCCTATAAAGATATTTACAAGAATGCCACTCCACTCTCAAATACCAATAAGCCACTCTACTTCTAAATAATTACAAACTTGCCACCCCCTCTTCATGATTTTTTAATTAGCCAACTCCAAATCCAGAAATTACTAAAATGGCATTCCTAATAATGAATAATAAAATACCTAATAAAGAATTTGAAAAATAGAATTCCTATTGGAAAAAAAGGGAAGTGGGTGTTATAGGAACGACTACTTAATATCCCTCCTTCTTAACTTGAACCAAACATGTTCCTTGCAGTACCACCAACCAAGTCATATTCTATATGACAAGCCTTGAAATTGTGGAAACGTGCAAGCTATAACTAGCATTGGGACCGTGGAAACGTGTATTAAAATTGTACCCTATGACATCAAGTCGATAGTCTATGTGACAACTTTCTACTTTCAATCAAGTCATGGGGTCAAAAAAAGTCGAGGAATCGAAAGGCCAAGTGCTAGTTTGAAAACCCAAAGTGACGTGCTATTTAAGCATCAAGTTCAATATTTTCATGTTCTGCACAATCTGTCTCAGAGCGGAATTATTCCCTTAGCTATGCGGGTTCGTCTCTTCTCTTAGCATACATATTCAGTACATAAGAAAACTTTCAGTTATTAGGTGTAAAGGCGAAGCAGAGACGAATTCATTGTCACGACCCGCACCCAGTGTATGGGCATGAGAAGTGGGTACATCCAGCCTACGCTGCAGTGTCGACGGTAGAACGCTGTCCTAGGTTACTATCTAATCAACAACTCGCGCAATTATATAATGTACTTGTCAAATCTCAACTCCGAACGGAGGACAAGTATAGATATAATGAGATCTCAATCACAGTCTAAGCACGATATGATAATACAGAAGTTTATAACTAAGACTAAATAACAACAACAAAACCAACTACTAAATAATAATAATCTCAAACAATCTCAAAACAATATCTCAACTTATTACAATTCAAGTTCTAAAACATGAAAGCTAAATCAAGTCTACTAGCTAGTCTCCCGATCACTCCTGAGTGTCGAGGCCAAATGTAGCTAAGCCATCTCCCGGTCCATAGTAAGTAGGGCAAGTATCCTCGGGACAAACATCTGTAATATTTTTAACAGGTGCAATCAGGACAGGAACGAGCACAACTCATCAAAAAATCCCAAGTAAATGACAAAGAACTATAAAGCAGTTTATAGACAGTTGTATTGATGAACATGACAGTTTATACGAGTAATGATGTAGAGAAACAGTTAAGGTACAAGGAAAGTAAGGTAACAAAATAAGAGGAGAAGCATGGTAAAGAAGGCTGTAAAATATAATCTAGCTGAACTAGAGTAACATGATATAAGTCCAGACAGTATAATATGAGTCAAATGTAATCCCAGTGTCAGTCCAGACAATATAAATCTAATACCAGATGATTCCAGTACAAGATGATTCTAGTACAAGATGAGTCCAGTATAAGTTGAGTCCAGTCAGTGATCAAAGATTCCAGGGTGAGTCCAGACTATACACTAACAGTGTATTTTAAAATATCGAGATCGACATGTAAACGGCTGTAGGTATTACGGCACATCGCACACTCGGTCAAGTATGGGATGGCTATCATTCCAGTATAATTCCAGTATTTGGGAATGTTCACATGCCTACTCCAATATTTCTTCACCCAACAAGTACAAGTGAATCTATAACCCAACACAAAAATAGTACAAGTCCAGCCAGAATATGAATGATACCAGTAAGTGATTCCAGGATGACTCCAGTAGGTGATGCCAGTAGTGGTTCCAAAAATGGAGGCCAGACATGAATAAATGAGTTTCGCATCAAATAGATCCAGCAATATCAAATCGTGTTTTAACAGAGAATCAAATAGAACTAACTAGAACTGAAGTACAGTAATCGACAAGTAAATGAAAGAACTATCAGAGAATGCACTCGTCTGATACTCTAAAAAGAGTAGTATAATATCAGATGTCTGTATCGGAGTCACAATGTCCTAAATAGAGCAGTATGGGTTATGATGTATTTAAAATAAGGTAAATAAAGTTTACGATACAATCTACATGATTTCTAGGTCAATCTAGCTCAAAGTCAAACTTGGTCAACTCTGGGTCAAACCAAGTCTATACCCTAGTCAACTAGGTCAAACTGGTCTACTGTCTAGGACCAGTCAATTCTGGTCACAATGGTCAACTCCAGTCAACTAGGTCAACTTAGACTAAGTCAATCCTAAACTATTTGGTCAACTTGGTCATTCTAGGATTTTGGTCAATTATCTAGTCAAAGTAGGTCAACACTAGACTATTGGTCAACTCTCTATATCGTATATATATATATATATATATATATATATATATATATATATATATATATATATATATATATATATATATACCTTATAACCATATACATATGTACATCCTCAAATAACTAACCTTACCTTCAACCCTATATCCAAATATATCATATATCCTAAGTTCAACTCTTATAAATTATCCTCTACAGTAAACTAGACTCAACTTCTAACCCAACCATATCACATCTTAAGACATATCACCGTATAACATAACATCAACTTTTCCCCATCAAACCTTAGAAGCCAAAATACACATATACATATATCTACTAGACAATATATATACCTAATCTATATAATGTACTACATATTATTCTCTCATCTCCCACTCTATGTCACTCACTCTAACATCACTATTAGTGATAGTTTCCCCCAATTCCCCTCTAATATGAGTGAACCCATAGGTTCATACTACAACACTAAAGTAAACCAAATACAAGGTATTAGCATAGAATGAAACAATGGTCTCTCATTGAACATATACAAGTTCAACCCCACATCCACTCTATAACCATTAACTAGGTCCTGAGAATTCTCAGAAAACTCATTCACCAACCCACTGTCAGTTTCATTGAAACTGATATATGAAAATCCCAATGGAATGCATCAAAACAAAGAAAGGTCTTGGATGTTCAGGGACTACTCATGAGGGTTTATTTGAATCTCAGGAACATTCCATATGTACTCTCAGGTTTTGACTGAACCCCAACCAACATCTGAAAAAGTCTGAACATATAATCAAATCCCCAAAATATCAAACCCAAACAAAACTAACATTCCCAGACTTCAAAATCCTAAACCCATCTCATTTCAAAATAAAAAACCTGTTTTTGAATGTATAGTTAAGATACATGAATTATTATGTATATATATATTCAAATTTCGAAACAATTCATTAGCAACTTAAAATCTAAACGCAGTTAACCGATACAAACCAACTTAATCCAGAGTTCATATCGAACTACTCAATGAACTACTTCATTCCACCCAAATATCAGTATCCCATATTCAGTTCGAAATCGAACCCCCAAAATCTAATTCAAATAACAAGCAACCCTAAACTAATACACGTGTCAGGAAGGTGTGTGTGTGTCAACCATGAGTGGTGTCAGTGTGTCGAGAGGGTCTAAACAGTATCCAAAAAGTGTCCTAAACAAGTGTCCTAAATAAGTATCAGACCTTTGCACAGACAGGTCCTCGCATGTGTGTGTCGAATGGGTTTGGATACAGTGTGTCCAACCAAACCCCTCGTGTTCGTGTCAGGGTGTCAAGCAAGTGTTTAGGTGTCTACTGAACCAATGGGTTCGTGTCCAAGTGGTGTCTAACAGGTCCAATCAAAAGTCGAATAGGCATCAGAGGACAGTGCTCAGCACTACCTCGTGCGGCCATGTCGTGTCTGATTGGACACGACACAGAGCTCGAGACGAGTCGAGCTTGGGTCAGTAGCTAGGTGGGGTATCAGGGTATGTGTCTAGGTGCCTGAGTCATGTCCACGAAGTCGCGTGTCCTAGATACAAAGGCATATCAGTGGCTTAAAACTGGTATACACAGCACTGTACAAAATCAGTGCGGGTCAATTTTCTTCGTGCACACATATCGAGAACCCGTGAAACTTTATGGGTGTGATATCAGTCACTAGGCCCACGTGTCTACCAAATTTTGTGTCACGTCGTGCCGTGTCGTGTCCGCTAGGACCCTCGAGCAGCAGGGCAGCCGTACGAGCCCCGTGCGGTGTCTCGTGCTGCGTGTTCAAGTCCTAAAACCGTGTCCAAAATATACTAAAATAACTCAGTCAATTTGGGTTGTAATATACACATGTTAGGCTACACATACATGTAATTAGTTTTGAAAATTATCGAAATCCTTTTCTATGTGACTTTTCATCGAACACGTATTTAAATACACCGATATGTGTCCGATACGGACACGGAATGGACACGAGATCCTACCAAACTTGGGCTACACCTAGGGGGACCCTAAATGAATGCATCTATGGGAAGAAATTAGGAATTTATTAGGGTTTGTAGGATTTTACCGATTGAGTGTTCAAACTCAATGTAAAGAGCCTCGACTTGACGTCTTCCTCGATTTGCTACAGTTCAAACGTCCTCAAATCTCGCTAGCAAGCACCCACAAGTCTCCTCTAATGTTGGGGATGATGATGTAATTGATTTGACTCAATTTGGGCTCAATTTGGATTAATTGGGAGAAGTTTAGGGAAGAACAAATTAGGGTTCTTCTAGGTTTTCAAAAAAAGCAAAGGCTTCTAAGTGTGGCACTTATAGGAGGGAGGACTTGTATGGCTGGTCATCTATAGAAATTAGGGTTTTGCAATAGCTAGATGTGTGTCTAAGGTCATTCCACCCAATTTCAAGCCTTCCTATTAGTTCAAAGCTTTCTTTTTCACAAATATCCTAAGAAAAATATCCTACTAGAATAATATCTAGATATTACTAACCTTGGCACTTAGTAGGAATGTTCTAACCTTAAGACTAATCTAGGTTAGGTTAAACTTCTAGGTTAAGGCTTAACTAAAAGATTAGCACAATATTTAATTAATCAAAATTACAATTTCACAAAATTATCAAAATGACCAAAATACTCCTAGGCTACAAAGTTGTAATTAGTCATCCTAATCACATAACTAGGCTCCCTTGGTCATGGTTAGTCTCTAGGCTTAGCAAACTAGAGTTTAACTAGTTAACCATCAAAATCGTAATTCAATATTTTAAATAGTTTTAAATTGATTAAAAATCACCAAAAATCATAATATGATTTAAATGTCATTATTAAATGATTATAATCACAAAATTTCAAATTATCCTCATTTAGAAAACTGGGTGTTACATTCATCGAAGTCACCCACCTGAGCGAGGAGTCATTTCGATCGAGCGAAACTTCGAACAAGCTGATGCATAGCGAAGTCCAAACGTCATTGCGTTATTTTGATTCATCTTTTTGAGCTGTTGAACTGAGCGGTGCGGGGTACTACACATGTTACAGTGGAAGACATAAGTCATAAACATGAAGTCGAGACTCATGGTGAGGTTGGTAGTCGGGGACTTTAGTCTTGACTGAGTTATGGATCTCGGAGAGATCTCAGTTATTAGAGAGATGATACGCATGGTAGCTATCATCAACATGGTGGTAGAGCAGCTAGAGAAGGAAGAAAAAATTCAAAGGAGCTAGGGGATTCGAGATTGGTGACGACACGGAGTAGGAACTCTTCCACTAGGTGTCCGATTGGGGAGCCATGAGGTCTATATCGCTTATCAAATTGGAGAAGTTTGATGGTCCAGCCTCGATTCGAGGAGGTGGAGCATTGTGGAGCATCGACATAAGTTGAGACAAGGACGACAAATCGGTTGCGATTGATCGAGGCTCATTTTGGAGCTAAAGTGAAGCACACATATACCGACGGTATATTGGAAATTGTTAAAAGTTTCTAGCAGCTTTTGTGGCACAAATTTGTGTCCACACAAGATAGTGCTCTGGAAAATTTTGTGTTAATCAACACAGTATACCTCTCGAGGACGTTTACCAAATCTACACAGTAAAAGTTTCCTGCATAACTTTGTAATAAAAAAAAATAGAATTTTGAACTACTAGGAGATCCATGCTCGCTTGCCACCTTCGATGGGGAGACGTTAGTTGACCGGGGCTAACTTTTCTTCAGTATGACTGGACTTGGTGCATACGACTTAAATGAAAAAAATCTCTTCTAAATTCTATGATCAATTCTATATATTTATATTTTAGTCTTCCATTTTCTATTCAACCTGGAACTAAACTTTCTATACAAATCCATTTATGTGACCACCAAATCAGAGCGCACAACCTAGGGTTGCAACTCGGGCGGGTTGGGGCGAATTTGAGGTCAACCCAAGTCCAACTCGATGAATCATAAGCCTAGTCCGAGCCCGACCCGACCCCGGGTTCAACATATGAAGTCCAAGACGAAGTCCGGAGGATCGGGTTGGGTCAGATTCGATTATCGGGCTCTAATATAATTTTTGAAATAATTTTAATCACAAGTAATATTAAACAATAATCAAATAGCAATCAAGTCTTGATCATTACAAAATACAAACTGAATAAGATTTAGAATAAGGAGTTGAAGAGTTTGGATGGAAAAATTTAGAATTTAAACTTTTTATTTAAGAAGTATGAAACAATATATATAAAAATTATATGTAAGTCGTATTTCGGGTTCTTCGGGTAGTCTGACACATGAACCTGAGCCCAATCCGATTTTTGATCGGGTTCAATTATTTTAACCCAAGCCCGAACCCGAGTATCTTCAACCCTAACCCAACCCATTAACGGGTTTACCCGATCGGGCTCGGGTTTAGCCCGTCCGAGTTGCACCCCTAGCCCAACCGGATGTTATACAATCATACAACCCAACAAGGCATACAATTATTCTCTGTTCTTTAGGTTTCTGTTCAAGCTTTTTAAGTCTAGCTGCACTCATTCAATGTTCTTCCTACTTAACCTTACTGGAGGCTTCAAGTCTCCTTATCTAGAGGCTTCAGCTTTCTGGATGTGTTCATGGAAGGTTTGTCATTATCTTTGAATGAGGAGTACTTATGTGGATTCTATGATGTTTTGGAGGAGATAGTAGACTGGGGCAAATATTAAAATTATAACAATGGTGATGTATTCATGAAAAGCACAATTTATTGACTAATAAATTATTATGTGCATAGGTTACTGATGGAGTTGCATGTGCCTAATTTGTACTAAAGCAAAGTAGTTGCACCAGTTACATTATCAGGATTTTGTGAATGTTAGCAGGATTCTGTGAAGTAGTAGAAACGATTACAACAATAGCTTTCTAAACTTGCATAAATTATTCGCTAAATCTGCAAAGCTGCTGCAACTTATATGAATCCAATTGACATAAGTTTCTTTGAGACTCCATTTAACACAATAATTAACAAAATGGAGTAGAAAGTAATCGATTTATATTAAAAACTCAACAAAATAATCTATTTCCTGGTAGTATTACTCAGAAAGAAAATCCAGATATTCGTCAACTATATATATAAACCCAGAGAGATGTAGAATTGAATCATGAACCATTGGACATGATATATTTGTGTAGTGATGATCTTCTGCATACTTCATATCATATGCATTAGGTGCAGACAAATAATGCATGCTGTAGCTAGGGAGTAGTAGGGAGTTCAGATGCCATTCCAAACTTTAGGTATACCAAAAATAAGGGAGCTGGTGGAGTGTGATGACCAACTCAACCAAAACTTGAGAAAGTGGCGACACCTCAATCATTTTCCATATTCACCAGTTAAAATAGTTCTCAAATCACAACTATATAATGTCACCTTCATTAAGGAACATTCCATTCACATTCAGTTGGAGAGCAAAAAAGCCTAGAACAAGTTTTAAGTTTTCTAGAGTCCAATATGGGTTCCATGGCTGGCGTGACTGCTTTCTTGCTCCTCATCTTGGCTGTGGCTCCGGCCTACGCCACCGACTACATGGTGGGGGACACCTCGGGCTGGACAAGCGGCTCGGACTACACCACCTGGGCCTCCGACAAGACCTTCAAAGTCGGTGATAGCCTCTGTAAGTAATTATCATCTCTTTGTTCTTCTTTGTTAGCAAATATATAGCTGTTAGAATTTACTTGGTAGTCTTTGGTCGACTATCAATATTTTGGATATGAGATCAAATATAATCGGTGCTCTGTGTTTGTGTTGTATCATGTCAGACACATATTGAACATATCACATTCTCCATATACACTACTATACACCCACATCGATCCTGGCCGTGTGTGTCCTTGTGTCCATATTGTGTCATATCGTACTTGTGCCCTTTAACATAGCATGGTAATTCTTTTCAATGACTGATGACCTTAAGAGTAATAATTCATCCTAACGAAATCCAAAAATGTAAGCCATGTCGTGTCTGACATGTATTGGATATGATCCAGATACACACCAAAATAAGCGTCGTAAGGTCTATGTTGCAGTATCTTTACCATGTCATGTTGTATCTCTGTGCAACATAAGTATTCTTGACCTAAATAATTTTATGCCAAAAAATGCGACATCTAATTCCTGTACTTTTCTTGCGACAGTGTTCTCCTACAGTATGCTTCACAGCGTGAGCGAGGTGAGCAAGTCCGACTACGATGCGTGCTCGGCCGCCAACTCCCTCCAGACCTACTCCGACGGAAGCACCACGATCAACCTCACTGCCCCGGGGACCCGCTATTTCATCTGTGGCACTGTCGGCCACTGCTCCTCAGGGATGAAGCTTGCCGTCAACGTCGCCTCAGGTTCGGGCAGTACCGACTCACCACCACCATCTACAGGCTCAGGCAGTACCGACTCGCCACCACCATCTACGGGCTCAGGCAGTACTGACGCGCCACCACCATCTACGGGCTCAGGCAGTACTGACGCGCCACCACCATCTACGGGCTCAGACAGTACCGACTCGCCACCATCTGCGGGCTCAGGCAGTACCGACACTCCATCTACAGGCTCGGGCTCAGGCTCAGGCAGTGACGACTCCCCATCCGCAGGTTCTGGCAGTGGTGACGCACCAGCCGCAGGCTCGGGGAACGACAGTCCGTCGTCTACTACACCAGCGACGACACCTGGCAGCTCGGCCTCAAATGTTCCATCCACACACTCCACCACCACTCCGAGCGGCAAGACCACGCCCACGACGAGCGTCAATGCCGCAGCCGGTAGCGGATTCAGTGCTGCCGGTGGTGTTATGGCTGGTCTCACCACACTTGTCGTGGGTGTTGTCGCGCTTATGGGCTAGGGAAGAGGCAGTGCGTGCAATTTGAGCTATATTATATTGTTCCGTTTAAATTCGTTACTGTCCGGTGACCGTTATTTTTGAAATAACGTGTCGCTATGAATATTTGGGTATTTTCCTTTGAGATTTCTAGTTCTACCATTTGGATTTTACTAGGACGTGTGAAATATGTAATACTATTGTTGGTACATTTATAATATGATATATAATTTATGTTTTCATCCACTTCTTGACGGTATCTTCATCTTCTTTTTCCTTTTTTAATCTACAATTCTCATACATCATTAGCCGTACAATTTAAATTTAGTTTCCATTCAATTGTCATTGCTATCGGTTACTGCTAGATGATGATTAAGTTTACAACCGCGCTTAGCGCTGTACTAGCGTGATGTGCAGGTACAGAGCCATGACTTATGTTACACAAGCGCCAAGGACAAAAAAAAAAAAAAAAATTACAGTCATAAAAGTTTATTTTTCAAAAGGTGAAAAATAAATATTTATAGTGAACTACACAAATAATTAAAAAAATAGAAAGAAAAAAAATTATACTGAAGGTAACTAAGGCTATCTCCCATGGAGATTTCTAAAATTGAGTTTCTATCCAACTTTGACATTGAATAGCGAAGAAATTTTTATCCTAGTAGGTAAAGTTTTTACATAGAAATTGCATCCAAAAATATATATTCTCTAATTTTTCTTAAATTTTAACTTACATTGCAGTTCCAAATATTAAGATAGAAGAATAATAAATGAAAAAATTTATGACTTAATTTGAAAGTGGGACCAATGCATAATTTCTATAAGAGTTTCTAGATGTAGAAACTTTCATAAAAAATTTCATTATCAGCGTCATGTAGGATGAAAATTGTATAGAAACCACTGGAAGAATTTTTTTTCTAGAAAATGTTTCGAGATACAGCGAGATAGAAATCTTCATTGAAGATGACCTAACTAACTTCACACCAAACTTAGGCCACATCTAAATTTGAATTCTTTTTTTATGAGTCAATGGTCAAATTGGATGAGGTCCATGAAGAGTTGAATGGCCTTAAGAATAGCCCACATGATGACATCCTCATCTTAGATTGATGTTGTTTTATTAAGTACATTTTTAGGTATCTTATCAAGTTTTAGGTAATAAAAAAATTCCAAGGGGGGCCATGGCCTCCTTTGGTCTCAAGATAGTTTCTTCCCGGCGATGAGGAGCACAAGGAACGGGGAGAAGAGGTGGTGCTAGCGCGTGAGCGGACGGGCGGCCAGAGATGGAGCAGGAGAGAAGGAGGGATGCGGCAGCGTGCGGTGCCACGCGAGTACCGTCCGAGTCACCGCACATTTTTGTTAAATTTACCACTATTCTCATAAAGTTAGCTTAATCATATGACTTGTTTGTCGTACTTTTTTATAAAGAAAAAAATCCTTATTAGGGAGTCAGTCACATAGGCCCTTAGATAATACATCAAAGTTATCTCATCTTTTGACAGTTAGGTATTTAAACTTTACGTATTTAGAAATATGGTTGACATGGGCTCGAATACTGAGGTCTTTTAGAAATATAGTGAGGGTTGATATTTATATATGTGGATTGATATTAGTTTTATTATGTGGATTGTTATTTTGGATATAAACTTATTATTTTTATAAACAAAAGTTTTATTTAAAGTTCTTCTAGATTCCAATAATATAAATATTAAAGGAAGGCGATTTATATAGGCCATTGTTATGGGCACAACAAATATCGCCGATTGTTCTTCTACATTCCCTTTAAACAAATAGATGTGCACAATGCTTTTCTTCATGGAGATCTGACATAAGAAGTGTATATAAAGTTGCCGCCAGATTTTTCGCATAGTGAACCTATAGAAAATAATGGTTGGATAATTTTTATTGTTGGACTACTTCACTACTTATAGGGAGTCTAGCTCCTCTACATACTCGATATTCCGATGTGGGACTAAAAGTCCCTTATTGATTCTCAACACTCCCCCTCAAGATGGACGATAGATATTGATCATCCCCATCTTGTTACATAGCTTCGTCAGACTTAATGAACTAAGACCCTTAGTCAGACAGTCTGCAACTTGTTCTTCTGAGCGGACATGGTCAATCTTCAGTATCCCTTGTTCTACCTTCTCCTTGTTGAAGAATCGACCAATCTCGATGTGCTTCGTTCTGTCGTGCTGAACTGGATTGTTAGCTATACTTATTGCAGCTTTACTATCGCTCAGAAGACGTAATGGTGCTCCCTTGTCCAGCTTCAACTCTGTCAACAACGCTTTCACCCACAGCAACTCTGACACTCCCAGAGCCATTGCTCTGTATTCTGCTTCAGCTGTCGACCGTGCTACCACTGACTGTTTCTTGCTTCTCCATGAGACCAGATTTTCTCCTACAAAAACACAGTATCCCGTGGTAGACCTTCTGTCGTCTATGCAGCTCACCCAGTCTACATCACAGTATCCCTCAACTTCTATGCGTCCATTCTTCTTGAACCATAGCCCCTTTTCCGGTGTTCCTTTCAGATATCTCAAGATCTGAAATACTGCTTCCATATTGTCACGCCCCAGAACCAGAATACTGGAGAGCGGGAGACAGACACAGCTAGCTACGTACATTGAAGTGAATCTCACATCGCAATACGGTCACGGCTGTCTAGATGCATAAGGGTTTACTACAAGCCATCAGTCTCTTAAGGTCAATAACAAGCCTAGTGTCTCAATCTCAAGCAACAAGTAGATATAACAAGATGGTAGATCATCAGACATACAAAGTAAGGCGTTCCATACATTACATATTCAGATGATCATGAAGCTAGTCATACAAAATACGAAGACTAGCAAGAGTTTAAGTCATACATGATCAACCCTAGGATTTGTCAATCATGCTACAGCCCGTAGGCAGACAGTAAATAAAGTTGCAAACGAGCTAACACTTGCTCGGCGGCTAAACGCCTCAAAAGAATATTTTTACAAGGGAGTGGGAGAGCAAAATAAAAATCCACTCGTTGCCGGGATTCCTTCTAGTGTTCACCATCTGGCAGGAAGGTTGGGAGATCCTCGGTAGCTGCTCCGAAATCTGGCCATACAAAACCAGCTGGATCAGACCCCAGAAAGAGCAAGTGCCACAAAGGTGGCTTCACTTAAGAACTAAAACCAGCATGTCAGCACATAAATCATAGATGAAATAACATAAGACATGAGTTAAAGAAAACATGATGATAAACGATAAGATAACTAAAGGACTATTCCGGTAACCAAGTTACAACCCGTAAACCAAACAAGAACCGAGGTTGTAATCCTTCACCTGAACAGAACTTAGCCTCGAACCAATTATCGAATAAGTAAAGCATAAGCAAGCATGTCCGGAGATATCCACGCACTGGATCTAGGCAAGACTAGACAAGATAGGACTCCATCCATCATTCACAGCCAATCAAGAGTACGGCTTGATACTTAACTAACTAGGGTTATCACAAGCTTAGTTACTAGCAAGATAAAATGAGGTACGCCTACGACCATAAGCCCTGCAGACTATCCAGGTTATCCAGATGCAAGGTTCAAGCTTAGAGTTATCATGCCTTGTAAGGTGACTTAGATGCAACACATGACTGTGTGCATAGTAATCGTTTCATGTAGTGCCCGACATAACAGTGAGCTGGAAATGTGCCCTACTCGTCGGCAGGCTACAAGTCCATCAAGGAAGGCGCCCAGATAACGGGATTGCTTGTAGCCGGAATACCTCTCTATATGCTCTACTTGATCAATCTAGTCGTTAACCTAGTCAGATTCGGTATGAATTCCTGACCGTGGTAACCAGGGATACATGTCCTAGACATGATGCGAGATAAGACTGGTTGCTTATACAGGCATATTCAATACAATCACACACGGTGTCAAGAATTCACTTAGCATGTCAGGTTAGCCGTCGCAACAGTGTATCAAGGTTGTCATGTCAAGATTACTTGTCAAGGGTGCGCCACGGCGGGTCGCCATCATGTTATGTTACTTATCAAGATTACTTATCAAGGCAAGGGTGCGTCACGACGGACCACCATCAAGAATTATCATGTCAAATTACTGGTCAAGAGTGCACCACGGCGGGTCACTAATCATGCAATTCCATCAGTAAGCCTTGGTCCCATTAACATTCATAAGTTTTTTCATGATCATATCGGGTTCATGTCAAGTTTACATCAAAGGTGTAAGGATATAAAATGGATGCAAGTTCGTAAAGGGGAATATGGGGACATAAGCACTCAAGGGGGGGCAAGAGGTAGCGTACGCTCAGGACAGCGTACGCAAGGGTCATACGTACGCTCAAGACATGCGTACGCTCAGGCCAGGGCACGCTCAAGTCTGCGTACCAGGGCACGCTCAAGTCTGCGTACCATGGCACACTCAAGTCTGCGTACGCAAGAGTCACGCTTCCAACAGGGAGCGTACTCAAGGCTGCATACGCCAGAGTCACGCTTCCAACAAGAAGCGTACTCAAGGCAAAAGTCTCGCTTCCAACAGGGAGCGTACTCAAGGCAAAAGTCACGCTTCCAACAAGGAGCATACTCAAGGCAAAAGTCACGCTTCCAACAGGGAGCGTACTCAAGGTTGCGGCTCTGTGGCGTAAGCTAAAAAGCTCTGCACACTGCTCACTGTCTTCTTCAAACCAGCAAGAACTCCATGGTCAAACAAAGGCTTCAAAGTTCATAACTTGGTCTGAACAAGTCCAAATCTAACTTTTCAAAGGTCAACATTGGGTAGAAGGAAATTTTCCACCACCTGGAACCATCAAAACTTAAAAACAAAGAAGTTTGATAGATCAAAACCACCAAATCTGAAAATAACAAATTCTAGATCTACAAGATTTAAAGCCTCAAAATGGAAAATGACAAGTTCTAATGTGTCATAAAAATATGAGGAGAAGCTAATGGAACAATAAAATGGCTCTCTTGTAGAAGCAAGTTGCACTTGCCTATGGGTGTGGAGAGTTGGGTGGAGGAAGAAGAAGAAGTTAATGGAGGAAGTAATGAAGTGAGAGAGAGTGTTGGTAGAGTTTTATGAGGGTGGGATGTGGTGTGTTGAGGGTGGAGCATAGGCTAAGGTGTTCCAACACACTTTAAACCAAACCAAACCAACCCAAACCAATCCAAAATAAACCAAGTTAAACCATTACATGCTATGATGAACCTAATCAAGATTAAACTGAAATTAGCTAGCCAGGTAGGAAAAATAAAAATACTTGTCAGGATTCCGTATACGTATACTGGAAATACGTAGAACAAAAAATGGGGGTGACAACTCTACCCACCTTAAAAGAATTTCGTCCTCGGAATTTAATCAAGAGTCTAGAGATGTCGAGCAAGCTATATCAATTGCAGACAATACAAAACTAGTAGTTAATCAAGCAATCATTCATGCAAGCAAGGAACTTAAGCATAAGGCATAAGAAGACATTATACCTTATGAGTCAAACAGGTCGGGATATCGCGATCAGATATCATCCTCACGCTCCCATGTTGACTTACCCAAAGAGTGATGACCCCAAGCAACACGGACTAACTTGATAGTCTTGTTCTTGAGTATCTTCTCCCTCCGGTCCAATATGGATATGGGTCTCTCTCCTCATACGAAAGGTTGGTACCAACAACCAATTCCAAATGATCAAGGACATGACTCGAATCCGGGATATACCGTCGTAATTGGGATACATGGAAGACATCGTGTACCTCACGTAACGACGGCGGAAGAGCAAGACGATAGGATACATCACCTACTCGCTCTAGAATATCAAACGACCCTATATACCTAGGACTGAGCTTTCCCCGTACGCCGAATCGAATGACGCCACGGGTAGGCGAGATCCTAAGGAATACGTGGTCGCCGACAGAAAATTCAAGGGAACGCCGATGAGAATCGGCCCAATGACGATAGCGATCTTCGGCGACTCGAAGATGATCTCTGACTCGTCTGACCACCTCAATAGTTTGCATCACCATCTCTGGTCCAAGCATTTGCCTCTCACCGATATCGTCCCAAGCTAAAGGAGATCTGTACTTCCTGCCGTATAAGGCCTCGAAAGGTGCCATCTGGATACTAGCCTGGAAACTGTTATTGTACGAGAACTCTACGAGATGCAGGTGATCTTCCCACGAACCACTGAAGTCGAGTGTACATGACTGCAGCATGTCTTCAAGAGTCTGGATCGTGCGTTCTGACTGACCATCTGTCTGCGGATGGTAGGCTGAACTGAACTTGAGACGAGTCTCCAAACTCTCTTGAAGACTTCGCCAAAAGTGCGAGGTCAATCTTGAATCTCTGTCGGACACAATACTGACTGGCACTCCATGTAATCTGACTATCTGCCTGAGGTACATCTCTGCAAGCTGATCCGTCGACTGACCGATTCTGAAAGGAAGAAAATGAGCTACCTTCGTGAGATGATCAACTATAACCCAGATGACATCCCTCCCAGCTGGGGATCTAGGTAATCCAGTTACAAAATCCATGGTAATGTGCTCCTATTTCTATTCTGGGATCGGTAAAGGTTGAAGAAGTCCAGCTGGTCTCTGATGTTCAGCCTTAACTTGTTGACAAATTAAACAACGAGAGACAAACCGGGCTATCTCCCTCTTCATGCCATTCTACCAAAAATGCTGTCGAATATCACGATACATCTTCGTACCGCCGGGGTGAATGGAATACTGAGAACTGTGGGCTTCTGTCATGATCTCCTGTCTGATATCACCACTGGGTACACAAAGATGCCTCCCATGTCGGAGTGTACCATCTTTATGAATGCGTAACTCTGGTCTCTGTCCTACCACACATTCTGTCCTAAGCCGCTGAAGCTTAGAGTCCGTGGACTGAGCTAACTTGATCCTCTCAACTATGCTGGACTGAACTTGCATACTAGCCATCAATGCCACACTGGAAGGAAGAACAACTTCAATACCCGTCTTCTGAAGATCTGCTAACAACTCTGGCTGTGCCATTAGAAAATAAACTCTGGCTCTCCTGCTCAATGCATCTGCTACCACGTTGGCCTTCCCAGGATGATACTGCAAGTTGATGTCATAATCCACAAGTAGCTCTAGCCATCTCCTCTGACGCATATTAAGATCCTTCTGGGTAAACATATACTTCAGACTCTTGTGGTCGGTGAAAATCTCCACTCGATCTCCATATAAATAATGTCTCTAAAGTTTTAATGCAAAAACTACGGCTGCTAACTCCAGGTCATGGGTTGGGTAATTTCTCTCATGGTCACGAAGTTGACGTGACGCATAAGCTACTACCTTACCATGCTGCATCAAGACACATCTTAATCCCTTGCCGGATGCGTCGCAATAAACTGAAAATCCTTTCGTCCCGTCGGGAAGAGTGAGAATGGGGGCCGTCATCAATCTCTGCTTCAACTTCTCAAATGAACTCTGACACTCTGCTGTCGAAGCAAACTGCACATCCTTACGGGTCAACTGCGTCAGTGGTGCTAAAATTCGAGCAAAGTCTGACACAAAGCGTCGGTAATAGTCGGCCAATCCGAGGAAACTCCGAACTTCTACAACGGTGCTAGGTACTGGCCATGTCTCTATGGCCACTATCTTCTGGGGATCAACTTCCACTCCACCTCTGGTGATGATGTGACCCAAGTACGAGATACGATCCAACCAAAACTCGCACTTACTGAACTTCGCGTACAACTGGTGCTCCCTGAGAATCTGAAGAACCACACGAAGATGCTGCTCATGCTCTGCCTCGTTCTTGCTATAGACTAAGATGTCATCTATGAACACTATCACGAACTGGTCCAAATAGGGCATGAAGATACGATTCATGAGGTCCATGAATACGGTCGGCGCATTGGTCGCTCCAAATGGTATAACAAGGAACTCTCAATGTCCATACCTAGATCTGAATGCTGTCTTCGAGATATCCTGCTCTCTGACTCTGATCTGATGGTACCCTGACCGCAAGTCAATCTTCGAGAATACTGTCGCTCCCCTGAGCTGATCAAATAAATCATCTATCCTTGGTAAAGGATATATATTCTTAATGGTTACAGAGTTCAAGGTACGATAATCAACACATAATCTTGATGTACCATCCTTCTTTTTCACAAGGAGCATCGGAGCTCCCCAAGGTGATCCGCTAGCACGAATGAATCCCTTGGTTCTAAGTTCTTCAATCATCTTGTACAGGACCTCCAACTCTGATGGTGCCATCCTATAGACTCTCTCTGACACTGGTGCCGTCCCTGGAATCAAATTAATAGTGAATTCTATCTCTCTCTCTGGGGGCATGCCTGGAAGCTCTTCGAGAAATACGTTAGAAAACTCTTCTACAACTCTGGGAAACTGAACTGATGCTGCTACGGCCATCCGCAATGCTGGGGAAGAAGGTTCTACTCCGCCTCGAGAAAATGAAAACTCTGGCTCACCGGGAACACTAAAAATAATTTTGCCGCCATGGCAATCTATACTAGCATACTGGTCCCTCAACCAATCTATTCCTAGGACCACATCATAATCGGCCATCGGAAACTCTATCAACCTAGCGGGAAACTCTCTACCGCTGACTACGATTCGACACGAGAAAAACACCCTATCTACACCCATAAGTCTGTTACCAGTAAGTATATTGAGCCTTACTGATAATGACTCGGGCTCCAGTCCTATCCGTGTCGTGAATCATGCAGACATAAGTGAATGCGATACACCTGAATCAAATAATACTGATGCGGGAAAAGAGTTGACGAGAATGGTACCTGCCACCACCTCACCTGATGCCAACTCCTCTTCTACGGTCAAAGCCATCGCTTGATCGTGCCCTCTGGGTGCTGGTCCCTTCTGTTGGAAACCTCTCTGGCGGTTCTGAACCTGAGCTTGGACCTGGGCATACTGCTGCGGTCGCTGCTGCTGGAATGCCTGAGCCTGAGGTGGCAATGGCCTCGGAGGCTGATATTGCTGCTGCTGCACTGGTGCTGGTCCCCTCACAGAGGGACTAGTCTGGGCCGATAAGGATGAACCGGCTCTCTGTGGGCAGGACCCTATCATGTGATCCGGTGCTCCACAAGCCAAACACAATTCTTGTGCTCGACGACATTCTGACACTACATGCCCTGGCTTCCCACAATGAGTGCAGCCCATTGTGGAAGACTGCCTCCGCTTCTGCTGCTGAGGATACGTCGGAGTCGAATGCTGAACCGACGTAACTGATGCTGCCCTCCTCGGAGCCCCAATGGTTAAGGCCCTAGCTGCCGGGGCTGGGGCTGAAGACTGGATTATCTGACCATGGGACCGCTTCCGTCCTCCAGTTCTGTCTATAATTCTCTGCGAGGTATACTCATGCCTCTTAGCTGCCCGCAAAATAGCATCAAAGGTCTGATGCTTAAACTGCTCCACTGCTAGAATGATCTCTAGGTGGAGTCCCTGCTGGAACCGCTGCGCTCGATCAAACTCGGTTGCCACCAAAGTGGGAGCAAACCGACTCAGTCTTGAAAACTCGACTGCATATCCATCGACCGTCCTGCTCATCTGCCTGAGATTGGTGAACTTCGTCTGTAGGTCATGGCGAGCCACAGCATCGAAGTACTTGATCTGAAACTTGTCACTGAATACCACCCACGAAACAGGCGTTGCCAAACCAACTGCCATCATCGTCCACCAGGTACGGGCTAGGTCCAATAACTGTAGACGTACCACAGCTACCTTCTCTCCTTCTGGAGTCTTGGCTGCATCTAAGATAATCTCAATGTCCTGGAGCCACGCATCAGCTGTAATAGCGTCTTCACTCCCATCAAAGAAGGGAGGGTTGAGGCACTTAAAACTGCTAGCCGCACTGTTCCCTTGATAACCAACACGGCCCATGGCATCCTGTACTGCCTGGTACAGGGCATCGCCCCGACGATCTTGAGATGCAAGCAATATCCTGATGAGACCCACCAAGGTGCCATCGTCAGACTCTACAGGCTGGACTGGCTGAACTGGGGGCTCGGGGTCCCCGGAATGCATAACTCGGGAGGCCACTCCAGAGTGTTGGGCTTGGTCTCCAGGTTGCTGCTGGTCCACTAGAGGTGCTCCGCCTCGCTGATCGGTAGGACCAGGAACAATACCGCTGAAGGAAACGACATAGAGAACAATAAGAAAGGATCATGATAGATCAAAGACATAAACATGTGATCAGGTCAAGGATTCTGAAAGATCAGAAGGCACGAGTAGAGATCAAAGGCGAGTGCTGATTGAGACATCTATCCGGTAAAACCCTCACACATCTTGATCTTCAAGACCTGTATGGGCCACCACCTAAACCGTGTCACGCCCCAGAACCAGAATACTGGAGAGCGGGGGACAGACACAGCCAGCTACGTACATTGAAGTGAATCTCACATCGCAATACGGTCACGGCTGTCTAGATGCATGAGGGTTTACTACAAGCCATCAGTCTCTTAAGGTCAATAACAAGCCTAGTGTCTCAATCTTAAGCAACAAGTAGATATAACAAGATGGTAGATCATCAGACATACAAAGTAAGGCGTCCCATATATTACATATTCAGATGATCATGAAGCTAGTCATACAAAATACGAAGACTAGCAAGAGTTTAAGTCATACATGATCAACCCTAGGATTTGTCAATCATGCTACAGCCCGTAGGCAGACAGTAAATAAAGTTGCAAACGAGCTAACACTTGCTCGGCGGCTAAACGCCTCAAAAAAATATTTTTACAAGGGAGTGGAAGAGCAAAATAAAAACCCACTCGTTGTCGGGATTCCTTCTAGTGTTCACCATCTGGCAGGAAGGTTGGGAGATCCTCGGTAGCTGCTCCGAAATCTGGCCATACAAAACCAGCTGGGTCAGACACCAGAAAGAGCAAGTGCCACAAAAGAGGCTTCACTTAAGAACTAAAACCAGCATGTCAGCACATAAATCATAGATGAAATAACATAAGACATGAGTTAAAGAAAACATGATGATAAACGATAAGATAACTAAAGGACTATTCCGGTAACCAAGTTACAACCAGTAAACCAAACAAGGACCGAGGTTGTAATCCTTCACCTGAACAGAACTTAGCCTCGAACCAATTATCGAATAAGTAAAGCATAAGCAAGCATGTTTGGACATATCCATGCACTGGATCTAGGTAAGACTAGACAAGATAGGACTCCATCCATCATTCACGGCCAATCAAGAGTACGGCTTGATACTTAACTAACTAGGGTTATCACAAGCTTAGTTACTAGCAAGATGCAATGAGGTACGCCTACGGCCACAAGCCCTGCAGACTATCCAGGTTATCCAGATGCAAGGTTCAAGCTTAGAGTTATCATGCCTTGTAAGGTGACTTGGATGCAACACATGACAGTGTGCATAGTAATCGTTTTATGTAGTGCCCCACATAACAGTGAGCTGGAAATGTGCCCTACTCGTCGGCAGGCTACAAGTCCATCAAGGAAGGCGTCCAGATAACGGGATTGCTTGTAGCCGGAATACCTCTCTATATGCTCTACTTGATCAATCTAGTCGTTAACCTAGTCAGATTCGGTATGAATCCCTGACCGTGGTAACCAGGGATACATGTCCTAGACATGATACGAGACAAGACTGGTTGCTTATACAGGCATATTCAATACAATCACCCACGGTGTCAAGAATTCACTTAGCATGTCAGGTTAGCCGTCGCAACAGCGTATCAAGGTTGTCATGTCAAGATTACTTGTCAAGGGTGCGCCACGGCGGGTCGCCATCTTGTCATGTAACTTATCAAGATTACTTATCAAGGCAAGGGTGCGTCACGACGGACCACCATCAAGAATTATCATGTCAAATTACTGGTCAAGAGTGCACCACGACGGGTCACTAATCATGCAATTCCATCAGTAAGCCTTGGTCCGATTAACATTCATAAGTATTGTCATGATCATATCGGGTTCATGTCAAGTTTACATCAAAGCTATAAGGATATAAAATGGATGCAAGTTCATAAAGGGGAATATGGGGACATAAGCACTCAAGGGGGGCAAGAGGTAGCGTATGCTCAGGACAGCGTACGTAAGGGTCATGCGTACGCTCAAGACATACGTATGCTCAGGCCAGGGCACGCTCAAGTCTGCGTACCATGGCACACTCAAGTCTGCGTACCAGGGCACGCTCAAGTCTGCGTACTAGGGCACGCTTAAGTCTGTATACCAGGGCACACTCAATTCTGTGTACCAGGGCACGCTCAATTCTGCGTACCAGGGCACGCTCAAGTCTGCGTACCAGGGCACGCTCAAGTCTACGTACCAGGGCACGCTCAAGTCTGCGTACCAGGACACGCTCAAGTCTGCATACCAGGGCACGCTCAAGTCTGCGTACCATGGCACACTCAAGTCTGCGTACGCAAGAGTCATGCTTCCAACAGGGAGCGTACTCAAGGCTGCGTACGCCAGAGTCACGCTTCCAACAGGAAGCGTACTCAAGGCAAAAGTCACGCTTCCAACAGGGAGCGTACTCAAGGCAAAATTCATGCTTCCAACAGGGAGCGTACTCAAGGCAAAAGTCACGCTTCCAACAAGGAGCGTACTCAAGGTTGCGGCTCAGTGGCGTAAGCTAAAAAGCTCTGCACACTGCTCACTGTCTTCTTCAAACCAGCAAGAACTCCATGGTCAAACCAAGGCTTCAAAGTTCATAACTTGGTCCGAACAAGTCCAAATCTAACTTTTCAAAGGTCAACATTGGGTAGAAGGAAATTTTCCACCACCTGGAACCATCAAAACTTGAAAACAAAGAAGTTTGATAGATCAAAACTACCAAATCCGAAAATAACAAATTCTAGATCTGCAAGATTTAAAGCCTCAAAATGGGAAATGACAAGTTCTAATGTGTCATAAAAACATGAGGAGAAGCTAATGGAACAATAAAATGGCTCTCTTGTAGAAGCAAGTTGCACTTGCCTATGGGTGTGGAGAGTTGGGTGGAGGAAGAAGAAGAAGTTAATGGAGAAAGTAATGAAGAGAGAGAGAGTGTTGGTAGAGTTTTATGAGGGTGGGATGTGGTGTGTTGAGGGTGAAGCATAGGCTAAGGTGTTCCAACACACTTTAAACCAAACCAAACCAACCCAAACCAATCCAAAATAAACCAAGTTAAACCATTACATGCTATGATGAACCTAATCAAGATTAAACTAAAATTAGCTAGCCAGGAAGGAAAAATAAAAATACTTGTCAGGATTCCGTATACGTATACTGGAAATACGTAGAACGAAAAACGGGGGTGACACATATGACCATTTCTTGGATCATGCATGTAACGACTCACTACACTCACCGCAAATAAGATATCAGGGCGAGTGTGTCCCAGATAAATCAATCTCCCTACAAGTCTTTGATATCTTTCACGATCAACAGGCTCTCCTGCTACTGCTTCAAACTTACACTTCTGGTCAATTAGAGTGACGGCTGCTTTGCATCCCAGCATCCTTGTCTCCTCCAGCAGATCTAGTACATATTTTCTTTGTCATAGAACAATTCCCTGTTCGCCTTCACACACTTTGATACCTAGAAAGTACCTCATCGCTCCTAAATCCTTCACCTTAAACTCCTTCGCGAGTTTTGACTTCAGCTTAGTGATCTCGACTTCATCATCACCTGTGATCACTATATCATCCACATATACAGCAAGTATAGTGATGTGGCCTCTTGCATGCTGGAGGAAGACCGTATGATCTGTATTTGTTTGACGATATCCCATGCCTGTAACAGCCTTTCTGAATCTGTCAAACTAGGCTCGAGGAGATTGCTTGAGCCCGTATAGCGACTTCTTCAGTTTACACACCTTTTCTTGCGACATCCCTCTGTCTGATTCCGTCTTGTAGCACCCTAGCGGGAGCTCCATGTATACTTCTTCTTGCAGGTCCCCATGAAGAAAGGCATTCTTCACATCCACCTGGTATAGCTTCCACCCATAGTTCGCTGCAATGGAGACCAGAGTTCTCACGGTGCTCATTTTTGCTACTGGGGCAAACGTCTCATCATAGTCTATGCCATATGACTGTATGAATCCTTTTACAACCAACCTCGCCTTGTACCGCTCTAATTTTCCTTTTGGCATCTCTTTCACTGTGTACACCCATTTGCATCCCACAGCTTTCTTTTCTTTGGGTAATGGAACCAGCTCCCATGTCTTATTTTTCTTCAGTGCCCCAAGTTTTTCCATCATTGTAGCTTTCCACCTTGGATCTTTCTTTACTTTCTGCCAATACTTGGGCAACGAAGTAGAGTCTAACGATGCAATGAAGGCTCGATAATTCAAAAAAATGTTAGAATAAGACAAGAAGTTGGCAATGTCATGTTCATAATCATTAAAACGAGCAGGAGCATTACCCGCATTGATGCAAGAAGATCTTCTTAAGGGAGCAACAGGTGGTGGAGAGATCATACCATCCGAGTCGGAGAGATCCGTATCAGAATCCGAGTGATTCAGTGCAGGGGCAACATCTTCAAGAGTTGGAGCAGGAGTAGACGAGGGACTTGGTACAGTAGGCACAGGGCACGGCATAGGCACAGTACCGGACTTCTGTTGTCTCATTCTGTAGACTTGGAGCTCCTTTTCCCTTGTCTGCTGCTCTCCCTGCGTAACATATGTATCTTTTTCTTCATTCTCTGTATCTGAGTCACTGAGCTCTCCCCCTTTCGTCCAGTTTTCTACAACCGGACACGAAACCGATCCGACGACCACATTTGGGCTTATTATCTCTCCCTCACATCTAACACCATATGTGTTAGGTGTGTCACCAAATGCTGAACCTTCATCCGAACCATAGTATGGTTCGAGTACTCTGAATGTAACGTCCATGCTTACAAACATCTTTTGCTCGACTGGACTTCAACAGGCATATCCCTTCTGAGTCATCGTGTAACCGACAAAGACACATTTAACTGCTCTAGGATCCAGTTTGCCAACGTTTGGCCTATTATCTTGGACAAAGCACACACATCCAAAAACTTTCGGTAGAACAGTGTATGTAGTTGCCCTAGTAAGCATCTCCAACGATGTCTTCCAGTTCAATACTTGAGATGGCATTCTGTGGATGAGGTAAGAGGCCGTCAATATAGCCTGCCCCCATAAGTGTTTTGGGACATTCATAGCCAACATCATCGTCCGGGCAACTTCCAGCAGGTGTCTGTTCTTTCGTTCAGCCACACCATTTTGTGCCGGAGTATAAGCACATAAAGTTTGATGTAGTATTCCATGAGTGGAAAAATACTCAGCAACCCTCTTATTAGTATACTCCGTCCCATTGTCAGACCGAAAAAACTTAATTTTAGCACCATATTGTGTTTCCACCCGGCGATAAAAGTCTCGAAAGGCCTCAAGGACGTCACTTTTATTCTTCATAAGGTAGACCCACATCACGTGGGTATAACAGTCAATAAAGGTGACGAACCATCGAAAATCATTAATTTCGGTTGTAGGACAAGGGCCCCATACGTTCGAATGTATCATGTCAAAAGCAGCTGAATTTCTATTCCCCGAGCTTACATACGAGCTTCTGGTATGTTTTTCCAACTCACAAGCATTACAAAATAACTTCTCTTTATTAGCCCTTTGATATAAGGACGGATACAATCGACTAATAACTTTAAAAGAGGAATGACCGACACACTGGTGGTGGAGTAGCAAGTCGGCTTCAACACTACGACAGGAAGCTTCTGGTTGTACGTCTGCTACCAAGAATGCCAATGCGTTGTCCAGTCCAGTCCTGTCTAAATACCACAGCCCCTTACGCCATGTGCCAGTCCCAAGTTGTCGTCCTGTCCCCTTCTTCTGAAAAGTCACCATAGGAATGTCAAAGAAAATAGTACAGTTAAGATCAAGTATAATGGCACTAATTGATAGAAGATTGAGAGGAAAAGACGGAACATGTAAGACATTGGTTAGAGTGATGGAAGGGGTACATGTGACAGTGCCTTTACCCATTACAGGCTGGATGTACCATCAGCGGTCTGAATACTCTCCGGCAATGGTAGGTGAGTATAGTCCTGAAACGCACCACGGGATCCCGTGACATGGCAAAATGCCCCAGAGTCCATAATCCATCCTGGCTGATGGACAGATGCAAGAGCACATGCAGGATTACCGGTGCTAGTTTGGGTAAAGCAAGTGATGTGATCCCCCGAGGTAGAAGATGCCCCAGGACTGTCGGCCGAAACAACTTTGTGCCTCGCAACTTCTCAAGGAACTCTCGCTCAAGCGGGGTTATTTCAGCTAGTTGATTCTCGCCCCTTTCCTCCGCCAGATTTGCTTTGTGTCCTCCCCTTCTACCAGCATATCCTCCTCTACTACCACGACGGCCTCCACGACTGTCACCCTCATTTCCCGTATTTCCCGTATATCGTATTTATACCCGTATCTGGATTTTGGCATATATTTTTATTTTTCTCAACTTGTAGAATTTCGATATTTCTCGTATTTCAGATTTTTCTTAACACACCACATCCCACCCTCTTTAAAACTCCACCAACTTTTTCTCTTTCCTCATAAACCTCCATTAATTTCTTCTTCTTCTTCCTCTACACAACACTCTTCTCCTTCCTCTCCACAACACCCACCCATAGGCAAGTGCACCTTGCCACCACATGAGAACCCTCTTTTATTTGTCCATTTGCAAGATTAGGACATGGTGATCAACATTAGAACTTGGTATTTTGTGATTTGGAGTCTCCATTGTTCTAGATCTAAGTTTTCTCCATTTTCAGTTTTGCATGGTTTTGATCTATTTAAGTTGGATTTATATGGGTTTTGATATTTCTATGTGGAAGAGAGTTCAATTCCACCCTGGTTGGAACTTTGGAAATCCGGATTTGGAGTTCGAATGGCCAAGTTGTGATGCCTTGAAGTTTTTGGAGCCATGAGAGCTTCTTCTCAGCCATGGAGAAGAAGATCCTTTCCCCTGCATGCGTGTTTTTACGCATATGTAGCTCCCTGCGTGCGTGCTTTTGTGCGTACGCAGCTCTCTTGCGTGCGTGACTTTTCGCGTACGCAGCGTTCCGGCGTGCGTGTCTTTTCGCGTACGCAGCTCTCTTGCGTGCGTGACTTTTTGCGTACGCCGCTCTCTTGCGTGCGTGACTTTTCGCGTACGCAGCCCTCTTGCGTGCGTGACTTTTTTGTGTACGCAGCTCTCTTGCGTGCGTGACTTTTTGCGTACGCAGCTCTCCTGCGTGCGTGTCTTTTCGCGTACGCAGCTCTCCTGCGTGCGTGTCTTTTCGCGTACGCAGCTCTCCTGCATGTGTAACTTTTTGCGTACGTAGCTCTCTTGCGTGCGTGACTTTTTGCGTATGCAGCTCTCCTGCGTGCGTGTTTTTTCGCATACGCAGCTTTCTTGCGTGCGTGCTTTTGTTCGTACTTTAGCTCTCCTGCGTGCGTGCTTTTGTGCGTACGCTGTGCGTGCCCTTGTGCGTACGCTGCACCTTGAACCCCTTGCTTAACCCTTTGGCTCTTGGAGTTTTGGTCTTATTTCTTTAAGCTTGGCTCTTTTATAGCCCTGTATATTGATATTTTATTAGATATTTTATGCCCATTTTATATCCTTACGCCTTTTGTCATGAACTTGATTTTACTTAATATGTTTGGAATGACTATTGTACATGGCATGGTATGACAATGAACTAGCATAACACGACAGTGACCCATAGTGGTGCACTCCTGACATGACCAACCTGACTTGATAGTGGCCCGTGGAGGCACACTCCTAACTTGTAGCATGACTTGATAACTTAATACTGTTGCGACGGCTCACTTAACTTGACTTGCCTTGACACCGTGGGTAGTTCTTTCTTGCTTGCTTATTAAATCCACTTGTCCTGTTTTGTATCATGTCTAGGATGGAACTCCTGAGTACCACGGTCAGGAGTACCTACTAAGATGGATTAAGGTTAATAACTAGAATAACTCAGTAGTCATGAAGAGATGACATAGCTACAGGCAATCCCGTTACCTGGGCGCTCTTGGGATCTGTAGCCTGCCGACGAGTAGGGCGCATTTCCAGCACACTGTCATGTGTTGCACCTTCTAAGTCTCCTAAGGGTACATACGTTTCCTGGACGATGTACCCACCCGAACTCAACCCCTAATTTTCGACCTGGGTAACCTGGATGGTCTGCAGGGCTTGTGGCTGTGGAACAATCTCACTGCACCTTGTTAGTAATTAGGCCTGTGATAACCCTAGTTAGTTAAAGTAGTAAGCCGTAGTATCTGCTTGGCCGTGATTGATTGAATGAGGTATAACCAGTCTAGCCGTGTCTTGACCCAGTACAAGATTGTTTCCTGTCTTATTTTCTTACATTATTATCTTGTTGATAAATAGTGGGAAACCAAGTTCTGTTCAGAAGAAGGGTTACAACCCCGGTCCTTATTTGGTTTACGGGTTGTAACCTGGCTGTCGGAATAGTTCTATGGTTATCTCGTCGTATATCATCCTGACAAGTTTTCGTAAATTCTAGTTTTAAATATTAGATTTTCTTGTGCTAATTGCTGGCTTTTGTTCTTATTTTGTGGCCCCCTTGTGGCACTTGCTCTTTCTGGGATTGACCCAGCTGGTTTTGTGTGGCCAGATTTCGGAACAGCTCCCGAGGATCTTCCGAACCTCCAGCCCGATGGTGGCGACTAGAAGGAACCCGGGCTACGAGTGGATTTTCTATTTTGTTTCGCTCACTCTATTGTAAAAATTATTCTTTTGAGGCGTTTAGCCGACGAGCACCTGTTAGCTCGATGCACTTTACTTACTGTCTACCTGCGGGCTGTAAACTTGATTAACAAATCCTAGGGTTGATCATGTATGACTTAACTCTTGCTAGTCCTCGCATTTTATACGACTAGCTTCATGATCAGCTGAATATGTAATATTTAGGACGCCTTATTATTATATATTTAATGATCATACATCTTGCGACCTTACTTACTTGCTTGTGATTGAGACATTAGGCTTGTTCATGACCATAAGAGACTGTTGGCTTGTAGTAAACCCTCATATATCTAGATAGCCGTGACCGTATATCGAGGTGGTTTCCATTTCAATATACGTAGCTGGCTATGTCTGCCCCCGCTCTCCAGTATTCTGGTTCTGGGGCGTGACATGGTTTAAGTGGTGGCCCATGTAGGTCTTGTAAATCAAGAAATGTGAGGGTTTACCGAATAGATATCTCAATCAGTATTCGTCCTTGATCTCCGCCTGTATTTTCAAATCCCTAAAATTCTTGCCCTGATTACATGCTTGTATCGTTGATCTGTCCTGGCCCTTCCTTATTGTTTTTCTGTGTCGTCTTCCTCAGCGGTACTGTACCTGACCCTGTCGATCAGCAAGAAGGAGCACCTTTCGTGGACCAGCAGCAACCTGGAGATCAAGCCCAGCATTCCGGGGTAGCCTCCAGAGTGATACCTACTGGAGGAGAGTCACCAGTTCGGCCCGTCCAGCCCGCAGAGCCAGATGATGGCACCTTGGTAGGTCTCATCAGAACCTTGATAGCTTCCCAGGATCGTCGAAGCGACGCCCTGCACCAGACAGTTCAAGATGCTTTGACCCGAGGCGGACATCCCGGGAACCAGGCGGCCAACAGCTTCAAGCGATTGAACCCTCCCTTCTTCGACGGTAGCAAAGATGCGATTGCCGTGGATGCATGGCTTCAGGATACCGAGGTGATTCTGGAAGCAGCTAGGACACCCGACAATGAGAAGGTGGCGGTGGTACGCCTGCGATTGTTGGACTTGGCTCGCAGTTGGTGAGCAGCACAAGCCATGGGATTAGTGGCACCCTTTGCTTGGCGGTTGAGCAGTTCGAGCACCAGACGTTCGATGCAGTCTTGAGAGCAGCTAGGAGGCATGAGTATACCTCCCAGAGGATCGTGGATAGGACCGGAAGTAGGAAGCGGTCCCACAGTCAGATGCACCAATCATCAGCTCCAGCCCCGGCAGCTAGGGGATTGACCATTGGAACTCCGAGGCGGGCGGCCTCGGTAACGTTGGTTCAGCATTCGACTCCGACGTACCCGTAGCAGCAGAAGCAGAAGCAGACTTCCGTAATGGGATGTTCACATTGCGAAAAGCCAGGCCATGTAGTGGCGGATTGTCGCAGGGCGCAGGGATTGTGCCTGGCTTGTGGAGCAGCAGATCATAGGATAGGGGCTTGCCCGAATAGGGGTGGTTCATCAGCATCCAACCCTTCTAGCTCTTCAGTGAGAGGACCGGCCCCAGTACTAGTTCAGCAGCAGCAGTATCAGTCTTCGAGGCCCTTGCCGCCTCAGTCTCAGGCATTCCAGCAACAGCACCCCCAGCATTATGCACAAGCCCAAGCTCAGACCCAGAATAGGCAGAGAGGTTTCCAGCAGAGGGGACCAGTAGCCAGGGGACAAGGTCAGGCCATGATGATGGCTATGGAAGAAGAAGTTGCACCAGGTGAGGTTATGGCAGGTAGTATTCTCGTCAACTCCTCTCCAGCGTCTGTATTATTTGATTCTGGTGCATCGTATTCATTTATGTCTGCACGATTCGCGACACGGATAGGATTGGAGCCCGAGTCATTATCAGTGAGGCTCAATATACTTACTGGTAATGGCCTTGTGGGAGTAGATCGCGTGTTTTCCTCGTGTCGGATCGTACTTAGTGGTAGGGAGTTCCCCGCTAGATTTATAGAGTTTCCTATGGCAGACTATGATGTAGTCCTAGGCATGGATTGGTTGAGGAACCAGTATGCTAGGATAGACTACCATATTGACAGAGTTGTCTTTAGTATCCCCGGCAAGCCAGAGTTTTCGTTTTCCAGAGGCGCAGTGGAGCCATCTTTCCCCGTATTGTGGATGGCAGTAGCAGCAGTACAGTTACCCCGGATAGTTGAAGAGTTTCCAGATGTCTTTCCAGAGGAGCTTCCAGGGATGCCGCCGGAGCGGGAGATTGAGTTCACTATAGACTTGATTCCCGGGACAGCACCAGTATCAGAGCGAGTCTACAGGATGGCACCTTCAGAGTTGGAGATTTTATACAAGATGATTGAAGAACTGAGGACCAAGGGATTCATCCGTGCTAGTGGATCGCCTTGGGGAGCCCTGATGCTTCTTGTGAAAAGAAGGATGGTACATCCAGGCTATGTGTTTATTATCGTACCTTGAATTCAGTGACAATCAAGAATAGATACCCTCTTCCGAGGATAGATGACATGTTTGATCAGCTCAGAGGGGCTTCAGTGTTTTCGAAGATTGACTTGCGGTCAGGATACCACCAGATCAGAGTCAGAGAGCAGGACATCCCGAAGACAGCATTCTGATCGAGGTATGGACATTGGGAGTTCCTTGTTATGCCCTTTGGAGCGACCAATGCGCCGGCCGTATTCATGGACCTCATGAATCGTATTTTCATGCCTTACTTGGATCAATTTGTGATCGTGTTCCTAGATGACATCCTGGTCTACAGCAAGAGTGAAGCAGAGCATGAGCAGCATCTCAGAGTCGTCCTCCAGACGCTTAGGGAGCATGAGTTGTACGCCAAGTTCAGTAAATACGAGTTCTGGCTCGATCGTATTTCATACTTGGTTCACATCATTACCCGAGGAGGAGTGGAAGTGGATCCCCAGAAGATTGTGGCTATCGAGTCATGGCCGGTATCCAGCTCAATGGCAGAGGTTCGCAGCTTCCTTGGATTGGCCGGCTACTACCGGCGGTTCGTTTCAGATTTCATAAGGATTTTGGTGCCGATGACCCAGTTAACCCGCAAGGATGTGCCGTTTGTTTGGACAGCAGAGTGTCAGGAATCATTTGAGAAGTTGAAACAAGGTTTGATAACGGCTCCCATTCTCACCCTTCTAGATGGGACCGGAGGATTCACAGTTTATTGCGACGCTTCAGGCAGAGGATTGGGGTGTGTCTTGATGCAGCATGGAAAGGTAATATCTTATGCGTTACGTCAACTACGTGATCATGAGAAGAATTACCCGACCCACGACTTGGAATTGACGGCGGTAGTATTTGCTTTCAAGTTGTGGAGATACTACTTGTACGGAGATAGAGTGGATATCTTTACTGATCATAAGAGCCTGAAGTATGTTTTCACCCAGAAGGACCTTAATATGCGGCAGAGAAGATGGCTCGAGCTACTAGTGGACTATGATGTGGGTTTGCAGTATCATCCCGGGAAGACCAACGTTGTAGCAGATGCATTGAGCATGAGAGCCGGAGTTTATTTCCTGACGGCGCAACCAGAATTATTGGTAGATCTTCAGAAGATGGGAATTGAGGTGGTTCTTCCAACCAGCGTGGCATTGATGGCCAGCCTACAGGTTCAGTCCAGCATAGTTGAGAGAATTTGGGTGGCGCAGTCAACAGATTCCAAGATCCAGCGACTCAGAGCAGAGTGTGAAGCAGGAAGAAGGCCAGAGTTATGTATTCATGAAGACGGTACACTTCGGCACGGCACTCGTCTTTGTGTACCCAGTGGAGATATCAGACAGAAAGTCATGGTAGAAGCCCACAGTTCACAATATTCTATTCATCCGGGTGGTACGAAGATGTACCGTGATATTCGTCAGCATTTCTGGTGGAATGGCATGAAGAGGGAGATAGCCCGGTTTGTCTCTCGGTGTTTGGTTTGCCAACAGGTTAAAGCTGAACATCAGAGGCCCGCTGGACTTCTTTAACCCTTACCGATCCCAAAAAGGAAATGGAAACATATAACCATGGATTTCGTGACCGGATTGCCCAGATCTCCGGCCGGCAGAGATGCTATTTGGGTAATTGTGGACAGGCTTACCAAGGTGGCACACTTTCTCCCATTCATAGTTGGACAGTCGACGGCGCAGTTAGCAGAGATGTATCTCAGGCAGATCGTCAAGCTTCACGGGGTGCCAGTCAGCATCACCTCGGACAGGGATTCAAGATTCATATCACACTTTTGGCACAGCTTGTAGAAGAGTTTGGGGACTCGCCTTCAATTCAGCTCAGCTTATCACCCGCAGATGGATGGTCAGTCAGAGTGCACAATCCAGACTCTTGAAGATATGTTGAGATCCTGTACCCTTGACTTCGGTGGTTCATGGGAGAATCATCTGCACCTGGTGGAATTCTCGTACAACAACAGTTATCAGGCCAGTATCCAGATGGCACCATTCGAGGCTCTTTATGGCAGGAAGTGCAGATCCCCGCTAGCATGGGATGATGTCGGAGAGAGGCAGATGCTCGGACCCAAATTGATTTCCCAGACGGTTGAAGTGGTCAGGAAGGTCAGAGATCACCTCCGAGTTGCCCAGGACCGCCAGCGCCATTGGGCCGATGCTCATCGGCGTTCCTTAGAATTTGTTGTCGGCGACCATGTATTCCTTAGGATCTTGTCTAACCGCGGCGTCATTCGCTTCGGCGTGCGGAAAAAGCTTAGTCCTAGGTATATAGGGCCGTTCGATATTCTAGAGCGAGTAGGAGATGTATCCTATCGTCTCGCTCTTCCACCGTCGCTAAGTGAGGTGCATGATGTATTCTATGTGTCCCAATTACGACGGTATATTCCGGACCCGAGCCACATCCTAGACCATTCGGAATTGGTTGTTGGTACCAACCTTTGGTATGAGGAGAGGCACGTGTCTATATTGGACCGGAGGGAGAAGACACTCAAGAATAAGACTATTAAATTAGTCTGTGTTGCTTGGGGTCATTACTCTCTAGGTGAGTCGACGTGGGAGCGTGAGGACGACATCCGATCACGATATCCCTACCTGTTTGACTCGTGAGGTATAATGTCTTTCTTATGCCTTACGTTTTCCCTTCCTGGCTTGCATTGTATGATTGTATGATTGAACTGCCTAGTGTAACTTGTCTGTGCTTAATGTAACTTGTCGTGACAATCTCTAGCTCCTTGATTAAATTCCGAGGACGAAATTCTTTTAAGGTGGATAGAGTTGTCACCCTCATTTCTCGTATTTCCCGTATATCGTATTTATACCCGTATCTGGATTTTGGCATGTATTTTTATTTTTTTCAACTTGTGTTATTTTGGTATTTCTCGTATTTCGGATTTTGACATGGCTCGGTTTTAATTGGTTTGGGTTGGTTTGGTTTGGTTTAGTTTATTGGAACACCTTAGCCTATGCTCCACCCTCAACACACCACATCCCACCCTCTTTAAAACTCTACCAACTTTTTCTCTCTCCTCATAAACCTCTATTAATTTCTTCTTCTTCTTCCTCTACACAACACTCTTCTCCTTCCTCTCCACAACACCCACCCATAGGCAAGTGCACCTTGCCACCACATGAGAACCCTCTTTTATTTATCCATTTGCTAGATTAGGACATGGTGATCAATATTAGAACTTGGTATTTTGTGATTTGGAGTCTCCATTGTTCTAGATCTAAGTTTTCTCTATTTTTGATTTTGCATGGTTTTGATCTATTTAAGTTGGATTTATATGGGTTTTGATGTTTCCATGTGGAAGAGAGTTCAATTCCACCCTAGTTAGAACTTTGGAAATCCGGATTTGGAGTTCGGATGGCCAAGTTGTGATGCCTTGAAGTTTTTGGAGCCATGAGAGCTTCTTCTCAGCCATGGAGAAGAAGATCCTTTCCCCTGCATGCGTATTTTTATGCGTATGTAGCTCCCTGCGTGCGTGCTTTTGTGTGTACGCAGCTCTCTTGCGTGCGTGACTTTTCGCCTACGCAGCGTTCCTGCGTGCGTGTCTTTTTGCGTACGCAGCTCTCTTGCGTGCGTGACTTTTTGCGTATGCCGCTCTCTTGCGTGCGTGACTTTTCGCGTACGCAGCCCTCTTGCGTGCGTGACTTTTTCGCGTACGCAGCTCTGTTGCGTGCGTGACTTTTCGCGTACGCAGCTCTCCTGCGTGCTTGTCTTTTCGCGTACGCAGCTCTCCTGCGTGCGTGTCTTTTCGCGTATGCAGCTCTCCTGCGTGTGTGACTTTTTGTGTACGCAGCTCTTTTGTGTGAGTGACTTTTCGCGTATGCAGCTCTCCTGCGTGCGTGTCTTTTCGCATACGCAGCTCTCTTGCGTGCGTGCTTTTGTGCGTACTTTAGCTCTCCTGCGTGCGTGCTTTTGTGCGTACGCTGTGCGTGCCCTTGTGCGTACGCTGCACCCTGAACCCCTTGCTTAACCCTTTGGCTCTTGGAGTTTTGGTCTTATTTCTTTAAGCTTGGCTCTTTTATAGCCCTGTATATTGATATTTTATTAGATATTTTACGCCCATTTTATATCCTTACGCCTTTTGTCATGAACTTGATTTTACTTAATATGTTTGGAATGACTATTGTGCATGGCATGGTATGACAATGAACTAGCATAACACGACAGTGACCCATAGTGGTGCACTCCTGACATGACCAACCTGACTTGATAGTGGCCCGTGGAGGCGCACTCCTGACTTGTAGCATGACTTGATAACTTAATGCTGTTGCGACGGCTAACTTAACTTGACTTGCCTTGACACCGTGGGTAGTTCTTTCTTGCTTGCTTATTAAATCCACTTGTCCTGTTTTGCATCATGTCTAGGATGGAACTCCTGAGTACCACGGTCAGGAGTACCTACTAAAATGGATTAAGGTTAATAACTAGAATAACTCAGTAGTCATGAAGAGATGACACAGCTACAGGCAATCCCGTTACCTGGGCGCTCTTGGGATCTGTAGCCTGCCGATGAGTAGGGCGCATTTCCAGCACACTGTCATGTGTTGCACCTTCTAAGTCACCTAAGGGTACATGCGTTTCCTGGATGATGTACCCACCCGAACTCAACCCCTAATTTTCGACCTGGGTAACCTGGATGGTCTGCAGGGCTTGTGGCTGTGGAACAATCTCACTGCACCTTGTTAGTAATTAGGCCTATGATAACCCTAGTTAGTTAAAGTAGTAAGCCGTAGTATCTGCTTGGCCGTGATTGATTGAATGAGGTATAACCAGTCTAGCCGTGTCTTGACCCAGTACAAGATTGTTTCCTGTCTTGATTTCTTATATTATTATCTTGCCGATAAATGATGGAAAACCAAGTTCTGTTCAGATGAAGGGTTACAACCCCGGTCCTTGTTTGGTTTACGGGTTGTAACCTGGCTGTCGGAATAGTTCCATGGTTATCTCGTCGTATATCATCCTGACATGTTTTCATAAATTCTAGTTTTAAATATTAGATTTTCTTGTGCTAATTGCTGGCTTTTGTTCTTATTTCGTGGCCCCCTTGTGGCACTTGCTCTTTCTGGGGTTGACCCAGCTGGTTTTGTTTGGCCAGATTTCGGAGAAGCTCCCGAGGATCTTCCGAACCTCCAGCCCGATGGTGGCGACTAGAAGGAATTCGGGCTACGAGTGGGTTTTCTATTTTGTTTCGCTCACTCTATTGTAAAAATTATTCTTTTGAGGTGTTTAGCCGACGAGCACCTGTTAGCTCGATGCACTTTACTTACTGTCTGTCTACGGACTGTAAACATGATTAACAAATCCTAGGGTTGATCATGTATGATTTAACTCTTGCTAGTCCTCGTATTTTGTACGACTAGCTTCATGATCAGCTGAATATGTAATATTTGGGACGCCTTATTATTGTATATTTAATGATCATACATCTTGCGACCTTACTTACTTGCTTGTGATTGAGACATTAGGCTTGTTCATGACCATAAGAGACTGTTGGCTTATAGTAAACCCTCATATATCTAGGCAGTCGTGACCGTATATCGAGGTGGTTTCCATTTCAATATACGTAGCTGGCTATGTCTACCCCCGCTCTCCAGTATTCTGGTTCTGGGGCATGACAACGACCCTATCCTCGATCATTAGACTGATTTCGCAAGGGTTTTGGACAAAAACGGATGTAATGTCCGGAGTCACCACAATTGTGGCAAACACCACCCACAGATGGAGGTTGGTTGAAGGCAGCATGGGCAGACTTTTCAACCTCGGCTTGCTACCCCTGGTAGGAGCCCTTGTTGGGCATCAACTTCAGTCGAGGTTCTTCCTGTGTCATGACGGCTATAGCTTCTTCCAAGGTCGGAAGCGTGGGTTGGGATAGGAGGATATTCCGTCTCTGCTCAAACACAGGGTGTAGTCCCTTCAGGAATTTCATCATACGCTGTCGCGAAATATAAGCCAGAAATGTCTGAAAGTACTTTATGAATGCCGGTTCGACTTGTGAATCTTCCATCCCAAGAGGATCATAATGATCCAGATCAGACCAGTACTTCTTCAACAGGGCTGCGTACTCAGAGATGGTACGTTCGTCTTGGGCCACCTATCGAGTTCATCTTACAGTTGAAAGACCCGCATAGGGTTGACCGAGCCGGAGTACATATCTTTTAGAGTCCGTCATATATCAGCAGCAGCCTCCATCGCCTCAATATTGTCCGACATCTGGTCGGTTAATGAGCCAGTCAACCACCCAGCCACTACGTTGTTGACAATCTCCCAAATAGTAAACTCCTTTGCGGAGTGATCGGCTGGCGCCTTGGCTTGGCCAGTGACATAGCCAACCAAGCCACGTCCCTTCAGCGTCCGCATCGCCTGCCGCGAGCACTTCAAGTAGTTGGATGTTCCTTCCAACTTCGTCTCCAGCTTCTCCAGCTTCTCCATTTTGTAAGGTGACGGATCCACATCAGTATGGATCACACGTGGGGTTGCCTCGGTTAATCTCTTTGATAAGATATCATCAACCAAGGCCTTCATCTCTTCGGCTGTCAGTTTGCCACTGATCAAATCTGTGGCTTCTTCAACTGTGAACCCTATTCGTCGTCTTCTTCGTCGTCTTCTACGTCGGAGTCGGCAACTTCAGAGTTGGCAACTTCCCCAACTTCGTCGTCTTCTTCGTCTTCGTCGTCTTCTTCGACGCCACAGACTTTACGAATGCGCTACTAACTTGGCCAGCACCGGCGCGCGCATGTAAAGTGAACACGTCAAGACACCAGAGAAGACATGACCAGTCTCTGTATAGATCTTGATGTGAAGAAGGAATAACAAATAAAGCATTTGTTAGTTCCAAACGACGTAAGCGAGGAACAGAGTTGGTACAAATAAAGCATTTGGCTGCCGTCTGTCTTCGAAAAATGTCATTTTTTTGTTTGTTTGTTTATTTTGTTTTCAGAAAAAAAAGAGGACGACTAAGGTTTGTAGGCTAGGGTTAGGGTTTGGAAAGGGGGGCTGCTGGAGGTTGGGAAGGGGGTGCTGCTGCTGGTGGTCGGAGGGGGGGCTGCTGGTGGTCGGGGGGGCTGCTGGTGGTCGGGGGGGCTGCTGGTGTAGGTCGGCAAGGGGGGTCGGCGAGGGGGGGAGTCGGCAAGAGGGGGCTGCTGTTGGTGGTCGGGGGTGGCCGCTGATGTAGGTCGACGAGGGGGGGTCGGCGAGGGGGTGTCAGCGAGGGGGATCGGCAAGGGGGGTCGGCAAGGAGGAAAAAAATTTTGTTTTTGTTTTTGTTTTTTTGTGGAGAGAGAGAGGGTTATGGCTCTGATACCATGTAGAAAATAATGGTTGGATAATTTTTATTGATGGACTACTTCACTACTTATAGAGAGTCTAGCTCCTCTACATACTCGATATTCTGATGTGGGACTAAAAGTCCCTTATTGATTCTCAACAGAACCCAGCAAAGTGCGTCGCCTGCGTAAGTCACTATATGGATTGAAATAGGCACCACGTTGTTCGTTTGCTAAGCTTGCTGCTTCTCTGATATCCTATGGATTTATTCAATCTTATTCCGATTATTCCCTTTTCTCTCTGTTTAAAGGGAATGTAGAGTTGTATGTTTTGATCTATGTGGATGACATGATTGTGTCTGGTAATGACACAGGTGCTTTAGATTCTTTCAAAAAGTACCTTAGTTCTTGTTTTCACATGAAGGACCTTGGTGTGTTGAAGTACTTTCTTGGCATAGAGGTGGCTCGGAGTGCAGAAGGAATTTCCTTGTGTCAAAGGAAGTATGCTTTGGACATCATTTCAGAATGCGGCTTGATGGGGACTCGACCCACTGGCTTTTCCATGGAGCCCAATCAAAAGCTAGCAGAATCGACTAGTCCAAAGCTGGCGGATGCAGAGACTTATCGGAGGCTGGTTGGGAGGTTGATTTATCCATCATTTACTCGCCCTAACTTAGCCTATGATGTACATATCTTGTCTCAATTCTTACAGGAGCCTCGACAAGATCATTGACATGCTACTTTGCGAGTGGTCAGATATCTCAAACATGCACCGGGACAGGGTATTCTTTCGAAAGCTGATTGTGATCTCCGTCTTTCTGGTTGGTGTGATTCCGACTGGGCCAGTTGTCCTTTGACTCGCCGCTCTGTTACAGCATGGTTGGTGTTTCTGGGGGGGGTGTCTCCTATTTCTTGGAAGACCAAGAAGCAATCAACTGTTTTTCGATCTTCCGCTGAAGCTGAATATCGATCTCTTGCTGCGCTTATTTGTGAGTTGAAATGGTTGAAGAAGTTATTGGTGTGTTTGGGCATTCGCCAGGAGCCTGCTATGTCGGTGTATTGTGACAGCCAGTCAGCCCTGCACCTGGCTCAGAACCCGGTATTTTATGAGCGCAGTAAGCATATTGAGGTGGATTTGCTTTTTGTTCGTGATGCTATTAGAGATGGCACCGTAATAGCCTCGCATGTTCCTACTTCTTTCCAACTGGCTGACATCTTCACCAAGCCTCTTGGAAAGCAAGTGTTTGATTCTTTCCTTCCCAAGTCGGACATTTGTGACTTGCATGCTCCAACTTGAGGGGGTGATAGATTATATTTGTAATGTAAATATGGCCCATACCATAAGCCCAAATGTAGACACTATATATATTATAACAAACCCTAGCAATGAGAACAAGGTATTATTATTTCCTACATTATAGGACAACACATGATAGGGGGCATTGGCGCATCATAACCTAAATTCTCTCTGACTATCTTTCTTCCCTAATAGTCTACTCTCTTCCTCTCCATCCTACTTTCATCTTCCTCTTCCAACCCTAATTAATCCTAATTGGAGATGACGCACACCAAGAATCCTTTCCTACCAAGTTAAAAAAATTATTTCTCTTCGTCTTCTTTTTTTAAAAACATTTTATTCATCTAGGATTTTTTAATCTTACTTTCTATGTTTATTTTGTTGTTTTTAAACATTACTTATTAGTAGGTTAATGATTTGCTAATGGATATTTTCCAAACATTAGAACCCAATATTAGGGTTTCGATCTTCAATTTTGAACACAGTCCCATTGGGGACTGTAACACCCATATTCTGAATACGTACCTTGTCAAGCTTGCATGTATTTCAGACCTGTATTTATTTTCTTGAATTTTGGCATGTACTTGTAATTGACTTGACTTGCAGATTTTGGTTCTCGTAATTGGGTTTTACCTGGCTTGGTTTATTTTGTGGAGGAGAATTGGTTTGATTTGGTTTGGTTTGGTTTAACATGCATTGGAGCACTTTAACCTACACTCCACCCTCAACACAACACAACTCACCCTCATTAAAACTCCACATACTTTTCTCTCTCCTTTTTATTCTCTTATTTATTTCTCCATCTTCTTCTTCTTCCTTCCTCTACACAACACCAAACACCATAGGCAAGTGCACCTTGCCACCACATAAGAACCACTTTTATTTGTCCATTAGCTAGATTAGGCCATGGAGATTAACATTAGAACTTGACATTTTGTGATTTGGAGTTTCCATTGTTCTAGATCTAGATTTTAACTATTTTCGAATTTATATGGTTTTCATCTATTTTGGTTGTGTTTTTGGGGATTTTGATGCTTCCATGTGGAAGAGAACTCAATTTTACTCAAGTTAGAACTTTGAAAATCTAGATTTGGCTTTGATTTAACAAAGATATGAAAATTTGAATTTCTTGGTGTTCTTGGTGTTCTTCTCGGCCTGGAGTAGCAGGCTGCAGCCTGCGCTCTTTAGCGCAGTGCTGGACTGCGCACCCCCTCTCGGCCTGCGCTCTTTAGCGCAACGCCGACCGCGCTGCTTGCCCCTTGGCGAACTGTGCTCAGTCCCATGCGCCAACCATTCCTGCGCAATCCACCCCTGCGCAGTTCATTCCTGCGCAGTCTGCTCCTGCGCAATCCGAACCTGCGCAGTTCATTCCTGCACAGTCTGCTCCTGCGCAATCCAGCCCTGCGCAGTTCACTCCTGCGCACTTGGCCCATGCGCCATCTGCCCCTGCGCAGTTCACTCCTGCACACTTGGCCCATGCGCCATCTGCCCCTGCGTCCTGTGCTCCTGCGCACTTGGCACCCTGCGCAGCTGACACCCTACGCAATCCAACCCTGACCCCTTGCACAAACCATTAGCTCTTGGAGTTTTGGTCTTATTTCTTTAAGCTTGGCTTTTCTATGAACTTGATTTTACTTAATATGCTTGGAATGACTATTGTACATGGCTTGGTATGACAAGGAACAAGCATAACACGACAGTGACCCGTAGTGGTGCACTCCTGACATGACCAACCTGACATGATAGTGGCCCGTCATGGCGCACTCCTGACAAGTACCCTGACATGATTTATCTTGATGCTGTTGCGACGGCTAATTTGACTCGTATAATCAACTTGACACCTTGGGTGTTCCTGCTTGCTTGCTTGTGCAATCCACTTGTCTTGTCTTGCATCATGTCTAGGACGTGACTCCCTGGTTCCCACGGTCAGGGATTCATACTGAATATGGATTAGGCTAATGACTAGATCAAACTATAGTTCATGGAGAATTTCCAGTCACAGGCAATCTCGTTATCTGGGCGCTCTTAATTGGACTTGAAGCTTGCCGACGAGTAGAGCACATTTCCAGCGCACTGTCATGTGTTGCACCCTCTAAGTCACCTAAGGGTATATCGTCTCCGGGGCGATGTACCCAACCATACTCTCAACCCGCAGAAGGATAACTGGATGGTCTGCAGGGCTTGGGACTGGAAAATTCTCATTGCATCTTGTTAGTAATTAAGGCTTGTGATAACCCTAGATAGTTAAGTAGTAAGCCATAGTAATTGCTTGGCCGCATTATGAATGGATGGAGTCCAGCCTAGTCTAAGTCTTGTCTAGTCCCTGTACCTGGCTACTCTTATACATGCTTGTTTTACTTATCTCTAACAATAAATGGGTAGAGACAGAGTGCTGTTCAGCGAATGGTTACAACCTCGGTCCTTGTCTGGTTTAAGGGTTGTAACCTGGCTCCCGGAATGGTCCCACGTCACTAGTCGTTTATTGTCCTGTTGCACTCTTTACTTACTTTTACCTTCTTCCATTTCATTTCTTATGTTCTGATATGCTGGCTTTTGTTCTTATTTCGTGGCCTCCTTTGTGGCACTTGCTCTTTCTGGGGTTTGATCCAGCTGGTTTTGTGTGGCCAGATTTCGGAGCAGCACCCGAGGATCTACCGAACCTTCAGCCCGATGGTGGCGACTAGAAGGAACCCGGGCTACGAGTGGGTTTTCTATTTTGTTTCGCTCACTCTATTGTAAAGTTATTCTTTTAAGACGTTTAGCCGACGAGCACCTGTTAGCTCGATGCACCTTTACTTACTGTCTGCCTACGGGCTGTAAACATGATTAACAAATCCTAGGGTTGATCATGTATGACTTAACTCTTGCTAGTCCTAGCATTTTGTACGACTAGCTTCATGATCAGCTGATATGTAATACTTGGGACGCCTTTTATTGTATATTTGGTGGTCAAACATCTTGTGATTATATTATTTGTTTGAGATTGAGACAATAGGCTTGACCATAAGAGACTGTTGGCTTGTAGTAAACCCTCATATCTAGACAGTCGTGACCGTATAGTTGAGATGTATTCTATTTCAATATACGTAGCTGGCTATGTATACCCCCGCTCTCCAGTATTCTGGTTCTGGGGCGTGACATGGTTTAAGTGGTGGCCCATGCAGGTCTTGTCAATCAAGAAATGTGAGGGTTTACCGAATAGATGTCTCAATCAGTATTCGCCCTTAATCTTCGCCCGTATTTTCAAATCCCTGGAAATCTTAACCTGATTACAGGCTTGTATCGTTGATCTGTTCTGGTCCTTCCTTATTGTTTTCTTGTGTCGTCTTCTTCAGCGGCACTATACCTGACCCCGTCGATCAGCAAGGTAGAACACCTCCCGTGGTGTCACGTCCCAGAACCAGAATACTGGAGAGCGGGGGCAGACATAGCCAGCTACGTATAATGAAATAGAATTCACTCCACTATACGGTCACGGCTGTCTAGATATATGAGGGTTTATCTACATGCCATCAGTCTCTTAAGGTCAATAACAAGCCTAGTGACTTAATCACAAGCAAGTAAATAGAGTTACAAGATGTAAGATCACCAAATATACAATAGTAAGGCGTCCCAAACATTACATATTCAGCTGATCATGAAGCTAGTCGTTACAAAATGTGAGGACTAGCAAGAGTTTTAGTCATACATGATCAACCCTAGGTTGCCAATCATGTTACAGCCCGTAGGCAGACAGTAAGTAAAAATATACATGAGCTAACACTGGCTCGGCGGCTAAACGCCTCAAAAGAATAATTTTACAATAGAGTGGGAGAGCAAAAATAAACCCACTCGTTGCCCTGGTTACGCCTGGTGGTCACCATGTGGCTGGAGATTCGGTAGATCCTCTGGAGCTGCTCTGGTATCTGGCCATACAAAACCAGCAGGGTCAGAACCCAGAAAGAGCAAGTGCCACAAAGGAGGCTTCACTTAGGAACTAAAACCAGCAATCAGCACACGAGTAATAATATATAATAAAGACAACAATTAGAGAAAAACAGGACATGTGATATACGATGAGATAACCATGGGACTATTCAGATAACCAGGTTACAACCCGTAAACCAAACAAGGACCGGGGTTGTAACCCTTCGTCTGAACAGAACTTGGCTTCTTCCACCATTTATCGGCAAGGTAAATGTAAAAAAATTAGGACATGTAACAATCTTGTACAGGATCAAGACAAGAATAGACTGGTTATACCGCATCCAATCAATCACGGCCAAGCAATAAGTACGGCTTGATGCTTTAACTAACTAGGGTTATCACAGGCCTAGTTACTAGCAAGATGCAGCGAGATTATTCCACAGCCACAAGCCCTGCAGACTATCCAGGCTATCCGGACGCAATTAGGGTTGAATTCAAGTGGGTACATCGTCCAGGAAACGCCTGTACCCTTAGGTGACTTAGAGGGTGCAACACATGACAGTGTGCTGAAAATATGCCCTACTCGACGGCAGGCTACAGATCCCAAGTGGGGCGCCCAGATAACGGGATTGCCTGTAGCTGGAGAAATCTCTTCATGACTACAAAATTATTCTAGTAATTAGCCTTAGTCCATTTCAGTGGGTAACCCTGACCGTGGTACTCAGGGATCCCCGTCCTAGACATGATGCAAGACAAGACGGGTTCATTTGTACAAGCACAATCGTCCACGGTGTCCAAGTTATTCAATCTTGTCACGTCGTGTTAGCCGTCGCAACAGCATTTCAAGAAATATCATGCCAGGTTTATCATGTCAAGAGTGCGCCACATCGGACCACTATCAAGAATTATCATGCCAAGTTATCATGTCAAATTTGTCAGGTCAAGTTATCATGTCGGGAGTACACCACGGCGGGTCACTATCAAGTCATGCCAATTATCAAGGAGGAGAGAAACTTGTACAATTAAATAATAATATATTTATATATATTCCTGAAGCCAAGGAAAAACTCTACAACTTTCATGTTGGGAGTGGAAAGAAATTCGGACCACAATTCACGCAAATAAGATATTTAAACAATCAAAGTGGGACCCATAAGGTCCAAAAGTGGGAGAACAAACATGCGGTCAAAGAGAGTGGGAGGCCACCCATGCGGTCAGCCAAAGCATATGCGGCCAGAAAATAGTTGAAGGGGGGTCAAGCGGCCAAGAGTGGGAGGGACCCCATGCGGCCAGGAAACAATAAGTATGCCATAAAATCAAATAAGACAAAAGACGGTGGGACCCTCATTAAATGCAAACTCCCACTTTAGCAAGCAAGTCAACTAAAGGAAGCTATGTGGGACCCCCCCACAATTAATGCAATAAGAAGTGGTACACGTGAACCCTTTAATTAATGGTTCACGTGGCCAAAATATTAAATAGTGGGAGAGGGATTCCATGCAAATAATAATATTATTTAATGGCCAGAGGCCATGCGGCTCTGCATCAAGTAATTATGAGTGTTGTAAATGTCCATGCGGCTCACCCTCACGTTGCTTGCATGAAAGTACAAACAAGCAACTAATTATTAAATAATTTTTCATATGCGGCTCACTGGAGAATGCATTGCAAATATAGTAAAGAAAACAAAAGTATCCAAGAAAAGTCGTATGCAGCTAGCTTGGAAAAGTATAAAACAAATGCATTAGGAATTGCATTCCATGCATTAAAGTAAAGCCTACTCCATTCCTATGCGGCTAAGTTTAGGAAAGTAGTGAAAAGTATTAATCAATGCATTAATCAACTACTTTTAATAAAATGCTTTAAACAAAAGCACTTTCCAGGATGTGCCTATAAAGAAAGTATTTAATCAATGCATTTGACAAATGCATTTTAATAAAGGCATTACAGAATATGCATTAGAGAATGTGTTTTGAAGAACGTGCATTTGCATTAACCATTTCATTAGTAAATGTAGTAAGGAATACATGCGGCTATGCACATTCTTTAATGCGCTAAGCATTTACAAGGCCTTTATGCGGCTGATGCGCATTGAGTATGGATTCCTCATGCGGCTAGGCTACTGTAGGGGCACTACAATAATAATATATTTCTTGCTCAAAGTTGTATGCATGCACGTATTTAATCAAAACAACTGCATGCAACTAATATATATGCTTGGCCATGCGGTCAGGAAACTGTATACATGCATGCGTTGGCTATATGCGGCTAGCCCAAGCAAGGTAAATTAATTAGATGACCATGCAATTAATATATGCCAGCAATTGATAAAAGTGGCCAAAGTAATAAATTAATGCTCATGCGGCCACATCGTCCATACGGCAGGGAAGAACACTTGCCGCATGAAATAGTCATGTGGTCAAGTACTGTTCTTCCCCTCCACTTTCCGAGGAGAAGAACACCATGGAGCCATCAAAACTTAGAAATAACGAGGTTAAACAGATCAAACCCAAGAAAATCCGAAAATATCACAAAACTAGATTTACAAGAATTTAACCATGGAAATGAAAAATGCTAAGTACTAAAGTGGGTTAGAAACACATGAGAGAGACAATGGAACAATAAAAATGGGGTTCCTCCATGAAGCAAGATGCACTTGTCTAATCTCTCCACTCTCTCTCTGGTGGTTGAAGAAGTAATGGTGGGGAAGAAGAAAGTTAATGAGTAATAATGGAAGAGAGAGAGTGGGAGTGGGATAATTATGGTGGGAGTGGTGGTAGGCAGGAGTGGTGGTAGGTGGGAGTGGTTCTCCACAATAAAACCAAACCAAGCCAAACCCACTAAACCGAACCAAACCAAGCCAATGCAATCCCATGATGAACCATGCAAATGCAACATGCAAAAATAAAAAATTCAAAGCTAACTAATTATGACAGACCAAAAATACGAGTCTGAAATACGTACACGTATTCCCAATACGTAATACGAACCACGGGCATTACAACTCTACCCACCTTAAAAGAATTCCGTCCTCGGAATTTAATCAAGAGGCTAGAGTGGCAAGGACAAGCTGTACTAATCATAGGCAAGCTATACTAAGCAATAAATCATGCAATCCTGTATGTAAGCAAAGAAATCGAAGGCATGAAAAAGAGGAAAGATATCATGTTAGGAACCTCTCTGCCGGTTCTGGATCTGAGCTTGGACCTGGGCATACTGCTGGGGTCTTTGTAGCTGGAAGGCTAGAGCCTGAGGCGGTAATGGCCTCGGAGGCTGGTACTGCTGCTGAAACACTTGGGCCTGAGGCGGCAATGGCCTCGGTAATGGATACTGCTGCTGCTGCTGGACTGGGGCTGGTCCCCTTACCGAAGGACTAGTCTGGGCTGATGAGAAGGAACCTGTTCTATTCGGACAGGACCCTATCTTGTGGTCCGGTGCTCCACAAGCCAAGCACAATCCCTGTGCTCTGCGACACTCTGAAACAACGTGTCCTGGCTTTCCACAATGAGTGCAGCCCATTGCGGAAGACTGCTTCTGCTTCTGTTGCTGAGGGGACGTGACCGACATCACTGAGGCCGCCTGCCTCGGAGTTCCAATTGTCAAAGCCCTGACTACCGGGGCTGGTGCTGTCGACTGGGTCATCTGGCCGTGAGATCGCTTCTGACCTCCGGTCCTGTCCACTATCCTGTGGGAGGTATACTCGTGCCTTCATGCCGCTCTCAATACTGCATCGAAGGTCTGATGCTCAAACTGTTCCACTGCTAACAAAATCTCGAGATGGAGCCCTTGCTGGAACCGCTGGGCTCTATCAAACTCGGTCGCCACCAAGGTGGGAGCAAACCGACTGAGCCTCGAAAACTCGGCCGCATATCCGTCGACCGTTCTTCCTCCTTGTTTCAGATTGGTGAACTTGGTATGTAGATCGTACCGAGCCACCGCATCGAAGTACTTAGTCTGGAACCTCTCTCTGAATAGTGTCCATGGAATAGGGGCCACTAATCCAACGGCCTGAGCTGTCCACCAGCTGCGGGCAAGATCCAGTAACTGCAGGCGCACCACGGCCACCTTCTCGTCTTCCGGGGTCTTGGCTGCCTCTAGAATGACTTCAGTATCCTGGAGCCATGCATCAGCAGCGATAGCATCTTTACTGCCATCGAAGAACGGAGGATTCAGGCGCTTGAAACTGTTCGCGACACTGTTCCTTGGATGACCGTCTCTGTTCAAAGCATCTGCCACTGCCTGTTGCAAGGCATCACCTCGACGATCTTGGGAAGCTAACAATAATCTGATGAGACCCACCAAAGTGCCATCATCAGGCTCTGCAGGCTGGACTGGCTGTACTGGCGGCTCTCCTCCAGTAGGTACGACTCGGGAGGCTGCTCCTGAGTGCTGGGCCTGATCTTCTGGTTGCTGTTGGTCCACGGGAGGTGATCCGCCTTGCTGATCGGTAGGTCCAGGTTCAATGTCGCTGAAGAAGATGACATGGGAACAATAAGAAAGGACCAGGACAGATCAACGATTACAAGCATGTGATCAGGACAAGAATTTCAGGGATTCGGAGAATACGAACAGAGATCAAGGACGAGTACCGATTGAGACATCTATTCGGTAAACCCTCACATATCTTGATTTTCAAGACCTGCATGGGCCACCACTTAAACCATGTCACGCCCCAGAACCAGAATACTGGAGAGCGGGGGCAGATATAGCCAGCTACGTATAATGAAATAGAATCCACTCCACTATACGGTCACGGCTGTCTAGATATATAAGGGTTTATCTACAAGCCATCAGTCTCTTAAGGTCAATAACAAGCCTAGTGTCTCAAATACAAGCAAGTAAATAGAGTTACAAGATGTAAGATCACCAAATATACAATAGTAAGGCGTCCCAAATATTACATATTCAGCTGATCATGAAGCTGTCATTACAAAATGTGAGGACTAGCAAGAGTTTTAGTCATACATGATCAACCCTAGGTTGCCAATCATGTTACAGCCCGTAGGCAGACAGTAAGTAAAAATGTACATGAGCTAACACTGGCTCGGCGGCTAAACGCCTCAAAAGAAAAATTTTACAATAGAGTGGGAGAGCAAAAATAAACCCACTCGTTGTCCTGGTTACGCCTGGTGGTCACCATGTGGGTGGAGATTCGGTAGATCCTCTGGAGCTGCTCTGGTATCTTGCCATACAAAACCAGCTGGGTCAGACCCCAGAAAGAGCAAGTGCCACAAAGGAGGCTTCACTTAGGAACTAAAACCAGCAATTAGCACAAGAGTAATAATATATAATAAAGACAACAATTAGAGAAAAACAGGACAGGTGATATACGATAAGATAACCATGGGACTATTCAGATAACCAGGTTACAACCCGTAAACCAAACAAGGACCGGGGTTGTAACCCTTCGTCTGAACAGAACTTGGCTTCTTCCACCATTTATCGACAAGGTAAATGTAAAAAAATTAGGACATATAATAATCTTGTACAAGATCAAGACAAGAATAGACTGGTTATACCGCATCCAATCAATCACGGCCAAGCAATAAGTACGGCTTGATACTTTAACTAACTAGGGTTATCACAGGCCTAGTTACTAGCAAGATGCAGCAAGATTATTCCACAGCCATAAGCCCTGCAGACCATCCAGGCTATCCGGACGCAATTAGGGTTGAATTCAAGTGGGTACATCATCCAGAAAACGCCTATACCATTAGGTGACTTAGAGGGTGCAACACATGACAGTGTGCTAGAAATGTGCCCTACTCGACGGCAGGCTACAGATCCCAAGTGGGGCGCCCAGATAACGGGATTGCCTGTAGCTGGAGAAATGTCTTCATGACTACAAAATTATTCTAGTAATTAGCCTTAGTCCATTTCAGTGGATAACCCTGACCGTGGTACTCAGGGATCCCCGTCCTAGACATGATGCATGACAAGACGGGTTCATTTGTACAAGCACAATCGTCCACGATGTCCAAGTAATTTAATCTTGTTATGTCGTGTTAGCCGTCGCAACAGTATTTCAAGAAATATCATGCCAAGTTTATCATGTCAAGAGTGTGCCACATCGGGCCACTATCAAGAATTATCATGCCAAGTTATCATGTCAAATTTGTCAGGTCAAGTTATCATGTCGGGAGTGTACTACGGCGGGTCACTATCAATTCATGCCAATTATCAAGGAGGAAAGAAACTTGTACAATTAAATAATAATATATTTATATATATTCCTGAAGCCAAGGAAAAACTCTACAACTTTTATGTTGGAAGTGGAAAGAAATTCGGACCACAATTCACGCAAATAAGATATTTAAACAATCAAAGTGGGACCCATGCGGTCCAAAAGTGGGAGAACAAACATGCGGTCAAAGAGAGTGGGAGGCCACCCATGCGGTCAGCCAAAGCATATGCGGCCAGAAAATAGTTGAAGGGGGGTCATGCGGCCAAGAGTGGGAGGGACCCCATGCGGCCAGGAAACAATAAGTATGCCATAAAATCAAATAAGACAAAAGACGATGGGACCCTCATTAAATGCAAACTCCTACTTTAGCAAGCAAGTCAACTAAAGGAAGCTATGTGGGACCCCCCACAATTAATGCAATAAGAAGTGGTACACGTGGACCCTTTAATTAATGGTTCACGTGGCCAAAATATTAAATAGTGGGAGAGGGATTCCATGCAAATAATAATATTATTTAATGGCCAGAGGCCATGCGGCTCTGCATCAAGTAATTATGAGTGTTGTAAATGTCCATGCGGCTCACCCTCACGTTGCTTGTATGAAAGTACAAACAAGCAACTAATTATTAAATAATTTTTCATATGCGGCTCATGTAATGCCTGTTGTTCGTATTACGTATTTGGAATACGTATACGTATTTTATCTTGTATTTGCATATCTCCTTGGTTTGGCTCTCGGCTTGGTTTAACTCTCGGTTTGGGTTGGCTTGGTTCGGCCGGCCCAATGCTTGGTTCATCATGGGCCAAGGGTGGAACACCTTAGCCTATGTTTCCCCTTCATTTCCACCACAACCCCCCCTCTTTATTATCCCCACCAACCTTCTCTCTCCTCCATAATTCTCATTTACTTCTCTTTCCCCCACCATTACTCTTCTCCACCAACCAAGAACACCATAGGCAAGTGCAACTTGCTTCCACAGAAGAACTCCTTTTGATAGTTTCATTAGCTTCTTCTCATGATTCTAAACCACATTAGAACTTGTCAATTTCCATTTTGAGGCTTTAATTCTTGTAGATCTAGAGTTTTGCTATTTTCGGATTTTTGGTGGTTTTGATCTATTAAACTTCCTTGTTTTCAAGTTTGGATGGTTCCATGTTTTAGAGAATTTCATTCTACCCAATTTTGACCTTTGGAAAGTTGGATTCGGACTTATTTTGACCAAGATATGGACAATTGAAGCTTAGATTCAACTTTAGAGTTCTTGCTGTTCTTGCCATTTGGAGAAGACAGTGAACAGTGAGCTAGCTTTTTAGCTTACGCCACTGAGCTATACGTTGCTGTTTAGCGATCGTACGCTAGCCTTCGTACGCTGCTCTTTAGCGAGCGTACGCTAGCCTTCGTGCGCTGCTCTTTAGCGAGCGTACGCTAGCCTTCGTACGCTGCTCTTTAGCGAGCGTACGCTAGCCTTCGTACGCTGCTCTTTAGTGAGCGTACGCTAGCATTTGTATGCTGCTCTTTAGTGAGCGTACGCTCACCTTAATGCGCTGCCTGTTGGCAGTGTGTCTTGAGCGTACGCTAGCTTGAGCGTACGCGTGCCTTGGTATGCTAGCTTAAGCGAGCAAGGCGTACGCTGGCCCCTTTCGTACGCGAGCTCGAGTGTACGCAGTCTTGAGCGTACGCTAGCTTGAGCGTACGCTGACCTGTAGCTTGAGTGTGCCCTTACATATGCTTCCCATTGGAAGTGTATGGATCTTTTGGTACGCAGACCTGAGCGTACGCTAGCCGAGCATAGCCTGGCTTGAGCGTAGCCTGATTATCCTGGATCTTCTATAGCCTTGTATATTGATATTTTATTAGATATTTAACGTCCATTTTATATCCTTACACCTTTTGTCCTGAACTTGATAATCACGAATTTACTTGATATGTTTGGAATTGATAATTGAGCATGACGTGATAGTGACCCGTAAAGGTGCACTCCTGACACGATAACCTGACATGACCTGATAGTGGCCCATCGTGGCGCACTCCTGACAAGTACACTTGGCATGATAACCTGACATGTTATATCTTGATAAGCTGTTACGATGGCTGCTTGACATGACATGACCTGTATAATTAAGTTGGACACCGTGGACGATTGTGTTTGTATAAATAAACCAGTCCTGTCTTGCATCAGGTCTAGGATGGGACTCCTGAGTACCATGGTCAGGAGTACCTACTAAAATGGACTAAGGATTAACAACTAGATTATTACATTAGTCATGAAGAGAATTCCCAGCTACAGGCAATCCCGTTACCTGGGCGCGCTTCGGATCTGTAGCCTGCCGTCGAGTAGGGCACATTTCCAGCACACTGTTATGTGTTGCACCCTTCAAACTGCTTAAGGGTACATGCGTTTCCTGGACGATGTACCCACCTGAATTCAACCCTAATTTTTTGACCTGGGTGACCTGGATGGTCTGCAGGGCTTGTGGCTGTGGAATGATCTCACTGCATCTTGTTAGTAATTAGGCTTGTGACAACCCTAGTTAGTTAAAGTATCAAGCCATAATTTTGCTTGGCCGTGAAATAATTGGATGGAGTCTAACCAGTCTAGTCTTGCCCTGATCCTGTTCTAGATTATTGAATGACCAGAATGCTTGTATTTATTTTACTGATAAATGGTGAGAATTCCAAGCTCTATTCAGACGAAGGGTTACAACCCCGGTCCTTGTTTGGTTTACGGGTTGTAACCTGGTTATCTGAATAAGTTCTATGGTTATCTCGTCGTATATCATCCTGGTGTATTTCCTTTATTTTCAGTTCTTACTTTTATTTATACCTTGTGCTGATTGCTGGTTTTAGTTCTTAAGTGAAGCCTCCTTTGTGGCACTTGCTCTTTCTGGGGTCTGACCCAGCTGGTTTTGTGTGGCCAGATTTCGGAGCAGCTCCAGAGGATCTACCGACCTTCCAGCCAGATGGTGAACACTAGACGGAACCCTGGCAACGAGTGGGTTATTTTTGGCTCTCCCACTCTATTGTAAAAATATTCTTTTGAGGCGTTTAGCCGACGAGCACCTGTTTAGCTCGATTGCACTTTACTTACTGTCTGCCTACGGGTTGTAACATGATTGGCAAATCCTAGGGTTGATCATGTATGACTAAACTCTTGCTAGTCCTAACATTTTGTAACGACTAGCTTCATGATCAGCTGAATATGTAATATTTGGGATGCCTTATTATTGTATATTTAATGATCATACATCTTGTAACATCTATTTACTTGCTTGTGATTGAGACAATAGGCTTGTCCTTGACCTTAAGAGACTGCTGGCTTGTAGATAAACCCTCATGTATCCTAGACAGCCGTGACCGTATAACGAGGTGTGTTGCACTTCAATATACGTAGCTGGCTATGTCTGCCCCCGCTCTCCAGTATTCTGGTTCTGGGGCGTGACATGGTTTAAGTGGTAGCCCATGCAGGTCTTGTAAATCAAGATATGTGAGGGTTTACCGAATAGATGCCTCAATCAGTATTCGTCCTTGATCTATGCTCGTATCTTCTGAATCCCTGGATTCTTGTCCTGATCATATGCTTGTATCGTTGATCTATCCTGGTCCTTCCTTATTGTTTCCTATTTCGTCTTCTTCAGCGGCATCTTTCGTGGTCCTACCGATCAGCAAGGCGGAGCACCTCCCATGAACCAGCAGCAGCCTGGAGATCAAGTCCAGCATTCCGAAGTAGCCTCTAGAGTCGTGCCTTCTGACGGAGAACCACCAGTCCAGCCAGTTCAGCCTGCCGAGCCTGATGATGGCACTTTGGTAGGGCTCGTCAGGACCTTGATAGCTTCTCAAGACCGACGTGGAGATGCCTTGCACCAGGCAGTGACGGATGCTTTGACCCGGGGTGGTCATCAGGGTAACAGCGCGGCCAACAGCTTCAAGCGCTTGAACCCTCCATTCTTTGACGGTAGTGAAGATGCTATCGCAGCAGATGCATAGCTTCAGGACACAGAGGTGATTCTAGAAGCAGCCAGGACCCCAGAGAACGAGAAGGTGGTCGTTGTATGCCTGCAGTTGTTAGATCTTGTCCGCAGTTGGTGGGCAGCGCAGGCCGTTGGATTAACAGCACCCATTGCTTGGGCAGTATTCAGAAAGAGATTCCAGACCAAGTATTTCGATGCTGTAGCTCGGTACGATCTACAGACGAGGTTCACCAATCTGAAGCAAGGAGGCAGGACGGTCGACGGATATGCGGCCGAGTTTTCTAGACTTAGTCGGTTTGCTCCCACCTTGGTGGCAAATGAGTATGATAGAGCCCAGCGGTTCCAGCAGGGACTTCATCTGGAGATTCTATTAGCAGTTGAGCAGTTTGAGCATTAGACTTTTGATGCAATCTTGAGAGCAGCCCGGAGGCATGAGTATACCTCCTAGAGGATTGTGGATAGGGCCGGGGGTCGAAAGAGATCTCACGGCCAGATGAATCAGTCTTCAGCCCCAGCCCCGGCAGCCAGGGCTTTGACTATTGGAACTCCGAGGCGAGCGGCCTCAGTGACGTCGATTCAGCATTCCACTTCGACGCACCCTCAGCAGCAACAGAGGCAGAAGCAGCCTTCCGCAGTGGGTTGTTCTTATTGTGGGAAGCCAGGCCATGTGGTGGCAGAGTGTCGCAGGGCACAGGGATTGTGTCTGGCTTGTAGAGCACCAGACCATAGGGTTGGATCCTGCCCGAACAGGGGTGGTTCATCATCATCCAACCTTTCTAGCTCTTCGGTGAGAGGACCAGCACCGGTCCAGCAGTAGCAGTATTCATTGCCGAGGCCCTTGCCGCCTCAGTCCCATGTATTCCAGCAGCAACAACCCCAGCAGTATGCTCAAGCCCAGGCCTTGAGTCAGAGTAGGCAGCGAGGGTTTCAGCAGAGGGGACCAGCACCCCGTGGGCACGGTCAGGCTATGGTGATGACCGTGGAAGAAGAGTTGGCACCAGGTGAGGTAGTGGCAGGTACTATTCTCGTTAACTCCTTTCCAGCTTCAGTATTATTTGATTCTGGTGCATCACATTCATTTATGTCTACACGATTCGCGACACGGGTAATATTGGAGCCCGAGTCATTATCAGTAAGGCTCAATATACTTACTGGTAACGGACTTGTGGGAGTAGATATAGTGTTTTCCTCGTGTCAGATCGTAGTTAGGGGTAGAGAGTTCCCCGCTAGATTGATAGAGTTCCCGATGGTCGATTATAATGTGGTCCTAGGGATGGATTGGTTGAGGAACCAGTATGCTAGGATAGACTGCCACATAGGCAAGGTTATTTTTAGCATTCCAGGTGAGCCAGAGTTTTCTTTCTCCCGAGGCGAAGTTGAGTCATCTCCTCCAGTATTGCGGATGGCAGTAACAGCAGTTCAGTTGCCCAGGATAGTCGAGGAGTTTCCAGATGTTTTCCCAGAAGAACTTCCAGGTATGCCTCCGGAGCGGGAGATCGAGTTCACCATAGACTTGATTCCCGGGACAGCCCCAGTGTCAGAGAGAGTCTACAGGATGGCGCCATCAGAATTGGAGATCTTGTACAAGATGATTGAAGAACTCAGAACCAAGGGATTCATTCGTGCTAGTGGATCGCCTTGGGGAGCCCCGATGCTTCTTGTGAAAAAGAAGGATGGTACGTCCAGGTTATGTGTTGATTATCGTACCTTGAACTCAGTGACAATCAAGAACAGATACCCTCTTTCGAGGATAGATGACTTGTTTGATCAACTCAAGGGAGCTTCAGTATTCTCGAAGATTGATTTGCGCTCAGGTTATCACCAGATCAGAGTCAGAGAGCAGGACATCCCGAAGACAGCTTTTAGATCGAGATATGGGCATTAGGAATTCCTTGTTATGCCTTTTGGAGCAACCAATGCGCCGACAGTATTCATGGACCTCATGAATCGTATCTTCATGCCTTACTTGGATCAGTTTATGATTGTGTTCTTGGATGACATTCTGGTCTACAGCAAGAGTGAGGCGGAGCATGAGCAGCATCTCCGTATAGTTCTTCAGACTCTCAGGGAGCACCAGTTATATGCCAAGTTCAGTAAATACGAGTTCTGGCTCGATCGCATTTCGTACTTGGGTCATATCATCACTCGAGGAGGAGTAGAAGTAGATCCCCAGAAGATTGTGGCTATTGAGTCATGGCCAGTGCCCAGCACAGTTGCAGAGGTTCGCAATTTTCTTAGATTGGCCGGCTACTACCGGCGGTTTGTTTCGGATTTTGCTCGAATTTCAGCACCATTGACGCAGTTGACCCGCAAGGATGCGCAGTTTGCCTGGACGGCAGAGTGTCAGAATTCTTTTGAGAAGTTGAAGCGAGGCCTGATAACAGCTCCTATTCTCACGCTTCCAGATGGGACCGAAGGATTCTCAGTGTACTGTGATGCTTCAGGCAGAGGGTTAGGATGTGTTCTGATGCAGCATGGGAAGGTAATAGCTTATGCATCATGACAACTTCATGATCATGAGAGGAATTATCCAACCCATGACTTGGAGCTGGCAGCGGTGGTGTTTGCACTTAAGTTGTGGAGGCACTATTTGTATAGAGATAGGGTGGAGATTTTTACCGACCACAGGAGCCTGAAGTATGTTTTCACCCAGAAGGATCTTAACATGCGTCAGAGAAGGTGGCTGGAGCTTCTTGTGGATTATGATGTCAACCTGCAGTATCATCCTGGGAAGGCCAATGTCGTAGCAGATGCATTGAGCAGGAGAGCGAGAGTTTATTTTCAAACAGCGCAACCAGAGCTGTTAGCAGATCTTCAGAAGATGGGTATTGAAGTTGTTCTCCCTTCCAGTGTGGCCTTGATGGCCAGCATGCAAGTTCAGTCCACTATAGTCGAGAGGATCCGGATGGCGCAGTCGGCAGATTCCAAGCTTCAGCGACTCAGAGTAGAGTGTGAGGCAGGACGAAGACCAGAGTTATGTATTCATGGGGATGGTACACTTAGGCATGGTAAGCGTCTTTGTGTACCCAGCGGAGATATCCGGCAGGAGATCATGTCAGAAGCACACAGTTCGCAGTATTCCATCCATCCCGGCAGTACGAAGATGTACCGTGATATCCGGCAGCATTTCTGGTGGAATGGCATGAAGCGGGAGATAGCTCGGTTTGTCTCTCGGTGTTTGGTTTGCCAACAAGTTAAAGCCGAACATCAGAGACCGGCTGAACTTCTTCAGCCCTTGCCAATTCCAGAGTGGAAGTGGGAGCATGTGACCATAGATTTCGTGACTGGATTACCTAGATCCCCAGCTGGTAGAGATGCTATCTGGGTTATAGTTGACCGGCTCACGAAAGTGGCTCACTTTCTTCCATTCAGAGTTGGTCAGTCGACGGCTTAGTTAGCAGAGATGTACCTCAGGCAGATTGTCAGATTGCACGGTGTGCCTGTCTGTATCACCTCGGACCGAGATTCAAGATTTACGTCGTACTTTTGGCATAGCCTGCAAGAGGGTTTGGGAACTCATCTCCAGTTCAGTTCAGCGTATCACCCGCAGACAGATGGCCAGTCGGAGCGTAAGATCCAGACTCTTGAAGACATATTGCGGTCTTGCACACTTGACTTCGGTGGTTCATGGGAAGATCACTTGCATCTGGTGGAATTTTCGTACAACAACAGCTTCCAAGCTAGTATCCAGATGGCACCGTTCGAGGTACTGTATGGTAGGAAGTGCAGATCTCCGCTAGCCTGGGATGATGTTGGAAAGAGACAGATGCTCGGTCCAGAAATGATTGCCCAGACAGTTGAAGTGGTCAGGCGAGTCAGAGATCATCTTCGAGTTGCCCAAGATCGCCAGCGCCATTGGGCCGATTCTCATCGGCGCCCTCTCGAGTTTTCGGTCGGCGATCATGTATTCCTGAGGATTTTGCCTAACCATGGCGTCATTCGTTTCGGCGTTCGGGGCAAGCTTAGTCCTAGGTATATAGGACCGTTTGACATTCTGGAGCGAGTAGGAGATGTATCCTATCGTCTCGCTCTTCTACCGTCGCTAAGCGAGGTGCATGACGTGTTTCTTGTATCCCAATTATGACGGTACATCCCGGACCCGAGCCACATCCTGGATCATTCGGAATTGGTTGTTGGTACCAACCTTTCGTATGAGGAGAGGCCCGTGTCTATATTGGACCGAAGAGAGAAGATCCTCAAGAACAAGACTATCAAGTTAGTCCAGGTTGCTTGGGGTCATCACTCTTTGGGGGAGTCAACGTGGGAGCGTGAGGATGATATCCGATCGCGATATCCCGACTTGTTTGACTCGTGAGGTATAATGTCTTTCTTATGCCTCATGCCTTCAATTCCTTGCTTGCGTGATGGATTGATTGCCTAGTATAGCTTGCTTGTTATTTGTATAGCTTATTCTTGTCTCTCTAGCCTCTTAATTAAATTCCGAGGACGAAATTCTTTTAAGGTGGGTAGAGTTGTAATGCCTGTTGTTCGTATTACGTATTTGGAATACGTATACGTATTTTATCTTGTATTTGCATATCTCCTTGGTTTGGATCTCGGCTTGGTTTAACTCTCGGTTTGGGTTGGCTTGGTTCGGCCGGCCCAATGCTTGGTTCATCATGGGCCAAGGGTGGAACACCTTAGCCTATGCTTCCCCTTCATTTCCACCACAACCCCCCCTCTTTATTATCCCCACCAACCTTCTCTCTCCTCCATAATTCTCATTTACTTCTCTTTCCCCCACCATTACTCTTCTCCACCAACCAAGAACACCATAGGCAAGTGCAACTTGCTTCCACAAAAGAACTCCTTTTGATGGTTTCATTAGCTTCTTCTCATGATTCTAAACCACATTAGAACTTGTCAATTTCCATTTTGAGGCTTTAATTCTTGTAGATCTAAAGTTTTGCTATTTTTAGATTTTTGGTGGTTTTGATCTATTAAACTTCCTTGTTTTCTAGTTTGGATGGTTCCATATTTTAGAGAATTTCATTCTACCCAATTTTGACCTTTGGAAAGTTGGATTCGGACTTATTTTGACCAAGATATGGACAATTGAAGCTTAGATTCAACTTTAGAGTTCTTGCTGTTTTTGCCATTTGGAGAAGACAGTGAACAGTGAGCTAGCTTTTTAGCTTACGCCACTGAGCTGTACGCTGCTGTTTAGCAAGCGTACGCTAGCCTTCGTACGCTGCTCTTTAGCGAGCGTACGCTAGCCTTCGTGCGCTGCTCTTTAGCGAGCGTACGCTAGCCTTCGTACGCTGCTCTTTAGCGAGCGTACGCTAGCCTTCATACGCTGCTCTTTAGCGAGCGTACGCTAGCCTTCGTATGCTGCTCTTTAGTGAGCGTACGCTCACCTTAATGCGCTGCCTGTTGGCAGTGTGTCTTGAGCGTACGCTAGCTTGAGCGTACGCGTGCCTTGGTACGCTAGCTTAAGCGAGCAAGGCGCACGCTGGCCCCTTTCGTACGCGAGCTCGAGCGTACGCAGTCTTGAACGTACGCTAGCTTGAGCGTACGCTGACCTGTAGCTTGAGTGTGCCCTTGCGTACGCTTCCCATTGGAAGTGTATGGATCCTTTGGTACGCAGACCTGAGCGTACGCTAGTCGAGCATAGCCTGGCTTGAGCGTAGCCTGATTACCCTGGATCTTCTATAGCCTTGTATATTGATATTTTATTAGATATTTAACGTCCATTTTATATCCTTACGTCTTTTGTCCTGAACTTGATAATCACGAATTTACTTGATATGTTTGGAATTGATAATTGAGCATGACGTGATAGTGACCCGTAAAGGTGCACTCCTGACACGATTACCTGACATGACCTGATAGTGGTCCGTCGTGGCGCACTCCTGACAAGTACACTTGGCATGATAACCTGACATGTTATATCTTGATAAGCTGTTACGATGGCTGCTTGACATGACATGACCTGTATAATTAAGTTGGACACCGTGGACGATTGTGTTTGTATAAATAAACCAGTCTTGTATTACATCAGGTCTAGGATGGGACTCCTGAGTACCACGGTCAGGAGTACCTACTAAAATGGACTAAGGATTAACAACTAGATTAATACATTAGTCATGAAGAGAATTCCCAGCTACAGGCAATCCCGTTACCTGGGCGCGCTTGGGATCTGTAGCCTGCCGTCGAGTAGGACACATTTCCAGCACACTGTTATGTGTTGCACCCTTCAAACTGCTTAAGGGTACATGCGTTTCCTAGACGATGTACCCACCTGAATTCAACCCTAATTTCTCGACCTGGGTGACCTGGATGGTCTGCAGGGCTTGTGGCTGTGGAATGATCTCACTGCATCTTGTTAGTAATTAGGCTTGTGACAACCCTAGTTAGTTAAAGTATCAAGCCGTAATTCTTGCTTGGCCGTGAAATGATTGGATGGAGGCTAACCAGTCTAGCCTTGCCCTGATCCTGTTCCAGATTATTGAATGACCAGAATGCTTGTATTTATTTTACTGATAAATGGTAAAAATTCCAAGCTCTGTTCAGACGAAGGGTTACAACCCGGGTCCTTGTTTGGTTTACGGGTTGTAACCTGGTTATCTGAATAAGTTCCATGGTTATCTCGTCGTATATCATCCTGGTGTATTTCCTTTATTTTCAGTTCTTACTTTTATTTATACCTTGTGCTGATTGCTGGTTTTAGTTCTTAAGTGAAGCCTCCTTTGTGGCACTTGCTCTTTCTGGGGTCTGACCCAGCTGGTTTTGTGTGGCCAGATTTCGGAGCAGCTCCAGAGGATCTACCGACCTTCCAGCCAGATGGTGAATACTAGACGGAACCCTGGCAACGAGTGGGTTATTTTTGGCTCTCCCACTCTATTGTAAAAATATTCTTTTGAGGCGTTTAGCCGATGAGCACCTGTTTAGCTCGATTGCACTTTACTTACTGTCTGCCTACGGGCTGTAACATGATTGGCAAATCCTAGGGTTGATCATGTATGACTAAACTCTTGCTAGTCCTATCATTTTGTAACGACTAGCTTCATGATCAGCTGAATATGTAATAATTGGGACGCCTTATTATTGTATATTTAATGATCATACATCTTGTAACATCTATTTACTTGCTTGTGATTGAGACAATAGGCTTGTTCTTGACCTTAAGAGACTGCTGGCTTGTAGATAAACCCTCATGTATCCTAGACAGCCGTGACCGTATAGCGAGGTGGGTTGCACTTCAATATACGTAGCTGGCTATGTCTGCCCCCGCTCTCCAGTATTCTGGTTCTGGCGCGTGACAGCTCACTGGAGAATGCATTACAAATATAGTAAAGAAAACAAAAGTATCCAAGAAAAGTCGTATGCGGCTAGCTTGGAAAAGTATAAAACAAATGCATTAGGAATTGCATTCCATGCATTAAAGTAAAGCCTACTCCATTCCTATGCGGCTAAGTTTAGGAAAGTAGTGAAAAGTATTAATCAATGCATTAATCAACTACTTTTAATAAAATGCTTTAAACAAAAGCACTTTCCAGGATGTGCCTATAAAGAAAGTATTTAATCAATGCATTTGACAAATGCATTTTAATAAAGGCATTACAGAATATGCATTAGAGAATGTGTTTTGAAGAACGTGCATTTGCATTAACCATTTCATTAGTAAATATAGTAAGGAATACATGCGGCTATGCACATTCTTTAATGCGCTAAGCATTTACAAGGCCTTTATGCGGCTGATGCGCATTGAGTATGGATTCCTCATGCGGCTAGGCTACTGTAGGGGCACTACAATAATAATATATTTCTTGCTCAAAGTTGTATGCATGCACGTATTTAATCAAAACAACTGCATGCAACTAATATATATGCTTGGCCATGCGGTCAGGAAACTGTATACATGCATGCGTTGGCTATATGCGGCTAGCCCAAGCAAGGTAAATTAATTAGATGGCCATGCAATTAATGTATGCCAGCAATTGATAAAAGTGGCCAAAGTAATAAATTAATGCTCATGCGGCCACATCGTCCATGCGGCAGGAAAGAACACTTGCCGCATGAAATAGTCATGTGGTCAAGTACTGTTCTTCTCCTCCACTTTTCGAGGAGAAGAACACCATGGAGCCATCAAAACTTGGAAATAACGAGGTTAAACAGATCAAACCCAAGAAAATCCGAAAATACCACAAAACTAGATTTACAAGAATTTAACCATGGAAATAAAAAATGCTAAGTACTAAAGTGGGTTAGAAACACATAAGAGAGACAATAGAACAATAAAAATAGGGTTCCTCCATGAAGCAAGATGCACTTGCCTAATCTCTCCACTCTCTCTCTGGTGGTTGAAGAAGTAATGGTAGAGAAGAAGAAAGTTAATGAGTAATAATGGAAGAGAGAGAGTGGGAGTGGGATATTTATGGTAGGAGTGGTGGTAGGTAGGAGTGGTGGTAGGTGGGAGTGGTTCTCCACAATAAAACCAAACCAAGCCAAACCCACTAAACCGAACCAAACCAAGCCAATGCAATCCCATGATGAACCATGCAAATGCAACATGCAAAAATAAAAAAATTCAAAGCTAACTAATTATGACAAACCAAAAATATGAGTCCGAAATATGTACACGTATTCCCAATACGTAATACGAACCACGGACATTACACGTGGACCAGCAACCTGGAGATCAAGCCCAGCATTCCAGAGTAGCCTCCAGAGTTATACCTACTGGAGGAGAGCCCCCAGTTCAGCCTGTTCAGTCTGCCGAGCCGGATGATAGAACCTTGGTAGGTCTCATCAGAGCCTTGATAACTTCTCAAGATCGCAGAGGAGACGCCTTGCACCAGACTATGGCAGATGCTTTGACCAGAGGCGGTCACCCAGGGAACAGCGCGGCCAACAGCTTCAAGCGCCTGAACCCTCCTTTCTTCGACGGCAGCTAAGATGCGATTGCCGCGGACGCTTGGCTTCAGGATACCGAGGTGGTTCTGGAAGCAGCTAGAACACCTGAGAATGAGAAGGTGGCGGTGGTACGCCTGTAGTTGTTGGACAGCTCGCAGTTGGTGGGCAGTGCAAGCCATAGGATTAATGGCACGCATTGCTTGGGCAGTGTTTAGAGAGAGATTCCAGACGAAGTATTTTGATGCTGTAGCTTACTGGTAATGGTCTTGTGGGGGTAGATCGAGTGTTTTCCTTGTGTCGGATCGTAGTTAGCGGTAGAGAGTTCCCTGCTAGATTTATAGAATTTCCTATGGCAGACTATGATGTAGTCTTAGGCATGGATGGGTTGAGGAACCAGTATGCTAGGATAGACTGCCATATTGGCAGAGTTATTTTCATCATTCCAGGCGAGCCAGAGTTTTCATTTTCCAGAGGCGCGGTGGAGCCATCTTCTCCAGTATTGCGGATGGCAGTAGCAGCAGTGCAGTTGCCCAGGATAGTTGAAGAGTTTCCAGATGTCTTCCCAGAGGAGCTTCTAGGGATACCGCCAGAGCGGGAGATCGAGTTCACTATAGACTTGATCCCGGGACAGCACCAGTATCAGAGCGAGTCTACAGATGGCGCCTTCAGAGTTGGAGATTTTGTACAAGATGATTGAAGAACTCAGGACCAAAGGATTTATTCGTGCAAGTGGATCGCCTTGGGCAGCCCCGATGCTTCTTGTGAAAAAGAAGGATGGTATGTCCAGGCTATGCGTAGATTATCGTACCTTGAACTCAGTGACAATCAAGAACAGATACCCTCTTCCGAGGATAGATGACTTGTTTGATCAACTCAAATGGGCTTCAGTGTTTTCGAAGATAGACTTACGGTCAGGATACCACCAGATCAGAGTCAGAGAGCAGGACATCCCGAAGACAGCATTTAGATCGAGATATAGGCATTGGGAGTTCCTTGTTATGCCCTTTGGAGCAACCAATGCGCCAGCAGTATTCATGGACCTCATGAATCGCATTTTTATGTCTTACCTGGATCAGTTCGTGATCGTGTTCCTAGATGATATCTTGGTCTATAGCAAGAGAGAAGCAAAGCATAAGCAGCATCTCAAAAAGTCCTTCAGACGCTTAGGGAGCACCAGTTGTACGCCAAGTTCAGTAAATGCGAGTTCTGGCTCGATCGCATTTCGTACTTGGGTCACATCATTACTCGAGGAGGAGTGGAAGTGGATCCCCAGAAGATTATGGCTATCGAAACTTGGCCAGTACCCAGCTCAGAGGCAGAGGTTCGCAGCTTCCTTGGATTGGCCGGCTACTACCGAAGATTTATTTCAGATTTTGCAAGGATTTCAGCGCCGATGACCCAGTTGACCCGCAAGGATGTGCAGTTTGCTTGGACAGCAGAGTGCCAGAAATTATTTGAGAAGTTGAAGCGAGGATTGATAACGGCTCCCATTCTCACACTTCCGGATGGGACCGGAGGATTCACAGTTTATTGCGACGCTTCAGGCAGAGGATTGGGGTGTGTCTTGATGCAGCATGGGAAGGTAATATCTTATGCATCATGCCAACTTCGCGATCATGAGAAGAATTATCCGACCCACGACTTGGAGCTAGCAGCAGTGGTGTTTGCACTTAAGCTTTGGCGGCACTACTTGTACGGAGATAGAGTAGAGATATTTACTGATCACAAGAGCCTGAAGTATGTTTTCACCCAGAAGGACCTTAATATGAGGCAGATAAGATGGCTTGAGCTATTGGTGGACTACGATGTGGATTTACAGTATCACTCGGGAAAGGCCAACGTTGTAGCAGATGCGTTGAGCCGGAGAGCCGGAGTTTATTTCTTGACGGCGCAACCAGAGTTATTGGCAGATTTTCAGAAGATGGGAATTGAAGTGGTTCTTCCTTCCAGTGTGGCATTGATGGCCAGTCTACAGGTTCAGTCCAGCATAGTTGAGAGGATCCGGACGGCGCAATCTACAGATTCCAAGCTTCAGCGGCTCAGAGAAGAGTGTGAGGCAGGAAGAAGGCCAGAGTTGTGCATTCATGAAGATGGTACACTTCGACACGGCTCTCGTCTTTGTGTACCCAGTGGAGATATCAGACAGGAAGTCATGGCAGAAGCTCACAGTTCGCAGTATTCTATTCATTCCGGTGGCACGAAGATGTACCATGATATCCGTCAGCACTTCTGGTGGAATGGCATGAAGAGGGAGATAGCCCGATTTGTCTCTCGGTATTTGGTTTACCAGCAGGTTAAAGCTGAACATCAGAGGCCCGCTGGACTTCTTCAGCCCTTGCCGATTCCAGAATGGAAGTGGGAGCATGTGACCATGGATTTTGTGACTGGATTGCCTAGATCCCCAGCTGGTCGAGATGCTATTTGGGTTATAGTTGACCGGCTTACGAAGGTGGCTCATTTTCTTCCATTTAGAGTTGGGCAGTCTACGGCTCAGCTAGCAGAGATGTACCTCAGGCAGATTGTCAGGCTTCACGGTGTGCCCGTTAGTATCACCTTGGACCGAGATTCAAGGTTTACGTCACACTTTTGGCGTAGCTTGCAAGAGAGTTTGGAAACTCGTCTCCAGTTCAGTTCGGCATATCATCCGTAGACAGATGGCCAGTCAGAGCGCACTATCCAGACTCTTGAAGACATGTTGAGATCTTGTACACTCGACTTCGGTGGTTCGTGGGAAGATCACCTGCACCTGGTGGAATTCTCGTACAACAATAGTTTCCATGCCAGTATCCAGATGGCTCCGTTCGAGGCTCTATATGGTAGGAAGTACAGATCCCCGCTAGCATGGGATGATGTCGGAGAGAGGCAGATGCTTGGTCCAGAGATGATTGCCCAGACAGTTGAAGTGGTCAGAAGGATCAGAGATCGTCTTCGAATTGCCCAAGATCGCCAGCGGCATTGGGCCGATGCTCATCGACGTCCCTTGGAGTTTGCTATCGGCGACCATGTATTCCTTAGGATCTCGCCTAACCGCGGCGTCATTCGCTTTGGCGTGCGGGGAAAGCTTAGTCCTAGGTATATAGGGCCGTTCGATATCCTGGAGCGAGTAGGAGATATCCTATCGTCTTGCTCTTCCGCCGTCGTTAAGTGAGGTGCATGATGTATTCCATGTGTCCCAATTACGACGGTACGTCCCAGACCCGAGCCACATCCTAGACCATTCGGAACTGGTTGTTAGTACCAACCTTTCGTATGAGGAGAGGCCCGTGTCTATATTGGACCGGAGAGAGAAGATACTCAAAAACAAGACTATTAGTTTAGTCCGTGTTGCTTGGGGTCATCACTCTCTAGGTGAGTCAACGTGGGAGCGTGAGGATGATATCCGATCGCGATATCCCTACCTGTTTGACTCGTAAGGTATAATGTCTTCCTTATGCCTTATGTTTTCCATCCCTTGCTTGCATGTATGATTGTCTGATTGCTTGCCTGGTTATAGCTTGCCTGTGATTAATATAGCTTGTCCTTGTCTCTCTAGCCTCTTAATTAAATTCCAAGGACGGAATTCTTTTAAGATGGGTAGAGTTATAACACCCATATTCTGAATATGTACCTTGTCAAGCTTGCATGTATTTCAGACCTGTATTTATTTTTTTGAATTTTGGCATGTACTTGTAATTGACTTGACTTGCAGATTTTGGTTCTCGTAATTGGGTTTTACCTAGTATAACACGACAGTGACCCGTAGTGGTGCACTCCTGACATGACCAACCTGACATGATAGTGGCCCGTCATGGCGCACTCCTGACAAGTACCATGACATAATTTATCTTGATGCTGTTGCGACGGCTAACCTGACTCGTATAATCAACTTGACACCGTGGGTGTTCCTGCTTGCTTGCTTGTGCAATCCACTTGTCTTGTCTTGCATCATGTCTAGGACGTGACTTCCTGGTTCCCACGGTCAGGGATTCATACTGAATATGGATTAGGCTAATGACTAGATCAAACTATAGTTCATGAAGAATTTTCAGTCACAGGCAATCTCGTTATCTGGGCGCTCTTAATTGGACTTGAAGCTTGCCGACGAGTAGAGCACATTTTTAGCGCACTGTCATGTGTTGCACCCTCTAAGTCACCTAAGGGTATATCGTCTCCGGGGCGATGTACCCAACCATACTCTCAACCCGCGGAAGGATAACTGGATGGTCTGCAGGGCTTGGGACTGGGAAATTCTCATTGCATCTTGTTAGTAATTAAGGCTTGTGATAACCCTAGTTAGTCAAGTAGTAAGCCGTAGTAATTGCTTGGCCGTATTATGAATAGATGGAGTCCAGCCTAGTCTAAGTCTTGTCTAGTCCCTGTACCTGGCTACTCTTGTACATGCTTGTTTTACTTATCTCTAACAATAAATGGGTAGAGACGGAGTGCTGTTCAGGCGAATGGTTACAACCTCGGTCCTTGTCTGGTTTAAGGGTTGTAACCTGGCTCCCGGAATAGTCCCACGTCACTAGTCGTTTATTGTCCTATTGCACTCTTTATTTACTTTTACCTTCTTCCATTTCATTTCTTATGTTCTGATATGCTGGCTTTTGTTCTTATTTCGTGGCCTCCTTTGTGGCACTTGCTCTTTCTGGGGTTTGACCCAGCAGGTTTTGTGTGGCCAGATTTCGGAGCAGCACCCGAGGATCTACCGAACCTCCAGCCCGATGGTGGCGACTAGAAGGAACCCGGGCTACGAGTGGGTTTTCTATTTTGTTTCGCTCACTCTATTGTAAAGTTATTCTTTTGAGGCGTTTAGCCGACGAGCACCTGTCAGCTCGATCCACCTTTACTTACTGTCTGCCTACGGACTGTAAACATGATTAACAAATCCTAGGGTTGATCATGTATGACTTAACTCTTGCTATTCCTAGCATTTTGTACGACTAGCTACATGATCAGCTGATATGTAATATTTGGGACGCCTTTTATTGTATATTTGGTGGTCAAACATCTTGTGATTATATTATTTGTTTGAGATTGAGACAATAGGCTTGACCATAAGAGACTGTTGGCTTGTAGTAAACCCTCATATCTAGACAGTCGTGACCGTATAGTTGAGATGTATTCTATTTCAATATACGTAGCGGGCTATGTACGCCCCCGCTCTCCAGTATTCTGGTTCTGGGGCGTGACAGGGACAACACAGGACTATCATGATTCCGATATTCCTAACAATAGTGAGGACTACAAAAATTTTTGCAATCCAAATACAGATAATAAAATAGTTTGTATTTCATTTCTACATAGAGATAATTATTATGTTTTGTTGCAGTCGCCAAAGTAACGCAACAAAAAATACTTCGAAGGGAGAAGGTGAAGAAAAGAAAATGAAGCACATGACGATGTTGCAGTGCAGAGCGCGCCAAGATCTATGATTAAGTGAAGTACCCCTGAACATAAAAGAGCCGACAATGACATCTCAGAGTAGATTACTTCGACCACGTACCGTGGAAACGTGTTCGAAGAAGAAAGCTCCTGCTTCACTGTTGATGATGATGACAGAGAAGCATCCAAAATCCAAAGAAGGCCGAATGATGGGTTTGGACCTTCTAGAGAGGCATGTCCCTGTGGTTTTTTTATTTTTATTTTTATTTTTATTTTTATCTTCATCCTTTAAGGACCATATTGCCACCAAATATGGTAGGACAAGACAAGTATATTATAATATACTTTTCCATTTTTAAAATTTTAAAATTTGTTACTTTTAATTTAGTTTTATATATTTATTTTTAGGAGACTGGGCGTGTATTACGGATCAGTAACAATGAGAAAGTGTCATACATGGGGCTTCGATGACTTGAACGATGTCGTAATTAAGGAAAAAAATACCCACTGGTATGCACTATCTAGCCAAGTATTCATATCAGGCTGTTAACGATCCACTAATATCAACATTCGTCGAGCGGTGGCATCCGGAGACCAATACCTTCCATCTCCCTTATGGGGAAATGACAATTAATCTAGATGACGTCCATTATATTTTTTGTGTGTGAGTGGGGGGCATCCATGGAAGAGTTATGATACACACAAGGAAAAACCATGAGAATAACATACGGAGCTTGTGAAACGGTTCTCCAAATCCTTGGTTGTTGAAACGGATCAATTAATGAACCTTTCCGACTTTAAAAAGTCGTATGGTCTTCTATTAGAATATTTGGAAGATGAGATGCAGGATACAAAGCATGAGGATGATGACGTTGACATAGATTCGTTAACGAACCAAGAGGTTTGTGGATATATGATGATTATCTTAGGACTGTCAGCTTCTAGACAAGTCTAGAATGTCAGTAATGTAAAATATATTTGGAATCTCGAAGACGTCTCCAACTTGGGATGAATTTTTTTGGGAAAGCGGTATACTAGCTTTCTTTTACTTCGAGCTTGGGGCTACCTCCCGCAAAGGATCCAGAACAATATCGGTTTGCATGACTCTTTTGCATGTACAAATGCTTTGCCTTTGCTCTAATTTGTTCATCCATATGATATTGTCATAGTTCAATGATATAACTCTCCTTGTCAATGTACACGCATGCATGGATATACGAGCACTTTTCTAGTCTCAAACAAGCTAAACTCAGCAAAGAATATTATGGTCAGCAAAGAATATGATGGTCCCTCCCTAGGATGTGCAGATGGAGGGCTAATAAGGATGATTTCAAACTCATATACACATTGGCCGCAATAAGGTTGGCACTTGATGTTATCGTAAAAGAACAGATAATAAACATCTCTAATTTACTTTTAATTGGATTATACTTAAATCTCATATGAAACTTCATCAAATTAAATTTCAAATAGTGTGGAATCCATACGTGGATCTACGAGACACCACTTGGCCTATTCAATCTGTGCCTTTATTTGATGGTAAAATCAGCTGCCACGAGAACAAGGAGTCATATATGCCCAAGTTAGTGCTTCATCAGTTCGATTACATGTAAGGAATATGGACACATTCATTGTAAATGGTGTCGGCTCCAAAAGGATAGAAGCCATTAAATTATTGTTGAAAAATATAAATGTATATTTGTTATAATAATAATATCAAATTTTTCTATCAACGAATCTATGAAAAGGTGTACGAATCTTTTCATTGGAAAATGTGTACGAATCGATTTATTGGAAATATGTGTCCTTTCCATCGTGTCTCTTTATTTCTATAAATACACATGTGTTTGGAGCATTCAAGCATTCATCAATATTGCATTAGTTAGTCTAAGAGAGAGATAACCAACGTTGCTTCGACGAGTTCCTACGGTGTGAAGTGCTGCTACCGAAAGAAAGAACTACCGAAGGAAAGAACCGTTGTATCCTGGAAGACTAATCGTCATTAAACCGTAAGCACCAGTGCGGGACGAATATTGTCTTAATGACATTGAACCAAATTTAAGCCTCGATATTATTTATTTATTTATTTATTTTATTTATATTTTAATTTCAGAATCTAAATGCAGAGTTGGAAATATTTTTACTAACAATTATATATGTGTTGGAGGTTCTTAACAAAGTATCGACGTGTTGGGATGAGTGGTGCCGACACATACTCAGTATAGAGGAACGAGGAAGAACGATACTCATGTGGGATTGTAGTGACAACGGCATGCACTATTATATATGTTAGATATGTGCATCCGAAAGTTGTGAACCCCAGTCATTCAGAAGAGGGTAGCCCGCCGATACCACTTCGCCAACCATCAATACCACTTGGCATTAACTTATATGATAAGAGTTTTAATTTTGTAACATTTTAGTTTAAAGTTTTTATATGCTTAGTACTGGGTCAGTTTGTCATTTTTAATATGTACATGCCCACAACGCGAAGAAACCTGCAAGTCTCTGGTATGGCTCAACAAAAAAATAAATAAAAAAGTAGTAGTAAACAAATTTTGGAATTCGACAATCCAAAAAACTGTCCGGTCTTTTGATGAAGCGGGGAGAAACACAAAGAGGCACGAGGATAGGAGAAGAGAAAGAGTGGATGTAGTTTGTTTTGGTTTCATGTTTTGACTATGTGGTTGTATTGACTCTTATGTTTTGACTATATGGTTTCGTTGAAAGGATGTAATTTTTTTTTTTTTTGAAATCCCACTCACACACGCAATTGGGGGGCTCGAACCTTGCCGGCCCCTCCGGTTGAAAGGATGTAATTTGTTTTGGTTTTATACTTCTTTTACTTGGATATAACAATTTTTTGTGTAGTTCTATTGTTGACTGAGTTATATATGATTTGACTTGGTTTTATGGGTTGACATGGGCTCAAAAACTGAGGTCTTTTAAGTATCGAATATTTTGGTTACAGATGTTGAAAAATATCTATACGTTAATCGATATGGATAAGAACGAAAATTTTGGACTTCTTTTAAGTGTCAAATGTGATCAATATGTATCATATAATACAAAAATAGCAATATCGACGGCGGGTAGTACTTACAAATTCGTGCTCAAACATTTGATGCAGGTCGTGACAATGAGACTTTAGGCCATGTCACAAGCAATCATACAGAAGACAGTGTAAAACTTTTTTTCCTAGGACTGTCAGGATCTGAAAGTCAAAATTTTTCTAGGACTACCAGAGTCATGAAAGTCCTAGGATAGAGAGTTTTACACCGAGTCTTCTGTATGACTGCTTCAAGACATAGCCTAGTCTCATTGTATATTATTCGTGTTATTATGTAAAAAAATATATCGGTCACTGTAGTGCCCCGTTTCTGATTGGCGGCGGACTATAATATGCTTGCGGCGAGTCAGACTCGATCGAAAACTTAGATAGCTAATCTGACTTGGTCGCTAAGCTTATTCGATAACACTTGGTGGTATTAAATAAAATCGATTTGGACGGATGTTATGAAAATCGATCCAACTAATGGAACGAATTTTGTTGGAATAAGTCCTAAATGCAGCAGACTGCGTCTCGACGAGTAAGCTCTATATAAGAGTTCCTTTAACGAGACCGGACTGCTGTATGGTTTTCTGAAGTTTTTGCAGCTTGGTTTTGATGAATGTATTTTCGCGTCAATTTTTGCATTCATTCTAAGAATTCCGAAACGAAGGATTAAATAATGAATTATGATAAAATATATAGCGCCATTACAGGAGCTCACATAACTGAAACTTGAACGTTGCGAAGCGCTCCGACTCTCAGAACGATCGAATACTTGATGGATGGTTCAGCTCCTTCTTTTCTACTCATTCCCGTAAATAAAATTCTTGTTGCCTCGAATTCATTCAAATCGACGATGCCAAGTAAATGCATGCCAAATCACTAAGATGAAGAACTCAGGATAACTGTATCGATTTAGAATAATTTACTCTAAAAATATAAGTTTTGTACAAAAAAGAGAAAAGTTAAGATTCTAGAAAAGGGACTATTTTATGAACTGCAAAATATAATAAAATGTCGGTTGCGACATATGGTGCCTCGAGGAATTTGGTGCCTACGGGACGCTAAATCAGAATGTACAACTTTGTGGAAATGATCTCTCTCACGAGTCAAAATACTAATGCTGCTTAATACTATCCACACTATACAATTTGTTTCATATGTTAAACTGTTCACGCATTGGCATGGTCATGGACAACTTTTGCACAAATTTATTTTCTTTGAAACGGTATCCGGAGCGCTGTAACCGGATCGACCTAGGGGGAATGGTTATCGTGCTTCGGCATAAGGCATGCGGGACCTTCAGTAAGGCTTGCAACCTAGGCTGAAAGGGTAGCGTCGCATGTCGCCGAGAATAGTCCCACATGGTATGTAACATCAATGACCACATGTAAAATAGTAGCATGCATGCTCACCTATTATCTTATGCAGGTGGTAAATATTATCTCTGTTTCATGCAGGGACGAGCATGGCCGTGGTGAGAATTATGATAAACTACTAGGTTTTACTGTATGCTTTTACTGTTCAAAGAAGGCTATCAATATGAATTGAATTCATTTAGTTCTAAATAGAAAGAAAATTTTAATGCATGCCTACCTTTCGGTTTAGACGAGTGGGTTCGTCCAACACACTAGTGCATTCCCATGTGCACTAATCCCCCAACTCCACAGGTGATGAAAACTCTGGTGGTGCACGGTGCTAGGCCAAAGCTGAAGTTCAGGAAGATATTTTGAAGCTCTTCCTATTTTGAAGTATTTTGAAGCCAATTCATCAAAGACTTTCAATGTATAAAAGGGCGTGAATGTAAGGAACGACAAGTATTAGTTCAGGCAGCTTGTCGAGTATTTTCTTTTATTCCAATCAAATGTAACCGCAATGGCATATCTAATGCAATATGATTTGCACTTAGTTGCAAGCTATCAATGAAAGCATATTTCTATCTTCTTAAACTGCATATTCAATTCTTTGCAATTTGTAAAGTTTTAACTTGATGTTTCAAATGATGCATCAAATGTAATGTTCTTGCCTTGTATGAGTGCAGCTCCAGACTCGTACGACATCACGTCCAAGCGAGGACGATCGATTCGGCATAATCGATACGAGGACGAATAGTTTGTCGAATCGAAACGTATGACAAATTGGTATCAGAGCACAGTTTAATTTCTTTGGATTTTTGAAAAATGTTTCGTTGAATGTTGGTTGCGATTACTCGATTGAATGCTTGTCGACATGCTGCATGAAATAAAAGTTCTATATAGTTAAGTCCGTAGATATTTTGAAAATACTAAAAGGTTTACTTTATTTTGTAGAAATGACTAAATATAATAATCATGTCACAACATCTAATGATGTGCATAGTTCGGCTAATCGGAGGGTGCTGGCCCTAGTGAGACTACGATGGAAAGAATATTGTGCCTGATGGAGGTGCAGCGGCAACAGCTTCAAGCGCAGATCTATGCCCAATTTGGTGTGCAACAGAAGCAGATGGATGCCCTGACGTGAATCATAAGTACTATGACGGCTGACACCAATGCAATGATTATGGCATCTGAAGATAGGAAAGAAGTCCAGTAGGAAGTTCAAACACAAAAGATGAACTCTTTTCCTTCTTCAAAGTAACTGAGTTTCACAAGATGAACCCGCCAAAGTTCAACATCCGAGCGGAACCGATGTGATAGTAGGATGGCTGACAGAAATCGAGGAACTGTTTAATCTTCTCAGCATTAAAGGTCCAAGAGAGTTGCATGTGTGGCACTACAGCTGCAATTGAGGGCCTACGACTGGTAGGCAGCAAAAAAACAAAAAAATCTATGAGGCCGACTCGGACACCAAGATTTTATAGGAAATGTTCAAGAAAGCTTTTCTTGAGCAGTATGTTCCTCGTACCATCTGCCGACAAAATGGGGACGAGTTCATGATGTTGAGACAAGTAAATATGTCCGTTGACGATTATGATGCACACTTCTTGAAACTCATAAAACTTTCTAGCGCCTTTCTGCCCAACAAAGAAGCCTAGTGTGAACGCTTTCAGCAAGGCCTAAATGATGAGCTTTGTAGGGACGTCATGAACCAACGGTATCAAACTTATTATGAATCCTATGAAGCCGCACTTGATAGAGAACGAATATTCGACCGTATAAGGCAACGAGCTGTGCCGGTCGTCAATAATAATTTCAACAAGCGTCCTAACGACGCCAGAGGATCAGGAGTGCCAAAGCGTCAAAATACGTTTGAGAATCGGGATCACTTTTTCGTACTAACTTGTAATAGATTTGGCAAGCGTGGGCACCAGACATCCGATTGTCAATCGTAAACATGCTTCAGGTATGGCGAGTTAGGCCACCTAAGTCAATTTTGTTAAGCGAGGAGGTCAAATCACTATCCATTGAGGAATGTTCAGAATCAAAATCCCCCAAGGAACTTCCCAAATCAGAATAGAGCACCTCCACTGCAAGGCACAAATGCGGTGCCAGTGAACCCACCGAATCAACGCCATAGAGCGCAAGGCCGAGTCTACGCACTAACTCGAGTTGAAGCATTTACTTTCGATATGGTTGTAACATATGTATTACTCTACAAAATATGCCTGCTTGAGTACTATTCAATTCGGGTGCGACACATAGTTTTATATTTGTTGATTATGCTAAAGAAAATAAACTAGCCATTAAACGCTATATATAAACATTAGCGTTCGCACTCCATCGGGAGTAGATATGCCAGTAAACTTTATTTGTAGGAATGACCAGATTTGCATCGAAGGCAAAAATTGATCCCTAGAAGTCATCGTACTAGACATCAAGAAGTATGACATAATTCTGGGTATGGATTGGTTAGGCGACTGCCATGTAAAGATCGACCGCACAGAGAATAGAATTGTGTTTCGTCTTCCTAGCGAGACAAAGTTCTCATTTTCGTGTGGTATAGTATCAAAGACGACCATGGTGGTATCGACAATTTTGGCAAGGCGTATGTTGCATTTCGGCTATGAGGGATACTTGGCATCAGTTCGAGATATGAGGAATGATGTTGCAAACACAGTACAGACTGATATTGTGGCAGATTTCGCTGACATTTTCCCAAACAAAATGCCCGGGATGCCGCCGTATCGAAAAATAGAATTCAGCATCGACACCTTCCCGGATACACGGCCGATATCAAAAGTGCTTTATCGAATGGCCCCAGCAGAACAGAAAGAGCTGAAGGTGCAACTATAAGAGTTGCTAGACCATGAATTTATTTGTCCTAGCATCTTTTCGTGGGGAGCTCCTATGTTGTTCGTAAAAAAGAAAGACAGATCGATGTGATTATGCATCGATTATCGAGAACTCAACAAGACTACCGTGCAGAACAAGTATCCATTGCATGCATTGATGACTTGTTCTGGCTACCACCAGTTGAAGATCAAGCCCGACAACTTATGGAAGTCTGCCTACCGTACTCGATACGATAATTAAGAATTCCTAATCATGCCATTCGGTTTGATGAATCCCCAGCCGCTTTCATGGATTTGATGAACTGAGTCTTTCGACCCCGAATCGACAAATTTATAGTCGTGTTCATCGACAATATCCTTATCTACTCGAAGAATCGGGAAGTGCATGCAGAGCACTTGAAGATGGTTCTGCAGAATCTGTGTGAAAACAAATTATACGCAAAGCGAAGTAAATGCGAGTTCTAGATGAGTAATGTGACGTTCTTCGGACACTTGTTCTCTATTGAAGGCATCGTGGGGGACCCAAAAAAATTAAAGCGGTGATAGATTGGAAACGACCTACCTCGGCTAGCGACATTCCAAGTTTTCTAGGCTTGGCGAGCTACTACCGAAGATTCGAACGAATATTTTACAAATTAGCGTCGTCTCTGATTTGTCTCACCCAAAAAGGGAGTCGTATTTGAATAGAGTGACGACTATAAAACTAGCTTTTAAGAGTTGAAACAACGGCTCGTCTAAGCTCCAATCCTTGTACTTCCAGATGGGCAATAAGGGTTTCAGATTGTAAGCGCCCTAATTTTTAGAAATTATTTTATTATTATTTTATATGATTTTTATTTATTAGATTATATTTATTTCTTTATTATGACTATAGACGTACTTTTTCATACCTTTGCTTTTTGAAGCAGAATAATTATCAACTTCTCAAATCTACTCCCATCATCGTATTCTGTTATAGTTTTTGTGTACAACTTTAGGAGTAAAATTTTCATTTTAGTCTCTACCGTAAAATTTGATTAGCTTTCCAAATGACAATTAAGGCCCAACTCTGTTCCAAACTATTTGACCCAATATATGATTTTGACCCATTTCAAGCCTACTACGACATGCCAATGGTGTGCCACTCATTTGGGTTTCCATGTGCTATTTAATCTTAAATGACACACAAGTCAAAACTATAGGCATATTGGACTCAAATCGATCACAAAAATTCCACCGACCCAAAACTAGTTCAAGTAGGATTCGTAGAGCCTATTTTAGGGTGCCCTAACCTCTTAGACATATTTTAATTGATTTTTATGAATTAATGGCAGTCATATTGATTTAAATCTATTTTTAAATCTACTCTATAACTACTTTCTTAATTTGGACCCAAATAAAACTTTTTGAGATACACCTTTGATTTAAATCATCAAATCTCAATCAAATTCCCTCAAACCAAATACAAATCAATCCCTACTTCCTCTTTATCATGTATACCCCTTCACCCTATGATGACCAAATACACTTTATGATCTAGAAACCGAGCCCCTCCTATTTATTTTCTATTTTTGCACTTTTCTTTTCACCTAACACAAACTCATCATGCCGACTTCTTCCAACCCTCATACCACCTTCATCTCGACCCTAGGATACCCCTCTAACACCCCGACACCTTCCTGAGGAGCCTGAGCCCCTAATTTGGTTGACACGAGGCACAGAAGGCACCCGAAGTCAACCGAACTTGTGCTGAATTCATCATAGCAGGTCAGTCGAATTGTAGACTAGGTTTCATCTAATTTTTCTCATCCGATTATCCTTAAACCAAAACTAGAAGTTATCTATATGTGTCTACTTAAATCTCTGATCGATAGATCACATGTATCTAAGTGGTTTGTCCGTGGTATCGATTCTACGACAAGGTATCCAGAATTGATAAGATCTGTTACAACCAGTTTTTTGTCTACCTAAGTTCAGATTTGATCCTTCTAATATTTTTATTCAGAAACTAAACATCAAGAGCTTTCCAATACATATCTATTTATCAGGTTTTGAGTTCGTTTCTATTTTTAAAAATTCCCAACATTTGTTGTAACCCCGTAACTCCGAAAATCCTATGTTCTTTATATCCAAAAGTTTCAATACTTCTTAAAACTCTATTAAACTATTTGTTGTGCAAGGTTTAATGTCAAAATCCTGAATTTCACTAATTTTTAGAATTTTTACAGAATTTAATATTTTTAATTATTTGTTTTTTCGGACTCAACTAGTAGGCCAATTGTGATATTAATGTTGTAATATCGACATGGGACCATTATGCTTGACTATTCATCATTAAAATAAAATGATTAGTAATATAAATATATTGATAAGTATTTTCTAGAAATTAAATTATTATTTTATATTACTTATAAGCTATTTTGATAATAAAGTTTGGTTAAAAATTAGTTTAAAAACCAAAGAAAAATAGTTTTCTAAAATCGAAAAAAACACCGATACGGGTCCGTCACGACAAATCGGATAACTTTGTTGCAACTAGAGAGCATAAATAGATGCATACAGATGTTGCGGATGTGTGGGCTTTGACGAAACTCGAATTGGTTGCGTGTGCGCGACGAATTCGAGGCGTATCGGTCAAGGTACACCGTTTCGGCCCCTTTGCAAAAACCTTAATTACTTCGTGCACGTGTGTCACATCGCTACAAAACTTGTGCCATTAGACTTATATCATTTTTCTGTACCTGTGAGCCAAGTTTAGTTTGATTCTAAGCAGGTCGACTGGAAGGTCATTTTGGCAGGCTCGCGATTCGACCTAATGGACGATTTTTTGCACGGCTCATTGGAATCCAAATTTAGACATACCATTGAGTTCATATTGAATAACTGGACTCGTAGGTATATAATTTTTTGACTTTAGAGACCATAAGTTCTGGCACATTTTCGGTGCAAAGTAAGTCAAATGTCGAACACTATTTTGGCCTAAAATTACCGTTTTGCTCATGTGTCCAGAATTGGACTTATGGGTAGTCAAAGTTAGACATTATTTTATGCCAAACATGTTGGTAATATCTATTTTAGCATCCGAATGTGTTTGCAAGAGTTTGACTTTTGTGGCTCAGTATGTGATTAGATATTGTTGGTTTACGTGCTACCACCAGACAAGTACACTTTGCCAAACTTTACAGTATTTATGTGCATTTCTGTATTGCTATTCTTTTCTATCATGCTTGATTCCGTGTTTATCCTGATGCATGTCTTGCTATTTCTAGTTTACGTGCACGTAGATTGTTACCCTCTTTTTATATTACTTGTCCTATTTTTTTTATTTTGTTCATGTCTAGTGACAATATTGCTTTGTCTATGCTATGTTTCCCTGACCTGTTTGACATGGACTTGACTTGGAGTTGACATGTTTGACTTGACCTGATTGACTTGTAGTTTTAGGCGATGATATTGTTACAAACATGACTATACTTGACCACTCTCAATCGTTGGCAACCACCGGGTTGCGTTTGAGACTTACTATAGGTTGTTAGCAACCACCGGGCTGTAATCTATAGGGTCTTTAGCAAACACCGGACTGTAGCTTACCTCGATTTACTTTTAGTTGCGTTTATTAGCACAAATCTCTAGGCATGCCATTTCTGTTATGTTTTATTCATTGTATTATACGTCATTTAGTCTTTACTTATCGTAACCCGTACCCAATTTTTGGGATACGAGTGCGTGCACAAGCCAACCCATATCGCAGAGTCGACTGTAGAACGCTGTCTAGACCACAATGCTCAAAATCACAATAAATGTTCTTTCACAAAATTAAATTAATTTACAATATTCATAAATTTTATATTTACAGAAAAATATAAACACCTACAAATATTGAAATGGCTACAACTCATATATCTAGCTAATATCTAAGTTTTGGCCTGTAAATACACCTGTCTCCCTAATGCTAAGCGTAGTCGTGGCTAACATAAAAAATATTGGTTTCCAGTCAGGAATGGAACAAGTACAATTCATTGAGTACAGTTCCAATATATGATAATGACTATAAAACAGAGGTTAGCCATAAAATACATGATGAAATAATTAGGATAATGCTTACAAGAGACATGAGGAATGTAGAACATAGGAAATACTATCCATGTGTTTTGAAGTACCCTTTGATATGTGATTGGTCTAGGGACAGTTACACTACAATGTCTAAACAATGTCTAAGATGTCTACTTTGCAGAAAATAAACAATGTCTACGATGTCTACTTTGCAGAAAATAAACAATGTCTATGATATCAACTTTGCAGGAAATCACTACAAGAAAAATGACGTTTCGTGACGGTTTATAAGTTGACGGTCGTCTAAAACCGTCAACAATAGTGGTTATCTTGACGGTATTAGGCTTACGTCAAGAAAATACCACCTTTTCTATTATATAATAAAATTTGACTATCTTACTTGACGGTTTTAGACGAATCCGTCAAGAAAAACCATTTAATTTATTGACGGTTTTGTTGTAACCGTTAACTGAAATAGTTGCGGGAAAATTACCGCTGAAAAATTCAAACATCTGTCCATGCCATTTTGGTAATTTTTTGATAAACAATTTTTTGTTGACGTTTTTAATCAAAAAGGGATCGAAGGTTTCTTCAATTTTACATCCACACAACTCAATTTCCCCCGATGCCTTTTTCTATGCCTTATTTTCTATCTTCCTTAAAGAAATCCTAGCCCTAATTTTGTTGAAACCTCAACAAAATGGCCAAGAATCCCCTCCTCTTCTTATTCTTCTTTCTTCCACCAATCCAAGCCAAAATCCCCCCCAAACCAAAACCCTAATCCTAATTTTCGACCAGTGAGCAGTAGCAGTGCCGCCAAGGAGAGCCTAATGTCCGACCAGTACTCGCTCTCCTCTTCCAAGCCTCCGTTCCCTTCTTCGAGAGTCTTCGTCGGCTTCTCCTCGAAGGGCTTCGCCGACGGCGCCGACGCTATCGCTATGAGCCCAACCTCCATTCTCGAAACGACCAAGCCCTTCAGCCCTTTCTTCGTCGACCGGAGCCCGAGGAAGCCCGCGCTGGAACCACCGCAGTCCATCGGGCTCGGCATCGCCGAGGATCTTAAGGAGCCCTCGTGCCCGGAGAGCCGTATTGAGCTCTCTAACATGCCATTTATAATGCCTATCAGTAAATTTTATTGACATAAATTTGTAATTTTTTTATCATGGCCTTCTTTTATTTAGTTGCACTCATGGCCTTCTATTATTTAGTTGCACAAACTTCAGTACTTGAGTTACGAGGGTTTAGAGTTATCTATCTAATTTTCTAACAATTTTCTTGTACAAGAATAATTGGTACAGTATTGAACTTGAATACCCTAGACTCGGCATTGCGCCTGACTAGGAACTTTGTATATGTTCCTTTTCCACTGTATGTGTTAATTTTTTAAAATTTTTCATTGTTACTATCATATTTGATTACAATCTAACTTGGATGGTATAGAACGAGGAGAAGATGCAACCTGCAATAGTTGAATGGAATGAGTTGGAATGGGGCTAAGTTAACAATAAAATATGCTCTTTATTGAAGTTAAAGTTCCTATAAACCTGGTCATGTTTTATCAAAGTTGGGGATTGAAACACGCATATGCAATCAGAGTCAACCTATATAGCAGAGCAATCAGAGTCGACTTTCTTCTATTTGGAAAGCCTTTAAATCATTATCACTATTTATAGAATTACATCAAACTACTTAAATAGCCTGATAGCGAAATGAGAAAAACAAAAATCATCTTATTACTTATATTCTTTTGTTTCACTTATTGAGCTTAATAGAGCACCCTTTATAATCTGTCTTCAGCTATTAATTTCTGCATCTGGCCACAAGTCTCATCGAATATTTCCTTAAGTTTAACCATTCATGGAATCTTTTATATGGAAAGCCTAGTGTCTAATTAACTTCAGATTATCTTCAAAATTTAATCATCTTAAAGCTTCTTGATGTTTCCGTGTTCAACCACCTGAAAGTGAGTATTCTGGTGAAGAAGAAACCATGTTTCACTTGCTGCACTAAAAAGCTAATGTATTTTTGAATTTTTTTTCTTCTTCTTAGGAACTGAGTAGTAATATACTTTTGTAGGTTTTTTTTAGGAACTGAAAGTTTGTAACTCCAAGGTTATTCAGTATGTTCTTCTTTCTGAATTTATGATAAGTATTTGATTCCCTGTTAAGTTCTAATGGCAACCCTCATTCCCTTTTATTCATTCAAACTGATTACTTACTCGTTATAAGGATATGGTTCAGAACAATATACTGAAATCTTGCTATTCTGTGATTTCAGCAGGCGATATCTTGCATTGGAGGTAATTCAGTCTTTTAATCCCCCTTATTTATCTTTTGTTAATACCAATGGGTTAGATCATTAGAAATTATCTTAACATGCTTTTGGATTTTAGGGGAAACCTTTTGTTTGTTGTAGTCAAAACCTTTCTTTTTTTTTTGAAGTGCCCCTTGGAACTCAGATGGCCTTGGTGTGGCTTTGGAGATTTTCTTTTTATCTGGAAGGGTGTTATTGGGTCTGCATGTCGTCTCCTTAGGTTTGTTTGTGTTTGTGTTTTGAAGTTCTCTAGGTGTGTTATACAACCCTCTTTTTTTGGTCGAAAATTGGAAGGGTGTAATTGGGTTGCTTTGTAGATTTTTATTGTTTTACAACTTTGGCTGTCGTGGTAGTGAAATGTAATTGAGTTTGTGAAAGTGGTGTAGGTTAGAATTGTACTAAAAGTGGTGTAGGTTAGATTTTTACCTTTTCCACAAGAAGTTTTATGCCAAAAAGTCTCTTTGGAGGTAAGTCCTAAAAGTAAAACAGGTTTTAAATGAAAAATACTATTCAGATGGCTTCGTGCATCTAAAATTCTGAATGTTGTGTTTAGTGATTCAAGTCTTCTTATGTTTGGCTCTAGTGTGCTGAATAACCGATCTTTAGGGATGTTAATTTCATTCAACAACTGTTTTGTTAGTTTCACATACATAGAACAATAAACTCTGGTCTTATGCTTTTCTACATCACTGATTTCTAAAATTGCTCCCAACATGTAGTTGGAAGCTGATCGCCTCATCTAATCGAGTGTGATTTTGGTTATAAGTTATTTATTCCTAATTGGCTACCTTTAAATTTTATGTAGGAAAGAGGAGAGAATATACTGCCAGAAGACTATTTTGAGGTAGCTCGGAAGGTGAAAGAAACATATTGTTACGCTTGTTCTGATATTGTCAAGGTAATATTATAATTCTTGATTAGCTACGTAAAAGACAACATCGTCATTTATGATATTCTTAAAAATATAAGATGAAAGAACTTTTTTTCATTGTGTTGTTACAAGGCAAAAAGAAATTTTTTTGTTACCCTTATATTCCTGTTTGTACGAACCAGTGCAATTTACTGTATATTGAAAATGTTATTTAATCTGAAAGACATGACAATAACTAAATGGTTGTCATTCGATTCTTTTAAATTTTAGTATGTTATCTTTGTATCTGAGTAATGCTCGTTTTTGTTCTCCAATTTTTCTGTATGAGCAGAATGCTAATTATAATGTATGTAAGTTTACCTGCACCATGAATTTAGTACATGAGATACTGAAATGTGTCATACATGTAGTGCTTAACAAACAGCTAAAATGAAACAATTTTGTGATCTTGTATACAGATATAACAAAAGAGTCATATATTAGAAAGAATAAGGCACTTTTCAAGAGCACACTGTCTACTTGGCCACTACTTCGTAATTTTTGATACATAATACTTCCCACAATTTTTGGCAAAATCCCCTTCCACTGATGGTGTGACAATTTCACTATACTTTTCTGAGAATGCCATGCTTAGACAGGTCTAGCTAGCTATTTGTCCAGGGGCTCGAAAGCAATAGTGTTGGATTACCAAATTTTGGACATTATATTTTTTACTATACATTCTTATATTCATTTATCTGTATTGTAACACAGGATATTAGTACATTTGTAATGTAGACTCAACTTTCAAACCGTAATGAATGCACTAAGTATGACTGTGGAATACTTACATACGCCTATATCTCCTTTCTTAAAAAGTGTATTTATGTAATTTAATTTATTCTTATGATACTATTAAAACATGAAACATTGTTCCTTTTAGTTGTAAGTATATGATAGGTGTGGAGTTCTAGGGAAGTCCCAGAAGCAATCATTTTATCTTGTATTTCTTTTGCGTCAGCAACTCTTCCAGTTTGGTATAATCCATCTAACATAATATTGTAAGTAGAAAGTGCTTGTTGCAATCCCTTACAAGGCATCTCATCAAAAAGGTGTCTAGCTCTATCAACCTTTCCACACATACAAAAGCCATTGTTCAAAATGTTGTAAGTAACTCTCATTGGTTTATGTCTCGTGAGAGCATTAGCTCAAAAACTTAAAATGCTTTACTTGTTTCTTGTATTAGGCAATAGCCATCCATTAAGATAGTGTATGTTACTACATTGGATTCCAAGCCTCTTTGACCTATTTTAACACAAATCTCCTTTATCGAGGTACGTGAGGTACGTGAGGTTGCAAATGTCGTCATGCCAACTTATATTGGTGTTAGTTACTTTGAAGCTGATTTTCTCTTCTGCTTTTTTTTTTTTAAAATTGGAAAATGTGAATGTGCTAGTGTCATTCATATTTTTATAATAGTGTTGAATCCATATTGCTTCATATGAAACACTAGCAGAATTATGGTTTTTTAGGAAACACTTTGTATAATTATGCCAAATTCAATTTTTTGAATGTACAATGAATATTGGATGTGTACCCTGTTTTCCTTGGTGTTACTTCTAGAATTTATGAAACATTAATTCCATGCCAAGGGCCAAAAGAAGAAAATGCAACTAAAAAAGTTAAATCTCAGGCGTGTGGCCTTCAGAACAATGTGGTTACAGTTGAGGATGATCCACTCTTGGTAGTCTTATTCATATTTCAAAAGACTGAATCATTATGTGTGATATACTTTAATTGTTTACTATTGTAGAGTATGCTTGCACACTAGTTTGGATCTACCCATGAAGGTTGTTCATGTTTGAATCTTGTACACAGGAAAATGACATTTTCAACTTCTCTTTGTTAACTGACTAAAATAACAGATTTCAACATGCTTGGACGTGACTCCCTGTTTTTTGTTGTTGCCTTCTTGTCAAGTGATTCAAATTGTGTGTGCAGCAATAAAATCAATCTGTATTGATAATTCTATAATAGTGAGTTCAATATCTATATAAGAACTGTATATTGATAATTTGTGCTCTTGTTCTCTCAAGAACTTGCTGAAAAATAAAGGTGCATGCATGCTGTGAATAGGAAAATGTTGTGGATATGGGAGGGATGTGCTCCGGTCTGGTTTGCTACATTTTTCTGTTTTATTTGTACGATTATCAAATGTGGTTGGATTATGTTTTGTGGTTTGGACATTTAAGTAGTATGAAAACTACAGATGTGGGATATATGTACTGGTTGGATTATGTTGTTATTGGACAAGTGATGGATGTTTGTGGTGGGATGTGTATTGAAAGTTTTTTGGTGTATGAACAATACAGTTTATTAATATAAAAGTTGGGTTTTATATTAATTTGATGTATGTGTAACTTCTGGATTGATATTATATGTGTTTGATTAATATTATATAATTCTTGACGGAATTTTGGCAAGCTTCTCTTGACTACATTTTGGTAAGCTTCTCTTGACGGTTGTCAAACGTCAATTTTAATTCAAATCATGCTGCGTAATAGCCTGTGCTTTTCTTGACGGCTAATAGCCGTCATCTAGGTCGGAGTCAAGAAAAGTTTTTGCCTACATTGATGGTTTCTAAAACTGCTATCTTGATGGCTAAAAACAGTCATGAAAAGTATTTCATATGACGGCAAAAAACTATCAAGAAAAGCCCTTCCAGCGATCGTCAAGAAAGGGGGGCCCTTTTGTTGACTCTGGCCTATTTGACGGATCCGCAACCGTCAAGATACCCATTTCTTGACGAGGAATCACTGTCAAGAAAAGTCCTTATTCTTGTAGTGAATAAACAATGTCTACGATGTCTACAATGTCTATAATGTATACTGTTAGATCACACATATTTTGGTACTTTTCCTTTCCGACACTACAGGTAAGGATACGAAAAGGTATGAAAAAGAGACAATCATCAAATATAGAATGACTAATAATAAAATATAGTAATAATTAATATCGAAAATAAACAACAAATGTACTCGCCTGGGGTCCTTTGATGGTGAAACCGATAATACGAACCATTCAATGCCACACAAAATCAAACTTGCGCAACAGTCTCCAGATGCTGAAACAGACATCACCAATACGTTTGGTATAAAAGAAATGTCTAAAAATGCCTACCAAAAAGTTTAATTCTGGACGCAAGGGCAAAATTGTAATTTTAGATCAAAACGATATCTGCCATTGGATCCGTTTTGCACCGAAAAGCGTGTCAGTATCTACGATCTCTAAAGTCATCAAACTATTTGTCTACAGGTCCGATTTGATGAGA